>CM052117.1:2397778-2411375 GCA_028454245.1 Halictus quadricinctus | reverse complement strand
AAACCTAATAATTTACGATATTCCTTGGTTCAACTTTCTTGATACTTCACGGAAAGGCTAGGTTACGTTTAATTAAATATTGCACTTATGAAGACATATAAAGAGTATGCCAATAAATCCTCCAGCTTGACGTGGCATTCTACAGAGTGGATTGCCCCTTTGCGAATTAATTAAAAATGTTTAACGAACGACGTAGAAAGAAGAATGTAATTTTCAAACGGCTATTTACTTTCGTCGAAGCAACGTCGAAGGAGATAAAGCGTTCGATTAAGCGACGACGACGTCGCGACGCCGCGGCACACCCAAGGACAATGCGCGGAATTTTCCCTGAAAAGAAAGTTCCGCCCGGGACTACGTTACGTCGAGACAAAAGCGAGGGACGACGGCTTATCTCGAGACCTTTACCACTGTGTTTCGTTCTTTCAAGCTATTCGTCAGAAGTCGCGGAAGTACCGGGAACGAATACGAAATCCGCCGGAAAGGGAATCAATGCGGCGTGTGTGCCTGCTAGTTGCATCTATCTGCGTGCTTCTATGGAAGATAAACTGACGTAGACGCGGGAGGCTGAACGACCTCGCGTTTCCCTGGTGAAAGGATGACTGCCTGGAGCATCAGCATCCGAATCCATACGAAGAATTTTTAAGACAGACGATTTGCAACCATTAAACCGGAAAAGGAAAAGAGTTCGTCCGCGAGATGATATGGAAATCGCGCAGAGCGATCCCGAGAATTGTTAATATCTCCAACAGTCTTCGCCTACGCGGAAAGAATTATTCAGTACAGTAACTTCTCGATATATGTCAACAATACGAGTCTTGTCAGCGTCGTTTATCGTCCAGGAGACGTACCCGAAACGTGTTAGGTATACACCTCTGGGCGACAGGCCTTGGCGACATATACCGAGAATCGCTGTATAACGATGGCGGGAATTAACACTAGATTTACGGGACCCGAGAAATGACGGGTTCTACGTTCTTTATTTTAAAATTAATGTAATTGTAAAAATGAGTTTGTAGGACATTTATTCCTTAGAACATGTATTATGGTAAAAGCTGCTAAAAATCTGGCTGAATATATTCTTGATATTTTTATAAGATAATCCAAACTGGCCACTTTTAGTGCTCGATAAATCTAGTGTTAAATTAAAACGCGCCAGTTCATCCGTGAGATGACACAACGAAGGTCGCGTAGAATAATTTTAAGGATTGTTAACATCGAGTCGATGTATTATGAAATTGTCAATTGAGCAGTTTGAATGAAAAGCAATGTTAATCACAGTTGACGTTCGTCTAACGATTTCATCGTGCTTCTCAAAGTTCAATTATACAATTATACGATTATACCCAAACGGAAAGTGTTAGATTCGATTTTCCATTTTCTCGAGGAAAAGGTTTAACCAGTTAAAAGCGTTTGACGTGCATACACGTCCATCCAAAACTCTATTGGGGCGCGGTTAACGTTAATGAATTGTTAATTTCTTATCGAATAAAAATGTAATTCGTTCTCATTTTGCTTTACTTTTTTCGTAAAATTCCGCAGCATTTGGCCTGCGTTCCGACGTGTATATTCGTCATTGCTCGATTTCAATTCCGCGCCGTGAGGGATTTTTAAAATTAAACTCCGCAGTTAACTGGTTCAACAGAACATTCTCTTTTAGGTCTGGCCAAGGTGATTTAATCAATTAAATATTCTAGAAAAATGTTTCGTCTCGAAGAGGATCCAAAGATGAAAGCTTCGTACCTACCATCCTTCTTTCCATTTCATTTCCGTTTCCGTAAACTCCGCAAAAACAGCTACCCGCCGTCCACTTATTAGAATTGCAATAGCCAAGAGCTGCGAAACTTCGGAACAGAATTCAGATTGCCGGCTGTCACTGGCTCGGATACGCGATACCGTTATTTCGGCGCAACACACAATCCATCAAGCTATTTTCTTTTCTCGCGTCATGAAAGGAACGCGGAGAGTTGGCGAAATGTTCGGGTGAATCGACGCAAGGCAAGGTAAACTCGAGAACGCGAGAACACGCCTAGCGTGTCCCGCGCGTGTTTCGTGCCCGTAATTAAAACCTGTAAAGGGAACAGCGAAGCGGTTCGGTGGGTGAACGTACACATTCGCCGCGGTCGCCGATAACGCGAGCGTTATGAAAAATTTGCATGGAAAAGGGCCGAAATACGACCGCCTTCCGATATGCCTAGGGTAGTTTCCGTGTCGAGCCACTCCAGCGCTCCCTCAGGGTTCAATCTCTCGAAAAGGCTTCTGCACGCTACGAGAAGACCGAAAAGTAGACGTGAACTTCAAGCCACGGCCATAAAACCGCGACTTGCGGGAACCAACGACTTTTTTCATTATTCTCTCCGTAACTGTCGCAAAGGTCTCCACCGTAACTGTCAACATTCTATCCCCGCCACTGGGGGGTCCCCCTCGGAACCAGTCAAGCGGTAAACACGCTCGACGACGGAGCCAGTGGATATCGGGTAACGTCCAGTATCGGTGAGACTCGCACTAACACAAGCGAAGCAAAAGATTGCAATTTTTTAAATTTTGATTTTTTCAATGGAACCTTTACCATCGGATTCGTCTTGTTTTCACGATTAAAATGACGCCAAACACGATACTGTTACGATCATAATTACTTGTGTAACAAGCCAAGTGAAGAATTCGTGTTACCTCTACCGTAAATGTCAAGTCCGAAACTTTAGTCGCTTGTTGCACTATTATGATCGTAATTATATCGTGTTCGGTGTCATTTTAATCAGAAAAACAAGACGAACACGATAGTACAAGTTTTATTTCCTAAAAACCAAAAGGAAGGAATCTTCATTTTTTAATTTAAAAGACTGAGCTGGCACGAGTACTTTAATTTTTTCCAAGCCCCCGAGCCGGATGGTATCCTTCTCTACGTGTGGCACACTACAAAGAAGATAGCATCTCTACTATAAATGTCGCTCGGCAGACTCGACGTTACGACAGTTACAGAGACTGCTGTAAATCGATAAAGGATCATCCTGCCGTTTTTGCATCTTCCGCGCGGAGTAGCCTCGGCTAACTTTGAACACCGAACATTATTTTTAGCGACTGCGAACCGGATTAAAAATAGATCAGCCCCGAACTTACTCGGCGAGAAACGCGCGTTCGACCTTACGAGAGCTTTCCTGGATCGTGACAGGGGCTTGTCTGCCACGTGACGAGGACAGCCGAAGTATGTCTCCCGGACATAAGCTGGATTTAATACGGTGCCGTTGCGACACAGTTTCGTTGCGGACTTAGCTAAAGTATATGTATTTGAAGCAAATATTCTGAATAAGTCATCGCTGTACAGGACAGGTGGGACACACTTCGGCAGCTAATTATACACCTAAATGAGAAATGTATGAGCAATGGGAAATGTATGAATATATGCTCTATCTGGCATCGTTTATATTAGACAGCGAATTTTATGCATTTATGACAAAAATGGGAAGGTGTAATTTAAATCAATGAAAGCAATAGAAGAATTTAAAAATACTGTTACAAATATTTCTGAACTTATTAAACATATTACGAAAGAAAATAAGTAGAAATGTCATTCCAGTTTGTTGGAATTCAGGTAGAAAATTTTTATTTTGCATAAAAATCCGCTGTCTATATATGATATATATATATTTTGTGAACACACGCAAACTCGAGAAAATCGAGTCTTGTAAACAGAACAAACAAGAAACCGCACTGTTATGCGAAATGCTTTTATGGACCGAATGAATTGAACTAATTCATAGAACATTATGAAAGTTTTATGACTCGCCAAATGGTCATCTGAAAGATGAGTATTGTTTGTAAATAGTACGATTTCTTGCGTGCGAGATATAAGGGTGCCTCAGGACGGGTGGTACCAACAGGCATGGGGTGATTCTCTTTGAAACAGTAAGAAAAAAAATGAATAACAATTTTTTAGTTGACCCTTCATTTCATAGAAAATCAAGTTTGCAAATTTGACGATTGCGTGTTGAATCGTCTGACGCGTCTGATTCATGACCGACCAATTCTACTTCTCGTGAATACTAGGGCACGTAATGCTTCACTCTGTAAATGTTCAATATATCTCATAAACAAAGGATACAGACAAAGCGTGCGGTTTATACGCATTGTTTTATATAACTTTTCATTGTTTTTAAGTGTAAGAATCAGTTCCCGAAGAGAGTCCTATAAGTTTCGTTACGCCTTGTTGTCTTCGTTTGAACAATCGAAGGAATTAAAAAAGGCTGCAAGTGCCATTTTTTTTTTAAATTGTTTTTTTCCGCAAAAAGGATGTAAGTTCCAATACTAATGCAACGACATAAGGCTGAAAATCAGTTTTGATTTTGCCACTTGCAGCCATTTTTAATTCCAGTCAGCAATTTTAACTAAAAATTGTTTAACGGTATGTGCATCCCGTTAATTGTATATGGATCACATACATTTTTATGTAAGTTGATCATTTCATCAACAATGTTTTCACCGACACAAACTGCACCTTTTGGAAAAAATCTAGCACAGATTTTTTGCATTTTCATGCTAGCGTATATTTTAGAAATGAAATTCTAAGTCATTATAAAAGAATTACAGATATTCTGAAGTATTCGCCAATAAATGCATAGAAATATTTACGTTTGTTAAAAAAGTGAAAAGAAACTATTTTCAGTTTACTATGTAACCAAGTGGAATTTTCTTGTTCGGTAGGACTTTTTGCTAAAAAAAAAAATACTGCTCTTTGTTATGTACAATTATGTCTTCTAGCTTTCGTAGTTTCTACGTTATGTGACTAAATCTCATTCTCAACTTTACCCCTTTGGCATGAATGTGAGCATATAAAAGAGTAGGTGTAAAATATTTGAGAGAACTGCTTGCTCAAACATCAGCGATTACCATATCGCTGTGTACCCGTATCAGCATTCAGTGGGATGTAAAAGTTTATAGCCAAATCGATTATTCATTATAGACTAAAATGCTGTGTCTAAAAGAACACTAACTCATATTGCATGCGAATGCGTTATAAAAGGAAGTGTAGATATATAATTTTAGCGTTTTGTAATCGTTTTCAATGAACAAAAAAGTTTATCGAAAGCAATAATAATAAAAAGACATTTTCATAAACTAATTATAATAAATCGAAGTCAAATAGAATTTTATCTTTGAATAATTTTTCTTTAAGTAATTTAAATATTATAAATTAGTTTTTGTGATTTTCTATAAACTTCCATTAGCTGCATTCAATACACATGATTTGTGTAGCTACACTTTACATGAAAACGAAAAATATAGGCTACTTGAGTTGCAGAAATATTAATTATAAAATAAATCACAAAACTTTAAATAAACATACAAAATATTTTGTTTGCCTTGGCCCTCTGTCATTCCTAGCGGGAGATTTTGCTACTAAATGCACAAAGTGTGGCAATGTAGCTATTACCAATATGTGTAATTGAAAGTGAATATACACTTACAAATAACGTGAAATTAAATAAAAAATGATTAACAAATTAACTCTGGTGACCATTATCACAAAACAAAATCGTAAAGTAAGAAAATAAATAATGCGGAATGTATAAAAAAAGGGCTAAAGATGCCCTGACACCCTGAACATTATTAAAAAAATAATACGTGTTACACAATAGCAATTTAAAACAAAAAATTTCACACATTATTTAGTAAACGGTTAAACTTTACCTGAGGAAACCAGAAATTTTTAACTTCTTTAAATCCTGTAGAGTTTGGCAAGCAAATGTTGATAATCCAAGTTTTAATATTAGAAATTCACTGGTTCAAAAGCGTTCTCGAGACGAAATTGGTTCACATGAAACGGCTGGTTCACTGCAACTCACTTTATTTTATTTTCCGTCCGATCACGACAAGAGCTTAAACAAGAATGCCCGCAAGAGACATTGTCCCCAGCATGGCTGCGCGGCAAACTTCGCGCCGATCGGCAAACCGTGATCGCGATCCTTTTTTTTCGGTCTGATTACTAACTTTTTTGTCCTTAGGTGACCGGTGAACCTCAGTCACGACCATAGGGCACAATGCTTCGGTGTTTTGTTTATATTCCGTCCCCGAACACAATGGGGAACCCGGAATCCAAAGAACTAATATAGAACTATAAAACAATATAACTGTACCATGTATCGATATAACGATATAGCTTATTTACACTATTGCTGGCCACGGCGGGAACAAAAACTTATGCGTGTTTAAATCTGAGCGATTTTAAGAGTTTTTGACAGGTAAGGGCGCCGCCATATTGGTATATACTCAGTGTCGCGCGTCGTCTAAAGAGCGGTGCCGCTAGATGGCAGCACAAACACACGGTGATGTCGATAACGTAGATTCGCAAGGTTCGTCCCTCGCGAACCTAACCCTACTCACGGCTTCGGTCATTGGACGATATCTGAGTACATACCAATATGGCGGCGCCCTTACCTGTCAAAAACGCTGGAAATCGTACATCTTTACGCGCGCATAACTTTTGAACTAGTGAATTCCTAGCATCAAAACTTTTATTTTCGGTATATTCCCGCCAAAATCTACAGGATTACATAAAAAAGTTAAAAATTTCTGGTTTCCTCAGGTAAAGTTTGGCCCAGTATATCTTCTTTTAATAATTTTAGTAAATTTAAGAGAATGGAACAATATTCTTAAATTCTTTGAATATCTTACCTGTATAGTAATAGTAATATTAATAGTAATAGTAGTAGTAGTAATGTTGTGTACTTATTACACATATTGTAATTTTATATACATATGCAAGGTGTCCCAAACATTACTTCCTTGCAAGAGGTGATTCCTGAGACAATTTAAAATAACTTTCTCCGTTGCAACAATGTTCTCCGCGGCTTCTTTACGGAGTTATTAAGGAAAAATACGGGCCAATCAGAGCTCAGTAATGGTGGACGGATTGCGACTCGGCCAATGCCAGCGCCACTGTATATATTATTCAACTTTAATCGTTCAACTTTAAAAACTCATAACTTTTGAACCAGTGAATTCCTAACATTAAAACTTGGATTTTCGGAATTTTCTCAACAAAATCTACAAGATTGCATAAAAAAGAAGTTAAAATTTTCTCATTTCCTGAAGTAAAGTTTAGCCTAGAAAACTAATCCTTCTAATATGTCAAAACAATTCAAGTCGTTTGGTCAAATTTTGAGAAAGTTATTCGTTTTCAAAGGGTCTCCGAGCACTTTTACCCGGAAACCTAAGTCTCTGTCGAGATTTTCCAAATAAAAAAAAAAAGTATTGATTATGACAAGAATGGGGTGAGTGTGTTTGCCGGTGAAATCAGCGAAGGAGAAGTAGCGCGTTTCGATCGGAATCCTTGAAATGCACGACGAACGCTATGCATTACGCAAATGATGATCGCAACTGGTTGATACGGCGGCAAGTACGCGAACCCTACTTCTCGCAGAGTAGGCGGTCGCGGTGAACAATGGACGAAAGAATCGTCTGGCTGTAATGCACGAGCGTAGCGGCAGACGGGACTGACAAGTACCGGGCACGTTAATATAGAAGGAACAATGCGACATCGACGGCCGGTAGAGTTTTCCAGGGCTCTTGAAACAATTAGCGGCACCGTCGTTAATCTACCGCTCGACCCTCGATTGCGGCAATCCCCATCGGATTCGTGGGCGATTTAAAAAGTTCCGAAATCAGACGAATTACCGCCAAACTAATTTCCACCGCTGCTGATAATTAATTCCTCGGCCGATACTGCGATTGAAAAAGTACTGCAAGACGAGATACACTCAGGGGCAAAAAGATAGCACACTTCGAATATACCATCACTATTGTAACTGTCGCTAGGCAGACCCTGCGATACGACAGTTATGGAGAAACTGCTGTGAATCGATAAAGGAAAAAGGAATAAAACTGTATCAATGAAATATCGGTGTGGGTCAGAAATGACTCCGGCATAGGCCTAGAATCCTAGTCCGAGGGTTAATACCAAAATTATTCAATCTCTTAGGACTGACGCCAGACCGCCTACACCACTTTTCTCTGAATCCCTGCGAATTCACTTGCTACGTTTAATTTAACTGATCAATTTAATCTTTCTTAATTCCAAAAAAAGGTCCACAAGTAATTTTTCACATTTCTTTATTACAGCGAGCGCGCTGGATTCACCCGATCTCTCCACTCTTCACCCAGATCGGATCCAACTAGTGCACGCGACGCATGATAAATCGCGAGCGCTCTTATAAGAGTTCCGCTGACGCTGATAATCCTTTGCATACGATCCATTCAATTATACGTAAGAAACGATTGAAGAAGACAAGCCCCGGCCGGGATGCTGCCACCTTAGGTAGCTCGCCCCCGTGGAACAGATGGTCCGATTTATTACTGACTCCGTCCGAGCAATCAGGATCGATAATTAAACTTCTGAAATTTGCCCGGCGACCGAAAAGTGCTTGGCAAGCATGCAGACGCTCCTGGTATCAATTACGGCGACAAAAACTTATTAAGGTTCTCGGATATCGATACTAATATCGATTTCAACCTCTCCCCCTCCCCCAAACCCCCCTGGTTACGATATCCTCGTTATAAGGTCCATTAGATAGAAAGTTTCAATTAATACTTTCGGCGAGCGCTCCGCTGCGTGAACTAGTTCCAGATTGCATTCCACGCATGAAAATGACCGACCAATTATCAAGTCAATCAATTGCAAAGCCGAACGACGACGTTCGAAAAGTAACAGAGAACTGTCTGTTCGCGAGAGAATCAAATTAGTGCAACCGTCGAGCTACGTGCTCGCCACCGACCACGAGTCCTTAATCAGTTGGCCGAGTAAACCTAATTTTTGGCTGACTTTTTGTTATACAGTACGTAACTGGTTACTGTATGACTGCAGTCGATTTTAACACTAGGTTTACGAAGCACTGAGGGACCTAATTACTGTGCATATATTAATTATATTTACTTTTAAAGCATAATGGATATTAAAAAAGAGATATTAAATTTTTCATTAAAATCAGTTAATATTTTTTAATATGCGTTATGCTTTAAAAGTAATTAATATAGACACAGCAATTGGTACCACAGTAACTGGATTCCTCACTCAGTAAGTAACTATTTCATACGACTTTATGAACATAACGAAATGTATTTATCCAAATTTTTAGCCGTTTTTTGTTTGTTATTAATGTCCAGGGTGTCGTCGTGTCCAATTCGTTATGACGAATCTAGTACTATTTTCATCTGGCGTAGTTAAAATGACGTAGTTAACATGATCGTTTGTCCTCAAATTTGAAAAAGCTACACTCCGGAAACCGATATCATAACAGATTTCTAACTCTGATTCCGAGCAATGCTGCTACATCGTATTTCTTTTACATTGTATTTCAAATACAATAAATTTCCATTAAAATGTAATTACATACACTCGTGATTACCGTAACTAGCAGTTGAATTAATGGAGTGGTTTTGTATTATTTAATGCGACTGCAATATAATTCAATTACTATATAATCAAAATACAATGTAACTAAATTACGTAATTCAATTATAATGTATTTCAATTAGTACCACTCTGGATACCCTGTATGTGTATAAAGCAGTATGAACCAGTATGAACATCAACCGTTTGGCCGTAAAATACGTTGGCACAGATGATGCTTAATACCTTGTGCACTGGAAATACGATTCTCTTCCGCGTAAAATATTAAACCGCGAATAAGCGAAAGCTTCATTAGACAATTGGATAGCAAATCATGGCTGATCTTACCTTTACCGTGCAGCTGCTGTCTGTTGGTGTCTGCCCGAAGGTTCTCCGCGGTGTGAACCAGCTCGTCCAGCTGTGGCTTTTTCTTCTCCAGCTCCCGTAAAACATTCTGCGCAAACCAGACAGTCAGGGATTAGTACGGCCACTTAGAGCTTACGGAACGATTTTTAAATCCCCAAACACGCCGCGCACAGTATGGAAAAGAAAACCAAAAGAAAAGAAGGAAACCGTGGCTTTTCACGGCGAGGAGAAGAAGGTGAATCGGTCGTCGCGTGGATCATCACCTATACCGACCAAGAATCGAGAGATCGATTCTCGCTGGGGATAGGTCGAGGCGTATTGTGAACGACAAGCAGAAGCTTTCGATTGTTCGACAGATGTCGAGAAGTACGACGCGTTGCTCGCGCGTACCCGAGCTTCCCGGGGATACAAATGATAGGTACTTAATCGTTTTGTCGATCGTTTCTGAATTCTGAACTCGCAATCTACTTAAGCACCTGCGCTACGATTTAATTTACCGCTGCAGTGGTGACAATCATTTTAATTTCTTAGAAGAGGGACGTTTCGGTTTATTGTGTGCTTATATGATCTCCGATGACTTTACAGAGTGTCCCGAAAATATGCTTGATTGGGAGGAACGATTCCTGAGGTCATTTGAAGTAACTTTTTCCTTTGCAGAAATGTGCTCCGTTGATTTGTGAAGGAGTTCTTAGCGGAAAACGCGGACCAATCGGAGCGCCGATACAGCGGACGGAGCCCCACTTGGCGACACGCCCCGCTGAGCGTAGCGTTGCCATTGGCCGAGCCGCCGAGCAGCTGCGCTCTTCTTAAAAAAGCAACGGAGGACATTTTCGCGAAGGAAAAAGTTACTTGAAATCACTTCAGGAATCATTCCTTTCAAAGAGGTACAACATTCTTGGGACACCCTGTGTATTGATAACAATAAAATAGAATTTTATTTCGGTGTAAAGAAAATTGATAACATATATCTTTAGTAGGTCCTGTTCATCATGAATCTGAGTCTATGTTGTAATGAAGGTTAAGGGATTATACAGGATGGTTCAACAGATATTAGGGTAAGGGGCCCAATTACTGTGGGGTACCAATTACTGTGCCTACGTTAACACATTGACTGCCATGTCACCCATATGTGGGTGACGGAATTATTTGTCCAGGTTTTAAAATGAATTTTTACGTTAATATATTAATTCTACCAAATTTGATTAGGATCTATAAAATGCAAGAAAGTTGGAGAACTACTCAATATCATACACTTAATTTCTTTTCAATTTTTATTTCATTAAATAACTTACTTTGATTTTATGAAATTTTTTAAGTTTCTAGTTTGGCAGACAAACTTATTAACACATTTTAAAATAAGTAAATAAGTATTACTTCAAAAATAAGTATAATTAATATAAGCACAGTAATTCGTATTCCCATAGTAATTGGATCCCTTACTTTTATTAATTACTTTCATAATTGGATCCCTTATTATTCACACTGAGAAATGTTTGGGTGGAGATTAAATGGTGTCAAGAGATGCATATACTGTTGTATTAGCTTTTCTATAGCTGTACGTGTCAAGGACTTATGAAGGTCAACATTGATTTCTTTAATGGAGCCGTATATTTTTCATATAACGATCGATGCAGCTCTATATTCTCTATAAAACAAAGTATTAACTTATGTCGAAAATGATGTAGGAGTTATTTTAATGTAAATATTACTCTATTATTTCCTTAAGGGTTGTCCATCGCAGGGCAGTTTCGCATTACACCGACTTTACATTGATCACATCGCTAACAATAATATACATTAAAAGTTTCATAATGAATACTATTGTTCAGAACTGTATTCTGGAAAACAGCGTTGTTTCTCACACTCTTTCACAGAAAAAGATAAATGTACTGAAAGTACCACCTCACAAAAATTTGCAGCTTTTCCCAATATATTAAAGTGAATAAATTTCTCAGTATAATAATTATAATAATCATGAAAACACAATTTCGTGCTGCCTGAGGTACTTACGTTTACTGACAAGCGAGCATTACAATAATATAATAATAATAATAATAATAAAAGGAATGCGCAGGCTTTTGTGATTGAATGCATACTTTCAGTGGAGTGGTTTCTTTGTTAGACTTCGTTAGAATTATTTAGACTTCTTATCGTCAGAAAGGGTCATTTATGTCCCGTCGCGGCTAATCGATGGAACGTAAGAATGCAAAGTGTTAATGTCGCCGTTGACAGTTCCCAGGGCTTCGAGTAGCCGGTAACGTCAATCGCGGCCACGTGTCTGTGTTCGTTTGCCGCGTCGGCGGCTAAAAAAGCAATAACTAGGAATTCCGGACAGGCATAAACATTCCGCGGAAAGCCTCAGGTCGATCACCTGTTTCTGGCTCTCCGGTTGTGGCTGCTCCCCGCGGCACACGGGCCTATCGATCGGCCGGTAAGCATTCTAGAAACCGAGCTACCATTTTCCCAGGCCATTGTTACAAGCACAGGCTTGGCTAGCTTTTTCGAAAGCTCATTAGCATTTTGCAAACGAGACGCGTATTATTATTCGATTCTGTCGTCCCGTACAATTCCGCAATAAAATCACACGGAACCGAGACCAATTATAACTTCCGTTGTATATTTAGACGAAGGCGCACGATGAAAAGTGCTTCGCAATGTTTGAACGTATCTATTTGTATAATTTTCGGGCCACAATAAAGTGGCGTCGGAAAGCCCGTTTTCTGGAAAAAATTCTCTTTATCTACCGAAAGCTTGTCAATAGGCTTTTCAATAATCGTACTGTAGCAAATGGAATCGTAAAACTCTTCTTTTGCGCAATAATCCCAAACGAAATTATTATTACGTTGTTCAGGGTGAGTTGTTGGTTTATGATTGAAGTTTCTGTTGCCGTTGAAGGATCTGTTAAAAAATCCTCAGCAGTTGGAAGCCTAGGGGGAAGCCATAGACTTCCAAAAATTATAAAATAATCGCCAGTAAATGTGTTAAAAAATATTTCGTACACAGAAGTGTAGAATTAAAAAAAAAAGTAAATGTATATTATGATTGTATTTGTTTGATATTGTAGTGACTTTGAGAAGCTGTGTGAAGGTGGTTACTTTCAAAATTTCACGTGCAAATCTATATGTTTGATTGCGTATTCCTGCACGTGACGTCAAGATATTTTCGAAACTCTACAAACACATTATTTTTGCATAAGCCGTTATCGAGATATAAGCGGTCAAGGCATGCCGACTATAGTGGAGTTGATTATAATTATTAAACTGCGGCTTTTAGGAATTTATGGCAAAAATGGGAGTAATTTCAAACAATAAAAGGATTACAAGAATTGAAGAGTATCAATAATTTCTTACAGCTTCATAAAACCACTAAAGAGAAATAAATTGTTACTTGGTTCCGATGTCTTACAACAAATGGAAACGCACTCTAATAATTACTGCGAGAGAGACAAAAGTCAAAACGTAATTCAATATTCATAATATTTTATATTTATTAGGTCAGAATATTTCTTCAATCTACTGTAAACCTCTTCTGCATTCAAAGTGAATAAATCTTGAACTAGACAAAGAACTGTAAAGTTCCTCTTATTTGGTCGACTGGAAAATCATTTTTCAAAAATTTGTTTACTTGACTGTTCTGTGTGTCTTCCTAAAGAGGAAAAGATTAAAATCAGGGGGGCAGCTTCGGACCGAAAATTAGTTTAGAACATGTCAATTTTTTGAAACTTAAATATACATATAAATACGTATTAGTTGCCCTCGTGAAAATTTCATTCAAGTTTCTCTACTTTCGGCAAATTTTTGAAATAGGATGGTCTCTTCAACTCTGAAAACTTTCAGATTCATTCATTTCATT
>CM052117.1:2378339-2397678 GCA_028454245.1 Halictus quadricinctus | reverse complement strand
GGATGGTCTCTTCAACTCTGAAAACTTTCAGATTCATTCATTTCATTAGCTTTCGTACAAAAAATCGGTATGTTCACTGAAAAGAAAAGAGGTTCGCCTCGTAAATCAACGATACCATGAATCCCGAAGCCCACGCGAACTGTTCATTTACGTGATCAAGAGCAATTTTCTTACAGCGAGTATTACAATCTTCGCTGGCGCGTTCCATTGAAAGTCCACTCGCTCGTGTGAGAAATTTACACGGGATAGAGGCGCGCGCGTTGTGCTTTCATTATTATCCTCCAGTCCGGTAACATTTTTATCGCGGGGAGGCGAGGCGAGGGCGAGAGGAGGCGAAGCGTGTGCGACACTAGCCGTGAAAATGTTTGCCGAACCGGAGATTCCAAGAGGATTACGAAAACAATAACCGTGTTAAGTCCTCGCTAATCTGCACCGAGCCGAGATAAAAGGACAGCCGAACGACTACGCTCCTTCGCGCCCGACTACACCGAATCCTAATCCCATTCTCCCGCTCGCCTAACGATCAAATTAATTTTCCTAAAGTCGACTACCCGTGAAGCGTTGGATCCCAAGCCGACCTACCTATTCCACACCACCCGCTCCATTCGTTTCATTACATTTGACGCCGACTCTCGTCTCGTAACAACGACAAGCAACGATCATGACAATAGCTGACGACATTAACACGCGTGCCTGCAACCTCTTCGGTATTTACGGGACAAAGTGAATCTTCTATCACGATTACCAAGATATGCAAAAGGTATCATAGAACGGATAAAAAGTTACAACATATTTTCTACTATAATAAATAGTTCATACACCTTGACCTCTAGATGACCTGGTCACTATAGTGACAAAGAAGGGAATTTTGCAAAAATTCTTCTCCTTTTTTGAGTAAATTGCATAATATAAAGAAAATGAAAGAAAAATGTCGGCCTTCTAAAGATTAAGAGGCTGTTTCGGTTTTCGAGGCCGTTTTCCTGCCAATTTTTGCATTAGCATTTTGCACACGTATTTATGAGTATTCGAAGCAAGCTTCTTTATGTATGTGAAAATAATAAAAATTACACGAGTTATATTTTTCTTTCTAAGAATTGAATTTTTCTTGCTAAGGGATGAAGAGACTAGTGTCCCAGATAGCTTTTGATGAACTAACATTTGTTTGAAGTATCCTTTCTGTTCTTTGTCATTATGAAGGAATAATGAAACATTCAATTCTATTGTAATGTACACCTGGAAGATACGATGAAATTCGTCGACTCAATGAACAATATTTTAACGTATGGGTACTTGCCGGTGAATTTCACTGGCGTCAGTATTAATCAACAACGATATTAATCAACAATAACTTTGTAATTATACTGTATATGGGTACATGTATACGCATCGATTCGTATACATCGCCTCCGATAATTCCAGGAATTATCGATTGTTTACTTCCAGTAGCTTGCTCGCTTTTGAATAGATTGCAAGGTAGAATGCCAACCACTGACAAAGAGCATCGGCGAACTATTCCCTTCCAATTTCGATGTAATTTATTAGATTGCTATGCTATCCACAAATGAGAGAAATACATTGTTAAACGAGTAAACTTTAACATGAAGACTGCTATCTCATCTATTTTTGAAATTTATGAGATCAATACGGAATTATTTCTGTCACATAACAGTCCAGACGAAAATCATATAATAGTTATAAATTTTTAGAACAGTAAGATGATGATGCAGTCTTTTCAATTTCAGTTTTTGTAGTTCTCAGAAAAATTCGTTCCCCATCTTGTTGTTCCATAACTTAGTTTTCTGAGTTGAGGTTGACCAATTTTAGAATGCAAATGTTATGAAGTACTACAGTGAAGTCTCGATCTAAGTCAAATCCTCGGGTCCGTGGTGTGACATGTATCGTGTAGGGCTACTAGTTTCTTGTGACCGCGTTGATCGCGCCGAGCGTAGAAAAGGACTACATACCGTCGATTAAACCACTAAATACAGTTAAAATTATATCGCGTTTAGTGTCGTTTTAATCAGAAATATGCCACGAATATGTTGGTGAAAGTCCAACGGTGTTGCGCACCGCTGTGGGTGAATACAACATTTATATAACTTTTTAACAACATAAAATCACTTAGAGAACATTGCTGCCGGTTAATACCGCCATCGATGAACGCTAGTCAAATCTGATTTGGATTAATTCTTGTTGGTTACAAACCGTGTTTGTGAAGCCCGTGTCGGCGATTTCAGTGTAACCACTCACAGTACTATAGACTGTCATGTATGCATTTACTAAATTAATCCATCTATTGCCACATGCAAGGTACAGTTTTGGAATCAATCAAAAGCTTAGAATGAAATATATCGCTTTGAAATTTATTAAATGACTGTTGAGGAACAGAATAATGCTACGTAGAAGTTATAATCAGACTGCACTTATGGCATTTATGGCTTCTGAAAAAGTTCAAAAAATGCTAGAATATAAAATTTGACAGAATTTAGTACCCATTTTATTCATTTCAGATCTATAACTAAGACTGCGGATCTGTATGCAAAATAGAAAATATTTATATTGATTACAAGACATAGGAGCGAAATATAATTTTCTTCCTTTTTTAAATTATTTTATTAATCTGAAACCAATACGCTGGTGCCCTTAAATCTTTTTAATATGTTTACTGCAATTTTGTCATAAATGCATAAAATCCGCAGTCTATCTATAACACAAAGACTACTACCACGGAAAATAACATTTCCTTTCATTCAATTTTCGTACCATTTATTTAATATCTAACCTTGTTTAAAAATAAGAATACAGATTTTTTAATCTCCTTTACAGGTTTCTTATATGTTCCGTATTAAGTAAATACATATTCTTCGAACTGTCAATTTTTTGAAGTTGTTTAACCATAATTTTAGAGATATTCGCGTAGGTACCATTTAGAGAGAGAAAATTCCCCTACCGTTTGCAAGCTATTATAAAGGTGTTCCATATGAGCAACCGCTGCCCTACATATTGTTATCGTACCGGTTTATAAGTAACCAAACAAAGAAAGAGAGAAAATGGTTTTATATATTTAGATGATTTCCACGTTTTGAACGACGTAGATTGCGTGGAAGCAGTCTCGAAAGGACGAAACGAGTCCTTGAGGGAATCGAGATCGGAACGGGCTCGTCCTTTAATCTGGTTCCGTACGGTCGCAAGCAAACGAAGTTATTTATAAGTCTCTCGTATAATCGATCGTGCGTTACTTCCGTGTCACCGACGGCTCGGAAAACGGAATACACATTCACGGCACTCAAGAAGGTTCAACGAGGCGAGGCACGAAAATATGAAACAGCCAGCCCAGCCAGCCATCCGACGATATAATGTATGGTGATGCATCGCATCGTTATGGAAATACGAATTTAAATACGAATATTCCACGTGGCCGCAAGATAATGGCGACTTCGTCACGTGTAAAACGAACTTTGCTAACGCGAAGTGAAAACAGCTGCCCACGGGAGGAAAAATCGCGGGGACGGGGAATACATTAGAATTTTTATAGGTGAATATCCATCGATAAATTGTTACGTAAAAGCTGTTCCGTGGCAGCTGAACTTCTAGCAAAGAATGATACTCGAACTTCGTATGGGAGAATTTCAATAACATAGCGGAGCAATCGATCAAAAGTTTTGTTGATGTTGCGAGCAACACACGCGCATAATTTCAACCTGTTTAGGGACTTCTCCTAAACACATTTTATTAGGGGGACCCATAAGTAATCAATTATTTTGAAATCTAAAACAATCTTTGTAATCAATTCAAGTTTTTATTTCTTAATTTATTATATAATCTCCATCATTAACAAGGACAATTTGCCATCTTTCCTGCAAATTTTCAATCCCCCTCTCATAGAAATCCAGGGTTCGTCAAGCAAAATATGACTCAAGGTGCCTTCTTACATCTTCTACAGAATGTTTTATTTCTTCAATAATGCTCTAGAGACCTGAAAAGATCAGAGGGAGCAATATCCGGTGAGTACGGGGGGTGCGGTAAAACTTCCCATTGCAATTCTTTGATTTTTTCCTGAGTGAGTTTCGCTGTACGGGGCCGGGCATTGTCAATTTGCAGTATTACACCTTTTCTGTGGACTAAAGATGCCCTCTTTTTCAATAGTTCTGAATACAGCCGTTGTAATTGCTGACAATGCAACTCAGCAGTAACTGTTTCTCCAGGTTTCAACAACTCAAAATGAATTATGC
Organism: Halictus quadricinctus; assembly: GCA_028454245.1. Lineage (NCBI taxonomy): Eukaryota > Metazoa > Arthropoda > Insecta > Hymenoptera > Halictidae > Halictus > Halictus quadricinctus. The sequence goes on along the minus strand of CM052117.1, from coordinate 2,393,446 downwards.
CACGATAGTCCCACCAAGTGCACAGTGACACCTCTCTAAGTGATAAGCTAGGTTTAGGGGTTGATATTGCGGTTTGATTTGCAGAAATCCATTCCTTAGAACGCTTTATGTTATCATAAAGAATTTTTCATCTCCGCTAACGATTCTGCTAAGAAATGGATCTCTACGAAATTTGGATAGCAATGAAGTGCAAATTGTTTATAATTGATGCGGTACACATATTCCTTGCCTATATGCCTTTCCTATTTCGTGTAGGTGCCTTTGTATAGTTGACCATGTGGACACAAGGCTTCTCGATCATTCTTGTATACTTAATCTTGGATCAGCTTCCACTAGATTTCAGGGTGTCATTATCAAATGCAACTGGTGGTCCACTTCGTGGCCTGTCAGAGAGATCATAATCACCAGCAGCAAACCTTCCGAACCAACGTTGACACTTGTTGACCTTCAATACATCTCCATAAACATCGCAAATTTTCTTTGTTGTTACCGTATATGTTGTTAACATTTTTGTCAACAACACGTGTTATGTTTACACACCTCGACGTCCGAGGCCTCTCTTCTTGGCCGCTCACGGGTCATACCCCGCGGTAGTGGGGATAATTCCGCGACGTTTATCATCCAGGCTTTGGCGACATATATAGAGAAATCACTGCACGTCGAAAACCGTTCCGAGCCAACGTTTTATATCGAATGAAAACGCATCAAGCATTGATCAGAAACGAACGACCGGATTAAACTTATGGGAACATTAAATTGCCTCTCCTCTCGAACTACTTCTGCAATTTTAAATCATCAGCGAATTTTTCACTAAAGCTGAACGACATCTCTAAGTACCTATACGGCAGATTTGCATAGAAGATCAAAAGCGTAAAACCGTAAAAGCTTGAAAGAACACATTTAACGTCGTTTTGATAAAACGTTCTCGAGAATTCTTGATCCTTTCAGCGATCCCTGGTCCTCATTCACTTTAATTTCGATTAATTCATCCGGTACGATCCTACTCGGATATCCTTCGGTACTTTTCCGAACAAAAAGGATACGGACAGGGAGGAATCAAGGAGGGTAACCATAAATGGAAAACGTTAACCGATCGCTACGAGCCAATTCATTCAAAAGGTGCCGACCAATAGGCTGTCACATTCTCATTCTCCGACGGTAACCGTTCGAAAAGCCGTTGGATTTGATCCGGTGAAACACAGGGGCCTCGGGGATTTCAACAGATACTGGTTGCCTCGGACATCGTGAATGTTATCGTTCCGTATGGAAAAGTGGAATCCTGGTTGCTGGATGTCGCGTCCGATTTAATCCACTCGGTCAAAAGTTTTCACAAGCGTTCAGACAATCTTTCTCCGTGAAAGGTTTGCAGAAACACGTAACTTGAATCAATGGTTTACCGAATGGAAACCGAGGTCTTCTAACTATTCTGTGGATGTTTCTTAGAACTCTAACAAGGGACGTCACCCAATTAGACGCAAACTTGCAGCGTGAACGAAAAGTCCATAGATACAAGCTCAGCACTTAACTTTAAACACGCATAACTTTTGAACCAGTGAATTCCTCGCCTTAAAACTTCGATTTCTGGCATTTTCTCTTCAAGATGTACAAGATTATATAGTAAAAAATTAAAAATTTCTGGGTTGCCAAGGTGAAGTTTACTTACTGCTACAAGAAGCATGTACACATAGTATATGCACGATGGAAATTATAAAGCGTTACAGACGAATATCTACAAAAATATCGATTATACGCAAAAATGTTTCAGACGAAAGTTGCTCAGTACCGAAGGGGACATCATGTGGTGGGACCTTTATTTTTTCCGGTAGACACTCCAAAGTGAAGTAAAGGTCGAATTATATGTTCTTTTATCCACCATCAAGTAGTGCATTTTAAGCTGTGTTCAATGACCTATGCCTCAATATCATTGCAGGTCAAACTGGTAGGGAAATGCAGAAAAGTTGTAATCGTTTTATCTGCACTTTAGTTCTTTTGTTGTAGTGGCGTACGACGTTGTTTATAAATATTTAGCATACTTAAATAGCGGAAATTTTTTATTCCGGCCGTTTCGACCCGAACACGAAGTTATAAACAGTCGTGGAGAAACTATTTATTGAATTTTCACCGAAGATTTCTCTAACAATATTAAGCGATCAAAATGCATGCCGTGCTGTTTAGCAACATGCAATTGAATTGGTGCAGCGATCGCGGTGATATTCTTGATGGCAACTGCAGCGGTACCATTTCCCGAGTACGTTCGCATTAGCGTAATTAAGTGCTAAAGTAATTAGATATAAGGGGGACCAATACGACCCCGATACGTTTGAACCGGTGCACAGGAACAGTTTGTCAAACGGTATCTATCGAGCCGGTTGTGTTTTATCTTCCCGTTCGGCGTGTATCATCGTTTCAAAGTGGAAATTCCTATGATTTACTGGCTCGTCGTTGCCGCACGTTAATTAGTCTCGACTTATCTGAAACAGTCCGCGTCGGGCTACAGGGGAACGCAATTACGCGAGTATCTTGGCTACTTATGTTTTGAAACGTTATAGTAACGTGGCAGACATGAAAGCGGGATTTGCGACGCATCTCGGACAAAAATAAATCAACTCTAACGAAAGAAATTTGTTCTGGAAGAAGAGCTTCGTTTTCCTGAAGATTGAAAATATATTTCGTGTTTAACAGAACTCGTTTCAATTGAAATTTCGAAATATTCTAACGAGCACATTAAAATTGTGATTTTAAATTAGAAGACCCTTCAAGTCTCAAAAGATACGTTCACCAAAGGACTATATGCACGCTGAAAGGCATTTAAAAGACTTTCATATTAATTTTAACTTTCATTTTAAAAGGGTAGACGTCCACAGAGATTAACCTTCACCTCTTAAAATGAAATCACGTGTTTTTGAACACCTATTACTGTAACCCTTCGTATAATAATTTTCGGAGAAGGTGAAAAATGAAAATTTATTGTAAACGGTTGTAAAACATATTCTTCAGATTGTTAACATCACTTCGCGAATTTTGTACGTGTCACGCAAATAATAATTTTATTCGTTGAATATAAATATTATCGGCAAACATCATTTATTATTTAATTGTGCAGTTTGTACTTTATAATATTATCTACTTATTTACAATAATAATCCAATTTTACTCGATGACATTTATGTCACGATAATCGTTTTTGTACAATTTGGTACTGCCGGTGCTCAGAGACCAAAAATAAAAATTGTATTAACATTTTCATGGCCAACGTAGAATACGTGATCCGTAATCGACAACCGGGAGCCGCGTGCGATTTACAAAAATTTATATTTATAGCCGATTGCCGCACGAATTTGGAGATCAAATGTAAACGAGAATGAAAAATACTGCGTGATAATGTCGTGTGTGTAAACCACTTGTTGTTTGATATTCAATGAAATGTTACATATTTCGACAGGAAAATAAAAATGCCAGAATTGTAAATATGGATCAAACGACTATACGTACATATATAAAACGACACAAAATCAAGTCGACAGTGTCTAGTTATATTTATTGAAGTAACCTAAAATTACGTTAACATTTGCAAATGCTAATACAGTCTTTACTCGATGTATGTCCCAAATATCTAGCCGATAAAAGTCCCAGAACTATTCCCTCTGCCGCGGTGTACAGTAAATTCTCGATTTATGTCAAAATACGGGTCTTGCCAGCGTCATGTATCGTCTAGGAGACACACACGAGCCGTGTTATGTTTACACTCCTCGGCGACCAAGGCCACTCGAGCTTCGCTGTCCTTTTCTACGTTCGGCAGTATATCAAGGAAACGTATCTCCTAGCCGGTATATGTCCCTGGGTAGACCCGTGTTATGGACATATACCGAGTAAACACTGTCGCACTAAGATCATGTAGCTCCATTAGGCTTCGATCAAGACTCGAAAGTTAAATGGAATTATCGTCCGAGGGTTAAATGGAATCATCTTTTTGGTATAGTGATAGAATCGCTGATTTCGGATTTTTTAATCTCGGATTTTGTACAACTACAATAAATTGATGATCCGTCAGAATGCGCGACGGTGTCGCTACTCAAATTTATATCTTCGCGGCTAAAAAATTGGCCTGCTCTATAAACGCTCAAAGTTTCTTGAAGAACTTGTAAGTTCGCAATCCGATCATAACCGATCCTAAACTCCTGAGCGACAACTTGGAACAGAAATCCTAGCGAAGTTAGCTAACATCGCCCCGTGGAACGACAAGCAGTTAGGATCGACAGTATATTCTTGCCGAGTAAAAATAGCTGAAACGAAGTTTCCTGGATGTATCGATGGGGCGGCAACGATCTCGTAACGATCCCCTTACCTGAAACTAAGGTTCCGAACGTCTAATCACATTGGCAGAGCCGACGTTTACGTCTTTTCCTTCGAATCCAATTAAAAGGTAATTGAAAAGTAGGGGATGGCTGTTTTATCACGGCCCGCGGAAAGAACAGCGGCACGGGACAATGAATTCCGTGTTAAAGCCCGCCATCGCACGGTGCGCCACTTCCGCGAAATTGGTGGAATTAATTCGAAAATTTTATGTTGCGAATAGACAGCGGATTTTATGTCGTGAATAGACAGTAAATTTTATGCATTTGTGACAAAAATTAGCAGGCGTAATTTAAAACAGTAAAACTATTAGAAAAATTTCTATTTCGCTCCAATTTGTTGGAACTCACGAAACAAATTTTTATTTTCTATAAAAATTCGCTGTCCAGTCATGAAGTAAGTTGAAAGCAGGTATACAATGTCTTCTCGATATATGTCCACAACACGGGTCCACCCAGGGACATATATCGGCAAGGAAATACTATATTTTGATTCGAGTGGCCTCGATCGCCGAGGAGTTTAAACATAATACGGGTCGGGTGTATCGGTGTGAGACCACTACTAACCCAATAACAAAACTTCTTTATTTTTCTCCTTTTTTTATTTACTTCTAAACCTACCTATTGCACTTTGAATGTATGTGCACATTTAACCAACTGTGTACAGTGAATCCGCGATATAAGACGCCAAGGCTTCTACGTTAAAGGTCGCGGACTTATCCCCACTACCGCAGGGTATACCCCGTGATGGGGCCGAGGAGTTTAAACATAACGCGGGTAGGGTATATCGGTGTGAGACCAGAAGACGACACTAATAATCCAATACCAAAACTTCTTTATTTTTTATTATTCTTTTATGGGACTTTCAGAAATATATTCGTGGCATTTTTCTAATGAAAATGATACCAAGTATAATATAAATTCAACTTCTTTAAAAATGCTTTTATAATAACACTTAAGGGTTAAATTGATGATCTCTAAAGAATATTACATCGTAATTCAAACATTTTTTTCGCGATGACAAATATCATAAATTGAGAGCTCCTCTTTATAACGACAGCACATAAGTTGACATCAGAAACCGTATGTGCATGATTTTTTTCCGAATCGCGTTATGGCACAGCGTGCACCGTCTCGAATAACTTCTCCAACTATGAAATATTCCCTCATAAGCGACGCGTCCCGACTCGCGTAATACCGTTCATTATCGGCGAAGGGGGTGCCGAGGTAACCGTTGTAAACAATGGGAACTTACTCGATCAGCTCATGCATTATTCATTGCGACTCTCTTGAAAACATGCATACAGTGTCCCCTGATTTCTTATGCCAGGCCCATAGCGACGCGAACGCTGCGCGCTCTCTCTCTCTCTCTCTCTCTCTCTCTCTCTCTCTCGTTTCTCGCCAAGTCGCGGAAAGTGTCGACGGATACTATTCAAGGGATGTTTACTCGGTCGAGGGTTGGAGCAACAGTTAAGCTTTTCCAATTTTACAGCGAAAATATTTGGATCAAATTTCTCGTGGCTTGCGCTGAGTCGACCGTGGATCGCACTCGTCGAGAATGTCGCGTCGGTTTTATTGCGAGGATGTTCTACTGACCCCGGTCTGACACGGGTTAGATCGATTCTACTGATAGCCACTGACAGGCGTGTTTCTGATGAAATTCCCCTCTAGTAGACGGAACACGTCATCGACGACTCGACGCTGACACGTGATTAAAAGCTTCATTGGATTTTCTGTTCTATATACTGTGGTTAGACTGCGGTCCTTTATGCAAAATAATGATTTTCTTCGTCAATAAAATACTGGAAGCAAATCAAAAACTGGTTTCTTAATACTGCTAAAGGACAAAAGTAGTTGATACTATTCGATTCTTCTAATGTTTCTACTGTTTAAAATTGCAGCTACTCGTTTCTTATTAACATAAATTAAAACATTTTTATTATCATTATTTTATTATTACAGTAATGAGAAATATTCTTCATGCGCACAATGTTCCATCATTTACTTTTTGAACTGAGATGTAAATTCCGTTAACATAAAATAATATTCAAAGTCCCATCCAAAGATGAACTTTAACCCTTTGCGGTCAAATGCCATACAAAAGCAACATCATACTCTTATTGATTAGGTCGAATGTCGCCTCTGAAGCGGCAAAAATATTTTCGTTACGTATGTCAGTAATATATTTTCTATCAACTATTTATGAAATTGAAATTGTAGTAATACTAACAAACATTTGCAAATCTGCACACACCGTAAATTATGTTAATCGATTTTTTCGCTTCCCTTCTCACATAAATTGCATGCAGTATTCGATGTCAGTAAAATGCAGCGCGATCAAAAACAAAAACTAAACCATATTGTTGTTATCGAAAACAATAAAACAATTTCATTGAACACAATATTTTTTACTTAATTTTTTAGCACATAATCTCGTTTCATGACAAAAGTATATCGACCCAGCGAGAAGTATAGATGAAACGGTTCTCGACCGCAAAGGGTTAAATTAATATGCGCGAATAGTCTGGTGACTATAAGCCGGTCTTAAGAACATTTCGGACGATTACTTGCGTGATTATGAAGCCGCAAGTAATTATGATCCCTGTCTCGTTCGCTCACAATACCCTCGTCAAAGCTGGGGATGAAAGCAGCCGACGATCACGAGATACGATCGATACAGACGACCGAGATTGTAGATCGTATTTCACACGGGGTCCGACTAAATAAAACGACGCGTCACATATTTCGGCCGGCAGGGGTATAATTCATGGGACTGTCTTGACCAGCTATAAATGATCATTGCTTTCGCGGAAATTTATGGCTCGCAGATCGAGTATTCTTCCCAGCGAAATTTCGGACCATCTTTGTAAATCGGGTGTGCCGGTCAAGAATGGGGATCAGAACAAATGGCGGATGGTCAATAGCACAGAGACCGCAGGCATGGTACTACGTCAAATATAAATTCAAAGTGATGCAGAATTAAATTAGACGAAATTGAATTTAAGCGGGAAGCTACGTTGAATACAATTGTATTTGGAATTTTCCTTTCCATATGATGTTTTCTTAATATTTAGGGTCTCAGAACATATTTCTGCACAGTTTCAAAATAATTCTCGAAATGGATAAAGACAACAGAAGGATTTGCATAAGCTTTAAGTACATACATAGATAGCTTGCAATTGGTCGTCGTGAAATTGTACGTTCTAAAATTAAAATTTAATAAGAACAATTGCGAAATTATACAGGATTTTTCAGAACTAGTTGTGCACAGTATGTATAGTATATACAGTGTAATTCTATATGCAAGAATGAGTGAAAAACACTGAATAACATATTTTTGTAAGGTGCGTCTGATCATGACCAACCAATTCTACTTCCCGCGGATGCTAGGACACATAAATCCGACGGATTATCAAACTCGTTCTTTTTAAAAATCAAGTGTCAACCGAAAAAATGATGCAACAACCTAATAGATGGAAATGAAATTCGAGAAAACTATGAAATGAGTATATAGAAAAATTGTTCAGAATTATGACCTTAACAACATATTTCAAGCTCATCAAAATCGATGAGGGATCGCTAAAGTATATAATTACCATTTTTACTGTAATCCCCCTAAGCCTTTACCATCCGTCTTGGAACACCCTGTATACATATTGTTTAATCTGGATTCAATTGTTGTTTAAGCATAAAAATATAATTCCCTAGAACAATTTTATGATAAGACCAAATTCATAAATGTCCGAGCGTTAAGCATCTTTGACTTTCAAAATTTATTATTTTTACACAAACATTTTTTTAACATTAGGTTTACGGAGCACTGAAAGTGACTATTTTACATTACTTTATAAAAATAAGAAGAACGGGCTGCCCACATTTTTAGAAATATTGTTGAAATAATATATACCCAAAGAAATAAATTTGCTAATTAATTTCTCATGTATGCATCCTTAGAATCTTAATAATTTTAAGCGTAAATGAAAACGTTTAAAATTTTCGTGAGTGAGGGAACTGAAAATTGCACTTCACTTGACCATTATTCGTACAAAGAGAACTAAGTGTTCCTGTCCCTCGTTCAATGGTCAAGAGTCACAACAGGAGAGCGTTGAGTGCCAGAAGACAAATCGGTTGGTGAACGGAAGTCTGGCAACGTCGGGGATTTTCCTTTGATTCCGTGCACACGTACGGGACCCCAGAACCATGATGAACACCCCGTCGTTATCCTTGGGGGGTCTTCCTGGCGTTTTATGGCACGGCAATCCCCCACTCAACTACTCCGTGACAAAATTGTAAGACACCTATATCCTTAGTAATATGATCATGTCCTGCCGATCAAAATTAAAGTATCGCAAAATCTAAACGGGGAAAATCATCGATGTTTAAGCTGTTGCAATTTCGTTATGTCTGAAACCTCACTTTCTTAAGCATCGTATGCTCCACAAAAATAGTTACACAAAAGACTCGGTTATTATTTATCCATTTCTGGTTCTACACTTTAAACTCACCAATTCTATTTTATTCATATTCATTTTTTTTTCGTCTCATATTTTGGACCAATACACCAAATTACTGTTACAGTTACGATAAGAATGTGGGAAAACCTTTAAATGCAGAATAATCTCTGGATCTCTGCCGACCCATAACAGTTTTGACTGTTGATTTTCTGATTGCTAAGCAATTAGAAACTTTCCTGTATAATATGTAATATTAATTCTCTTTTAAATCTTGAGTGTTAATTAAATTGCTACCACGTTTGCATTATATTTTTTACAATTTCATCATACCAACTATGGGTCAAATTGCTTTTTAAAGATACCTATGTATTAAGAAACACCTGAGAAAGTGAAAACGTATTTTTACGTTTAATAAATTAATAATAATTTTATTTATCGCTTAAATTACTATGGATGTGAAGATTGAAGTCTTGTTTTTATAACGTCCTACTAAGATTTAGTGCACGATGTTTTGTTATTCTTTTATTATATGCCGCTTGCATTATCTAGAATAATTCAAGATTTGACTTTATACCGTGCGATAGATTCAAATTCGTATCACTGAATTTTTAGCAATATGCTCGGTGTGCTCGGTATTTTTATACATCGTCTCATAAATATACCATGCATTAAACACATGAGTTACAAGGACCTACCATGCAACCTCCACGTAGAACATCTTCGGATATTCTAATGCCAGCAGCATACTTTTTATTCAAACTGCTGTAAAGCAGCAACAAAAATCGTAAATCAGATGTTATGGTTCCATTGTAAAGACTGGACTAGAAACTTCATACCCGTGGCATCTTGGATAAGGAACAATATTTCGTAAACTCCGTAGACACGTTTTAATTTATAAAATTTTCGATAAAAGACCGTGCCTTTGAAGACATCAGAGAAAAGCAACCCAGGAATGCGATAAGGGAGACTTCGCCCTTTAAGAAGGGTCGGATTAAATTGTTGCCTGATTTTTATCAAGAAGCTAACACGACTTAAACTTGGATAATATTTAACCCAAGATGTAGTTATTCTTTTTTTAGGAGCCCCTTTTAGACATTCTCACGCGCTGGAATTTATGGCATAATTTAATATCAAGGTGAAAGTCGTTAATGTATTGTTTTATGCCAAGTATACACGGATAAAATATTTAGAGAAATAATTATTTACATAGTGAAGTATATTATTTTGCTGACGTTAATAATTTCTTCGAACATTTCAAGCTTAACATTTCATTTGTTATTCTATTAGCAAATGATTTATTTAATTTCAATATACAATCACGTTTGCTAGGTCACTTCTGAAGTAAAAATAATAAAGTAATGGCAAAGATTCACAGTTTCAAATTATATTCGTTTTTATCTTCACTTCAAATAAATTTTGTCCACATTTACTTTACGATTACACTACGACTTCCTGAAAAGCACGTGACACTATGAGAATGGCTACAAATTCAAACCTTACAGCACAACAAATCGCGCCAACGGCTGCAGCTAATGGAGTTACAAATTGTAAAGGGAAAAAGAGGGCTCTTTACGACCCGTGTTACACAGTGGATGGTCCTGTTTATGACCCTGGAATGACAGATTAAAGTGAGTGCCATAAATAACTTGACAGTCCGTCTTCTTCGAACCATTCGCAAAACTAAACGTGTTCCGAAAATGGTAACCAATGGTAACCAGCCTTAACAGACTTGCCCAAAAGTTACGGTGATAACGTTTTCTTCCTAATTGTTCAGAATTACACGCCACATATATTCATGCCATGATAAATTATTGAATATTTATAAGTTCAAAAAACCTTTCTGTAAATATCTCAAAACCGAAGACCAAACGACGATCACATGTAGACAATATAGTAAGGGACCCAATTACTGCGGGGGTACTAATACTTCTTTTTAAAGCGTAATGAATATTAACAAGGAGATATTAAATTTTTTCATTAAAAGTAGGTAATATAGATGTTACATATCTCTTTTTCAATATTCATTATGCTTTAAAAATCAGAGTAATTGGTACCCCCACAGTAATGGGATCCCTGAAAATGAAGGGAACCTAATTTTCGAAAAATTGCTGATACTTGGTGTTTTAACTTCCTAACAAAAAATCATTCACAACCGGTCAACTTTACACAAGCATAACTTTTGAACCAGTGAATTCCTAACATTAAAACATTGGATTGTTGGCATGTTCTCGTCAAAGTCTGCAAGATTATATAAAAAAAGATTAAAAATTTCTGGATTGCCAAGGTGAAGTTTAATCGGTTTCGGGAAAACCCGTAGTCTGTTAAAATCGAAATGGCGAAAGACAGGCTTACATCTCGAATTCTAAAGCGAGTTTGGTTCCTTGGATTGCAAAACAGTTTGGAACGATGCGACAGTTTCTCTCGGCACGCAACAAAGTCGCGCAACCTCGCCAATTACTCAAAGTAGTATTAAGTTCGGTGTACCGTGGACAGAGTCTCGCGCGACACCGTCAAGTGCCTTCAGAGGCCCCGGGTGGATTTATCGGCAATTAATGCAAATCTGGTTCGAGTCAACATCTCCCGGGCAAAATATACGAGCCGGGTCCCGGGGCTGGTTTCTGTCCCAGTAACTCGCTCGGCGGAACTAACGATCGCAGGGTTGCGAAAATAACGAGACACGCTCTCGCGGAACGTGGCATAAGAAAGTTGCATTACGTGATACGCGGGCCCAGGAAAAAGGTTGCCAGCCAGGGTGGACCGGTCGCTTTTACGCGAGCGAAAACGCGAGAAGAAACGCTACGGCGAAGGGGGGGGGGGGCGACAGAAGGGAGAATTACGGTCGCAACAAAGGCATATCCCTTTAAAACGGGCTAACGTTTTCAAAGGTACAGGAAAAACTCGCCGCTTTCCCGGTTACGGTGCAGCCCCTCGGATGGTTTTTGGCAAGAAGATTTTCATTGACGTGGTTAATATCCTCTTCTATTTTGTCCCGGGGAAAAGAGCGGCTTGCCAAAGAAGATGAAGAACGTCAAAGGCCAGTACACTCCCGAACAAAATGTTAGCGCGCCTCAGGGCTGCCTGTATATTTGGTCACGTTCGCACAGGAAGAGTTACATTTTACACCAATTACAGGGAACAGCCATAGTTGCTATTTTAAGCTTCATGCTTTGAGCTAATATACACGATTTTTTTAAACTTTTTTGTTTTACTTATTGACTCAGTTTTACACGGTATTGTACGAGATTTTTCTGAGATCAGTGCTGTTTGGTGGTAAAATATTTACTTACAATGTATTTATTTACAATGTCCTCTGTTCATCAATATTTACACAGGAAAGTTATAGTCCAATTTGTTGCAGTTCAGAAAGAAAATTTTTATTTTGCATAAAGATTCGCCTGTCTATTTATGACAAACTTGAGTATGTGCAATTTAAAACAGAAGAATGATTTAGCAAAATTTGGGAATATCAATATTTCACTTTCAACCCCTTAGAATGATTTATAAAAGGAAGATCCTTCTATTTGGCTTCTGCCCCTTGCAATTTATTTTGCACTGCAAGACACAGGAGCCAAATAAAAATTTCTTTTTTCTTCTAATTATCTTATTAGGCTGAAACAAATACACAATATGTCCGCTGCTATAAATTGTACCCAGTTTTGTCATAATTGTATAAAATCCGCGATCTAGTTATTACACGTTAAATTACTGCGAAGCATTTTGTTTTTCAATTGATATTTAGTCAGGGGAGAACCGAATAAATTGACATCAACGATCGAACAGAAAATGACGGGTTCGTTGCAAACTAGTGAAGAGGACAATCGAAAAAATTGACATGAACAATCGAACGGAAAAATAAAGCTTTCGTTGCAAACTAGTGCAGCAAAATCTGCAAGTATGACTGTAAAATGGTTGAAACGGTGTATAGGTGTAGCATAATGCGAAGCTGAATGATATGAGGAACATTTCGAGGAACAATTTTGAAGTCTATAAGGAAGAGGAATCCATTTCGACGAAAACGAATATGAAACTGCGTTTTAGATTCGCAAGGAAATATCGGAAATGGATCATTTCCAAATGGAAATGTGTTATACGGCCCGACTAAACTAAAATCGGCGGAATCGTTTCAGGAATCGAATTCGGATGGAAGAGTCATTCCAAACCTAACGTGTAACACAAATCGTCGAACATAAAAATAACTCCGTCATATTTTGCAACTGTATTAGCAAAAATACATTGCATTTTATATTTTATGTTTTCCTTGCATTGTATTTTATTTTTGTAACGTATTTCACTGGCAATAAGATTTATTAAACCCTTCTGAAAATTATTAAAAACTATGCCACAACAGATTGCAGCAGTCCTAAAAACTAAATAATAGAGAAAATGAACAACCTTGTCAAGGTTGAAGAATTTTACTTTTAAAATCACAGATGAAAACTGAATCATTATTTGTTATGAATAAATGGAGTAAGACTTACAACTCATGTTTATCTTACATTTATTCTTTTAATTTAACACTGATAGTCATTTGTTCCCTTCAAAACAAAAGAAGAGTAAGAACACGGAACAAATCCCAATAAAATTACACAAAGGAAGGTAAACAGCAACTGTGCTCGGTGGGAAGGAATGATAGCACACTTGAAAAGTTTTCATATCTTACAGGGAAAGTTAGGGAACCTGGAAATCCAGGAAAGTATGAAACTCTGTGTGCGAGTAGTTTTATTCATCCGCAAACAAACCTATTTTTCGTTTAGCCATACTACGATTATAAGGGTTACAATCACCCCTGAGATTGCAGAGAGAATGTAGAAATTTCTTTCTCGTGGAATATCTCAAAAAAGCGAGAGTTCTGCAAAATTAGCAAACAAAAATTGCATCTTTTATCGGTGTAAGCGAACGTGATGCCTATAGTCGACGCACAGTCACAATTCATTTAACTTTTGATTATTTTTCTCGATTTCAACACCAGCAACGTGAACATTTACAGGGTGTCCCAAAAATGTACTTCCTTGAAAGGGCTGATTCCTGAGATCATTTGAAGCAACTTTTTCCTTTGCAAAAATGTTCTCCGTGGCTTTGTTGTGGAGTTACTAATGAAAATACATGGACCAATCGGAGCGCGGATACAGCGGACGGAATCCCACTCGGCGACACGCCCCGCTCAGCATAGTGTTGTCATTGGCCGAGCTGGAATCTGCCGCGTGCTGATTGGATCGTGCTTTTCGTCAATAACTCCTAAACGAAGCTACGAAGAATATTTTGACGAAGGGAAAATTTACTTCAAATGACCTCAGGAGTCACTCCTTTCAAGTATAAAATTTTTGGGACATCCTGTATATTAAATAAGAAACTAAATTTTTGTGTGTCAAATGAGCAAAAATGGAGTTATAATCGTTGTTTTTACTTCAAAAGACGGTCTAAAGGATTGAATACATAATAAGCTCAATTTTCATATTTCTTCGCCGAAAAATTGATAAAAGAATTGTAATGTTACAGGAGGAATTAGTTAATAATTTGTGAATAGCATAACTGTTTAAGTAAGTAAAATGATCGTTAAATCTATTTAAATATAGTGATTTCTTTATATATATCGCATACACGACGGTGGCAAGAACCGTGTTCTTGACATATATCGAGAATTCACTGAAATAGCGTGCTGTCATTTTGTCCTGGAGCATAGGTATAACGGGCGACCCTTATCGCGTTGTGACCCGCAAAGGGGTGAACGAAGCATGGTAAAAACGGAATTATTGGGCACCGGACGACGACTTCCTTCCATGGCCTTTGGATTTATTCGCGGAAGACCGCGACCGTGAACAACCACGCGTCCTCGGGCTTCTCGGTTGCACAATATTCGCGTGAAATTCGTTTTGTGAGAGCCTCAAAGGCGGCGGTTCTCTTTTTACCTTGGCTCGATACGGCTTGAAACGACCATTCCGTTGGGCGACGAAAGATTGCGGAGCGAGCTTTCGATTGTCTCCCTCGGTTCGAGGGGATTACGGCCGACGAGGAAACGAGTTATCGAACAGAAGGCCAGAGGCGGAAGTATGACCCGACACGGGGAACGTTTTATGGGATTGATAAGGGTGGACTTTTTGCTTCACGATGTCGAACGTCTTAACTTATCCGCTGCTGCTGACGGTATGAAGTGCTTTTAAAGTGGCGTGCGTTCATAAAGTGACGTACGTTCAATATGCTTCTTGTCTCATAATCAAGCTCTGATAAAGGAGTATGATTTTTATGGCCTGCGACACCGCAACTTTGGGTAAACAGCCTCGAAACGTCAGAAAACCTAGTTCGG
>CM052117.1:2364837-2378239 GCA_028454245.1 Halictus quadricinctus | reverse complement strand
TCATTTTATAATGAGAAAAAAATATTTTTTTAATAATATGAAATAAATATTATTTGTACATTAGGAAAAAATATTGTATTTCTAATATGAAATAAAGATTCATTTTATATTTAGAAAAAAATATTTTTCTCGTAACATGAAATAAATATTTCCTGCATATTCAAAAAAAAAAATATTTGTTACTTAATGTCAAATAAATATTGTATGTATATTTGAATATTAAAAACAGATTGAATCTCTTTTTAATATTATATGAATGTGTATACAATATTTTGTGCTACTAGGGTACACGAGTAATCGTAATTATGTAAAATAAAGTAAAAACGAGACGAATACAATGGCAAAAGTTATATTAAAACAAAAAAATTGGTAAATTCATAATTTTTGCTTCGCTTGCATTAGTGTGAGTCTCACCGATACTCGACACCTCGTAGGCTCGTGCATCGAGCGTGTTTACCGCTTGACTGGTTCCGAAGGGGATCGCCCGGTGTTAGGGGTGGAATTTTGACAGTTACGGTAGAGACCCTTTGGACAGTAACGGAGAGAACGCTGTACTCTTCTTGCCCTTTGTTCCTCAACTCCTGTCCGAATGAATCGTGAAATGCGGAGGGGTGCGAATGTGTTCGAAGGAAGTAACGCGTCGGTTCCGTTTGATACGCAAAAGGGGGATTCGGAATGACGAGACGTCAAACCGACGACTGTCAAGTTGTCAAACAGCGCGGAACCCCTCTGCAGGATTGGCTCAGGCGACGGATAATGCGGCACGCCGCAATGTCAAAACGCCTAAATGAGCAGCGACAAGGTTCGCGCGCGCGCGCGCTTGCGTGCGACGCTCTGCCGCTACCTCTGGAAAATATACGATTTTGCGCTCGGCTTGATGGTGTAACTGGCAACGAATTTACAACGATCGTTGCGTTAATTCGGCTTTTTGTCTCTGGCCGCAACGCGGCGAATCAACATCCATCAGCGACAACATTCGAGGACAGTTCGGGCCCGTGTACGCGGCCGTTTGAATAATTCTGGCGAATGTTTCCGCAGGATGATCATCCGAATGCAGTTTTTCTTCCTGACCGAACGAATTAACTGAATAATTATTGGTCGTTGTAGACGTCATTCGATGCAATAATTATTCGTGATTCAGAAAAGATTTACTGTGATGCAGCTGTTCGGATTTCTGATAATTACCGTGGATAGGTTCGAGCATCTCTTTTTACACCGATCAGGAAAAAAAACCCAACCCTTTTATGGGTATAAAAGTATAGAAAATATCAGAGAACCGAAGGAATAAATTGTTTACCGACAAACGGATTTCGGCCAATTCTATGCTGCGGATTGTAATAAAATTTGGCATATAGAGTGTCAAAACGATTATTGCAACATTTTCACGTTTAAGGGGTGAAAGCAACCCCTAAATTTGAGGACTTAATATTTATTCTTTAACACACTCTGACTGTTAATGCAAATAGAAGAAAATGTTACAAATACCCACATTATGAAAACTAGTACTAAATATTTGTATACAAATAGTAGTATTGCCATTGTTTGAGATATTTCTAAGCAAAATAAAAAAAAACGAAAATGTTCATTCTTCATTTCACTTCTTACAGAGTACAATTTTTAGGTTCATTTTTTTCTAGTTGCATTTACTACCAAAGTATTTCATGAAATAAGATTTCCCATACTCAACTTTGAGAGCTATTTTCTTTATATTTTATTTATAAAAAAGATATGTATCGACCATTTTTCAATACTCTACATGTGTGCCAAGATTCATTACTAGACAGCGGATTTTATGCATTTATGACAAAAATGGGTAAGCACAACTTAAAGCAGTGGACATATTAAAAAGATTTAAAGACATCAGCGTATTGGTTTCTGCTTAATAAACTAATTAAAGGAAGAAACAAATGTTTGTTTCGCTTCTGTGTCTTGCAATAAATGCAAGTATTTTCTATTTTGCATAAAGATCCGCAGTTTATTCATTACCATCAGCAATTTCGAATTGGGGGACGTTGCTTGCAAGAAAAGACTTCAATTAAATGATACACGCTTGAATAACTTGATTTAAAAAGCAATCGATCGTGAAGACGTGGCTATTTGAAAATATAATACCATTATAAATTGACTGTTTATAATGAGGTTTACAATGTTCATGGAAATTCACATTTTCATGCACCATTTCATGCAAGAAGGAATTAAACGTAACCTCGCTGCTTCAATGAATAACGTTACTATGTAAAGAAGGAAATAAATCTGTCTGCGGTTTCATTAAAATAATTTGATTCGCTTCGTTTAACTGCAACCGAGTATTCGTACGGAAAATTGTGGTTTGTTGTAGTAGTTTGTAATAAACATGTTGGACACAGTATTTCGTTTGAGAAATTTCACGAAACTGATTTTTTTATTCGAAATGTTATTTTATTCAATGTTATAATAACTACTTATACTGCCAAAGATCTTTTTTATTCAAGCTTAGCCAAACTTCCAAACTAGGCTTATTAAGAAGTTTAAGAAAGATGGAGCGTAATTAAACAAATCATAAAAAATTATTAGATCTATGAAATTTTGTATTGGAAGCAATGCTTCGGACTATGAAGAATTATTGTGATTAATATTGGCATATAAATCTCACAGATGCATTACATTAAATCTTCTCGTCTGTATGTAACATCGCGCTACAAAATTTTTATTTTAACTAATTATGCTATGTGAGAAATAGAGATTTACGTTAATATAACATACTATAGGGACAAAATAACGTAAAATATATATTTTTACTATTGTAATACTAAAATGCAGCGCAAGCTACACTAATATTGGCTTAACTTTCGCTCAGGAAACCAGAAATTTTTAACTTTTTTTTATGTTATCTTGTAGATTTTGGGGAGAGAATGCAGAAAGTCCAAGTTTTAATCCTAGGAGATCATTAGATCAACAGTTATACGTGTGTCAAGATGTGCGACTTTCAGCGTTTTTGACAGGTAAGGACGCTTCCATATTGGTATGTAGTGACCGTCGTGCGATATTATCTTCTATATTATTCTATACATAAGAATAATAATATAATATAAAACTACTTTGGGAATTAAAAGAGAAAAATATTACACTGTCCATAATTTCGAGTAAATTCGCCACTGTCGCTTCACAAGGTCCCCGGCAACTGTGTTATGGAAGAAACAGCAGTATTTTTCTTTCCAGCGTGGAGACGTTGCAAGTAAAAGACCCACCCACGATAACCCTGTTTCGAGCAAATATCCCGAGGAGTAATGGCAGTGTGGTTTAATTCTATCTTTGGACGAGCGGTTGGCAAAAGAAACCGCCGGACAGAGCGGAAGCCGGGACACACGCGATATCGATTTTCGTTTCGTTTGATATTTCGTCGGGTGCACGTCACCAGTGAAATTTCATCGGCGCCCCCTCGTCGAAATCACATTATCGAATTCGTACACTGATAGTCCGGGGCCACGGCGCACAGTGGGTCGATAAGTACGGAAAATGGGATGAAAATAAAAAAAAAAATTATTTCAGAAATTGACAACTGTACAATTCGATTCATTGATAAGTTTTTTTCGAATTTCATTTATAACTAAGAAAATTCAAACAATCGAAAATTATTTCAGTTTTAATAATCATATTTTTCTTCCGCCGAACTAAATACAGTGAATTCTCGATATATGTCAACGTCTCGGGTCTTGCCAAGGACTTGCATCGTCCAGGTGACATACCCGAGCCGTGTTATGTTTACAGTCCTCGGCGTCTGAGACCCCTCACGGGGTATACCTCCCAGATAGTGGGGATAATTCCGCGACGTTTATCATCGAGGCCTTGGCGACATATACAGAGAAATCACTGTATGTTCCGAATTGTTTAAAAAACTGAAAATACTTATAGTAGTAGAATAGCAAAAATGATCATGATCGATGGTTATTACAAGCCCTTATTAAATAAGGGCATTCAATTCTATTATACGCGAATAAATGAAATTTTCAAGTCCTACTGATTTTAGTCCCACTTTTTCGAAAAATCGACCACTGTACGGCGTTATCGCACGCAGCGGTGAACGTTCTACGACGCTGAAGAGGTTCGTTAGCGATTTCCAAATTAACGGGAACCCACTCCGCCATCCACTGTTGCAAATTCGATTCCTTATTAGTATAAGGGCTAACCAGCCTGACGATATCGGTCCTATATTTCTATGAGACTTTGTGTATTCCGAGACACTGTGCAATGTTAAATCAATGTATACTGATAATATAAAAAAATATTACGAACCGACAAATAAATAAAATATCAGAAGTTATGGTCTAGCGGCACCGAATAGGGTCAAATTTGTGGAACAAGAAAGATTATATTTATTTTAACCCTCGGCCATTCTTAAAACTATATAGGTTCCCCCAAAAGTCCCAGAACGGTCGATTATTTGAGAAAAAATGCATTTTGGAAAAAAACGTTTTACAAAAGTGTTAAAGAATTCCAGATTCGGTAACTATTTATAATGGGGGAGCACCCTCAAATATGACCTTGACCTTGACATAAGTCACCTAATCAACGGAAATGATGTACTTCAAATATCCGTAAGAGTGTGTACATATTTTAATACAAAAGGTTGAATAGTTCTTTTGAAAACAATTCCTAAAAATTGACACTTTGAATGCACAGGTTTCGTATAAACCATGTAACTGTTCGTCTACATTCCAAAATTAATTTATGAGCGACTATATGTATGTATAGCAGATTTGGATGAATAAATTACTCTCCTGTTGTTGTAGTCGCGTGATTACCGGTCAACATCTCGAACCAATAAACTTGTTAATCAAAATCCAATTTGTTTAATAAGTACAATATTTATCTTTCCTCTCGATTCAAGCTTTGTACCACGACTGAGCAAATGTCATTTGTAATAAGATAACAAATAATCATTTGAAATAATGAATTATTTTAAATGCTTTATCATTTGTATTTTACAAATAAAAATATAAAATTATTATAAAGAAATTCGTTTTTATTTGACGTTTAAATCAAATAAACTATTTTCAAATAATATTGTATCTCAATTACCTTGTCTCCAAATAATAAATAATTTCACCTCAAGAAAAGGTTATTGAAGTAACTAAATTAATTACTAAATTTAGATATGCTAATTGTTGTAGTTCAATGATTAAAATTGTTCTTTACTACACGAAATAAGTACAATTCTGGAATTATTTGATCGAATGAAAGATGAAATGAAAAATGATTTGAATTTCATTTGAAGTTCAAATAATGAAATAATTTGGACGAAATGATTTGGCTGATGAAATAAACTAACACGTGATTATTTCAAATGGCACGCAGCCAAATAAGATATTATCTTAATGATTATATTTCGCTTCGATATATTTTTTGCTTTGACCACATATTTTGCCCGAACCTGTACAATTTTCACCGTCTATATCGAATCGAGTAATCGCTAAGTAGTTTAAAGCTGCACCGGCGAACATTCACAGTCGAAGCTGAATCAGAGATCGGTCTGCCGGATTAAAGATCGTCGAGTCACGCGAATTACTATCTCGGACTTTATTAAGGTGTTTCACTGTTGATCACCGTACGTCGAGTCGCGTCAAACGTAAACGAACAGAACAAAAGAACAAAATTTTAATTTTCGAGTACACAAGAGAAGTTTAAACAAACCGGGTGCGAGTGGGGTACACGCATGCGCACGAAATATATTGCAGGCGGTTATAGAAGCGAGTACGAGAGAAAGAGGCAGCGTATGGAATTGAAACATATGGCCAGCGGATAATTAAAATTTAGTCGGTTAGTAAAACATGGCGAGCATGAATTTCGGCCGTGTTGTATTTCCGCGGAAGCTCGTCGTGGTACTGACTGAAATTCGCAGCTTCATGGGTTCCCGTGGTAGCTAGGGAACGGTATCACGTCTCTCTTCCTCTTTCTCCACGATTTCCCTCGTACTATCTCACTCCCTCCTTTTCGCCCCATACACCCCCCTCCAACCTTCAACGATCCTATGGGGTATTGAGTCTACGGGCTACGAAATTCCCATAACAGAGGGTGCCGTTTAGTAAACGCTTTAAACCGATTTCAAAACAGACTCGGCAATTCCGAACCGTGTTGGTTTTAATTAAAAATCTTCGTCTCTCTGCGGTCCAAACCGCCACCGCGTTGACAATCGTCGACGTCCGCAGACCGATCCTAAATTTCGACCGAAAAAAAAAAGAACGAACGTGCCGAAACTCCCTTCATAACTATTTTTCCAATTTTTCATCTCGCAACATTTTTGATTAATCCAAGAATTTTCACTCTTGAATTTTTTTTTTAATTGATTCCCCTGAGCAATCGTCGATTGTTTAAATATGGAAATTGTTACACGCCAGGCACGGAAATCAATGTAGAATCGTACACCGCAAATTATTATGCGGGTACAAATTTCCACGCATTAATTCATCACAACTGAAATCAACTTATACTCCATTAAAAATTCCATTAACATCTTGCAAAAAGTATAATAAAATAAAAGTGTAAACGTAAATAAGTAAAATAAAAGTGTAAAAGTAAGTAAGTAAAATAAAACTTTTATTCGCATTGAATGTAACTTGTACTATAATTATAAGTTTATGAATTACTTTACTTGAACTGAACGAACGCAAAGACTTTCTTTATTATTTTTGCAACTTGAGTTTAACTGTAGAACGAAGTATAGGAGAACATTAAGAAGACAGGCATAAAGTTAAAATTACATAACGCAGAAAATAAAGACTGCAATTAAAGTTGTAAATAAATAAACTAAACCTGCATGTAAAACATTTTCGTCTTATTTTTTACTTTCTATATTCAGCCAATTTCTACTTCTGGATCGAACGAAATGTTCGCTCTCTATCTCTTTATATTCTGATTTGACTCGTCTGTCTTTTTATATTTATATAAATTTACGAATCCAGCAAATTCATCGAATCAAGTTATAAAACGAAAATTGCTGAAATATCAGTTGGCAATCTTTCGCATAACCATTTTTAGTGAATCCAAAAAGGTTGGTGAATAAGTGCATAAGTCTCTTGCTTGAACCATTAAGCGTAAGTTCGTAGCCATCGCTATTTCGATATCTAATCGGATGCCGAAGGGGCCGACAAAGAAGATACGCAGTGCGCACACGCAATCTATCCCTTCGCATTATAATTGCCGAATCTTTACGAACAATTTCCCCGTCGATGAAACTAACAGAGGATCTCCGCGAGAAATTCTCGCCGAGCTGAAGTTATCAATTCAATGGCTATTAAATTAATAATCCCCCATTGCCTTAATGTTAATAGTTCCCAGTAAATAGAATCCATTCTATATCGGATTATGCATTCAGTAAATAGCGCAATGAATGGATATGGCTAACATCCGTACAACATTGGTAACACGAATAATTAATAACGTGTTGTATTGATTATAATTTTAATGATAGACAAATTAGTGTTGCTGCATTATGGTATTCCAAGGATTTGCAAGGAAACTGATGTTATAATGCAGTAAATTATGATTATACTCTGCCCATTTGTATATTAATACATTGAATATATTGTACATTAGTACTGATCATTTGTATATTAATACATATGGATAATTTGGCTAAACTTTACTTCGGGAAACCTGAGATTTTGAACTCTTTTTTATGTAATCCTGAAGATTTTGGCTAGAAAATGCAGAAAATCCAAGTTTTAATCCTAGGCGATCAGTAGTTCAAGATTTATGCGTGTGCAAAGATGTGGGATTTTCAGCGTTTTCGACAGGTAACGAATACAGTGATAATGAAAATAATAATAGGTTCATCATTTCATATTTCGAAATGTCACCCGATTCCCAGAAATTGTATCACACGCGACCATAATCTGCAATTAACGCGAAACAAGTCACCACTAACCGTGCCGAGGAATGCAGAAATCAGATGCCAGTTTATAGCAACCCGACGATACGAATTTATGGTAGTTTTACATCTTCGGGCCAGTTAGCTCGACATCGGTTTATCGTCAACGAATATGTATATTACGTCGCATCCCCGTCGTCAAATTTCATTCGCGTTTCACCCGATGCCCAGGGGCGCGAGTGTAAACAGCACGAAACATGATAAGAGGATAGATGAAAATACGAATTATACATCAGCCGAATTGTGTGTTCATTTAAACGCGCAACTAACGATAATATCGGTATGTTGCCGATGTTTCGACAACGTTTCGATCATTAGGACCAGGGCCGGCGTAAATATTTGCGGGGCTGAGTACAACTGTGCGGGCAAAAAAAACTTTTAAATAAATTATTTATTATATACACATTATTAGCAGTAATAATAATATGTAATAATTTATTACATATTATATAGAATGTTACAGTACATACCGTCAATCAACACTTTCACTGCCAAACTAGAAACCTCAAATATTCCATAAAATCAAAGTGTTATTTAATGAAATAAAAATTGAAAAAAATTAAATGTATGATATTGAGTAGTCCTCCAACATTCTTGAATTTGACAGATCCTAATCAAATTAGGCACAATGAATATATTAACATGTCAGTCAACGTGTTAAACCATTAAATACAGTTCAAATTATATCGTGTTTATTTCAATCAGAAAAATGCCAGAAATAAGTTGGTGAAATTCCTATAAAAAAATAATGAAAAATAAAGAAGTTTTGCCATTGGATTAGTAGTGGTTCACACCGACATACCCGACCCGGTATCGGAGTTTCTTGTGCCCCAGTGGAGGGGATAGGCGAACTGACTAAGATCGTGTAGCCCCGTTCGGCTCAGATCAATACTTTACTGTACTAGACAATTCTGTTTCAAGTTACATGACAATTTTTAAAATTGAAATTATATTATTCGTTCTTCGACAATGGTATCGTTCTCAAAGGTGGAAATTGCTACATGCAGCTGGAATTTTTGTTGGTCTTAAAACTAACCCACCCAATCCTTTTAAAAACCAACATATCTTCGCGATCAATGTTTCTATAACAGTACCATTGAATAAAATTTTCTACAAATTTTCAAATCAAAACGGGTTGTCCCATTCGCAGCAAGTAACACCTAGTGGAGTCAGTTGTATTTGTTGAGCGTTAAAAATCAATTCCAACGAAAAATTCGTATCCAAATTCTTCTTTACGAGGGGGCCTCCATAGTGGACAGAATGAGCCGACACGACAACACGATAAAAATAGGTCGCATAGTTATGAGCGTGCGCGCAGCAACGCGAAAAATTCGACGATCCGCGTTCCCAGCTGGGATATTACTTTAACGAGGTTGCCGGTACGACGCGTCGCGTCGCGAGACCAGACACGGCCGTGAAAAGCTCGCGAATATTTCCGGGCGTCGTAATCGTGAAAATGTTTCGCGGTGGAACGAGTGTCGAGCAATTAAATATCGGGTTGCCGTTCAGCGAGTAGCTGGGAAAAGTTGGTCGCGAAGCGCGAAAAAGTCTGGGGCGCGTGCGGCCGGATTGTCTCGGCTCGGGAAGAACGTGCCGGGCACGGATCGGTATAATCCGAAAGTAATTTCAATTTAACGGGCCAACTTGCGGGACACTAATTAAGGGAATCGCGGAAAGTTCGTCAAAACTCGGTATAATTAAATAGGGGCTCCTGCCCCGACTCCGTGTAAGAGAACCTTTGCCCCCGACCCTACAACGATAAAAGTAAAACGACGATCTCGTAATATTACGAGGAATAAGATAAAAGTGGAACAAACACAGTTTTCACAGCTTGCGAACACAGTGGAGTATACAGGGTGGGCCAATAACTTCAACCACTTTGACAAAAAAAATTATGTACAAGAAACTTACATGGTATTGAGGGGGAAATATTGTTACGTAAACATTTTTTATATGGGCGAAGGCGTTTCGAAGATTTCAAGGTGACCTTGGTTTCTTTAAATGAAATCACCCACCTTGTGTACCGTGAGTCTATATGGTATCAAATTCTGTGTAAAAATGTATTGACCTTCAGATGTCCTAAACCTAATCGTAAACCAGATATTATCGAAGTAATGTTCCATATGTATTCGCCAGAATGCGGATTTTTATGGAAAATAAAAATTCCATCAATTGCAAGAAACTGTAGCCAGACACACATTTCATTCTTACTTTCTTAAATCATTGTAACCTTCCTACTATTTTCGTATTCTTTTTTCTATTTTCGGATTCGAACGAATATTTTCTGCCAGGGGCATTTTCTTGTAATAGTATTGGCTTTATCTCTCGATATATGTCAACAACACGGGTCTTGCCAGCGTCGTGTATCGTGCAGGAGACATACCCAAGTCGTGTTATGTTTATGTTTTATTCCTCGGCGAGGCGTCTCCAGCTTCGTAGCCTCTCACGGGATGTACCCCGCGGTAGTGGGGATAATTCCGCGACGTTTATCATCCAGGCCTTGGTGACATATGTGGAGAAATCACTGTACATTGGTTCGTACACCCTATTCATTGTTAGTGTGATAGTGGCAGTAGTATTGCGGAGTGTAAATGCCAATGTATCAAGCAAAATTAACAAAAAGTAGTCTGAGAGATCGATGCGCGGGGAGTAAAAAAATATGAGAAGTGGACACAAAGGGTGCATCTATCCCAGAAGCTTGTTCTAGCTCGCGAGAAACTCGTACGCCTCCAAGTGTAGGGCCGCGCGCGGCGTGTTCAAGTGCATTGCAACGGCGCCGGGGACGCCGACGCCGACGCCGACGCTCTCGCATCACCGAATGCCGATGTAACCGGGAAATTGCGAACTCGAGGAAGCTTCTTCATAGCCACGGCTCCGTGATGTTATTACCCGGCAGCTTCCCGGCAGGATGCAAGCAGCGAACACGAGGATAGAAGTTCCGGAATTCGCGTTCGTCGACGAAAGTAAAGCGGAACGGTCGGAAATACGCCGGCCGGGTCATCAACAGTCCAAAGAACAAAGCTCACCGGGAGCTCGCCGGAAACCAGGTCTCGGATGTTTATTGCTATTTTATATAGATCAAGACAGTCACTGTTCTTACAACTTCAACTATTTTTATTTCTACCGGGGCGATGTTCTGCACCGTAATTTTCGATTTGAAGGCTATAGCTGGATAAGAAAAAATAAAAAAAAATCGAAAATTCCCTTGGACCAAATGTAAAGATTAATGATCCTTTGTAAAATTTTCACTCTACATCTCGATCGGAAGGTGAGGCGGTACTTATTATCCCCATTTAGTCATATGCGATAATTTTTAAAAAATCTATCAGATGTCGAATACCCAGATACATATACTGTAATTAATTAAGATTTTTAAGTAGAACCTTCTAGTTGTAAAAAATCGGGAACTGCAGATTTTGCATTGAAGCTTAAAAGCGACATCATTTATATTTTCACCGTATCAGTGTATAGGTATAACTATTGTTCCTGAATTTTTTCAGATTTTTTGATAAAGGTGCGCCGTGTGGTAAAAGAAAATAAAAACCGCTTTTTCAATGAAAATTTTTTTCCTCCTTTAAATTTAAAATAAAAACGTCGAGGAGAAAATGGTTTCCATATTTATTCAGATTTTAAAGCGGATTTTGTCTAGTTGGGAAAATCGATGAAAACGCAGGAGATTGGCATTCATTTCTGCATGCAACTATTAAGACGCCTATTATTTAGCTACGACTGTTCCATATTTTTAAAAAATTGCAAACAACTACGACTATATTAAATTCGCAATACACGCGTAAATATATTAAAATATAAAAATCTGTATTGAAATGCATACAAATGAAGAGACTGTGCGTAATCCTTTGGTTTGTTTTCTTGTACCTACTGTTCTTCAGTGATTATAAGCGAGCGGGATAAATATCAAAGAAAATTTATGTCAAAGGAATTTCTCCTTATTCACGTCGTGAGTTAATTAATTTTCTCTTTCGTTATGCGAAGAGGAATCATTTATTTCTAAAAGTATAATAATCTCTTTGTGATGGTTAACTTCATTCGGCTTATAACTATACACTACTAGTATATACATAAACTGCAGACAATTTTACTATAGTTTTGAATAACAATGTCTGCGTTGTTTCAATAAAATATACTAACATTTAATAAATTAAAATAAGTAAGCCAAAATAAATGTAGGTATCGTTAAAAACTATGCCAATTAAATGTGTTTTTTGATACATCATTCTTTTAATATAGTAACAGAATGTATAGTATTTGCTCTACTATTTCTCTTCGATATATAAACTAAAAATGAAAAGCAAATGTTGAATGCAACGATTTATAAGTAGCGATTTTCTTTGCCATTTTTGTTTTTCTATTTCTACCCAATCTCCTTACAAGAAAATTGAAAATGAAACAGAAAATGCGACACTGTAAGTGTAGAAAGTTTCTCCACTAAACGGTCATCAGGAATTTCATTTAGGTAATATATACATGCACTGGCCCACGAAAGTATTCAACCGCCCTTTAAAACAGTATAAACTATTTTAAAATCGGACTAAACGACCTGACTTTTTTTTTAGCAATTAGAAGAGTTGGTTTGCCGAATGACATGCAAAAAAGATGTTGAAAGAATTGCAATTACTAGGAATTATAGAAGCAAATAAAAATGGCACTTTCCAAAACTTTTTTATTTGAGCCCGTAATGAAAATTTAAAATAAGCGTTTTGTAGATCTATGTTAGTTATACACATACTGAAAATTTCATCGAAATCGGTTGACGCAGATAAAAAAGTTGTAAAAAGTGCCGTTTTTATTTTCTCATGTAATTCTTACTAACTGAAATTTTTTCAAAATCTTTTTTGCATATCATTTGGAAAACCAATTCTTCTAATTGCTCAAAAAAGTCAGGTCGTTTAGTCCAATTAAAAAAAAAGTTATACTGTTTTAAAGGGCGCTTGAATATTTTCGAGAGCCCCGGCATGTATATTTACATAGTAAATTGAATTTAAAAGAAACTTGTTGAGAACCTTATTCTTTTTTTCGGGAATAAGAAAATTACGAATCTCTCGTGAAATCTTTTAATTAATTACTCCGATTTTTGAAATATCGAAATGAATTTATTAAAATTATAATATTGATACTGTTGTACGTACATTCATATAGATGTGTAACTTCATTATCTTCAGTGTAATTTTCTGGTCAGATGGCGGAACGTGATATGCACGATTCCCATAATTTGACAGTACAATAATTTAAAGCTTATTTGACCGTAAAATATTCAAATTAATCAAATGAATAACACAAAATGTTACAGTTGAAAAATAAAAACAGCGTGTGTGACTAGTTTACAGATAGTAGCAATGAAATATATATAACGTAATAATTAATTTTTTTTTTAACTCCAAAAAATACACAGGATGGGGCTTTTAAATGGGAACAACTAAATGTCTCTGTTATTAATAATTTTATGGAAAAGGTGCTCCGGACAAAGTTGTCATTTTT
>CM052117.1:2343514-2364737 GCA_028454245.1 Halictus quadricinctus | reverse complement strand
AAATCGTACAAAGTTTAAGTAAATTTAATCTTCTCCCTTCTATAAGACGTTTCATTGTTTTATGCTTGGTAGGTTTAGTGTTAAACTGAATACGATTCTATTTGCTTTCATTTCCAAACCGAATTCAACTGAATTTAGAATGAAAATTAATAACGGAAATTGAAAATTCCTTTAAAAATAGAAAAGCCAGAGAAAGTGAAACAAGTTGAAAATAAGATTATAAAAGCGTGTAATCGATACGTATAAAACGATATGCAAAGCATACTACTGGTTTCGAACAAAAGATTATAATGGGACGGTCGCGATAGTTCTCGGAACGGAATGATTTTCGACGCACGATACGCGACCTTGCGTGTCCGCGAGGGCACGGGGTCGGCGTCGAGCCAACGCGGTTCGACGTTACCCGCGAACAGAGTTGTGCAGAATTACAATTGAATTACTCCAGAAAATATAATTATAAAGTAACTGAATTACATTGTAATTCGTTTAATTAAATTGCAATGTAATTCGTAATTGCCACTGGAGTACAATTATAAAATCCTTTGTAATTAAATTACATAAAATAGCGTTACGTATTATCAACGAGGACGAGGAATAGAAAATACGCCGACAGCAAACAAAGATATGAAAGAAAAACATAAAAATATATCGCACTTCTTCTAAGTTCTGGGCTATAATTTGGGGACCTGTATTTTAATTATATCGTATTTCAATCTGATTAACATAATTAGTAATTGAATTAATCGAAAGGTTTGAATTATGCAATTCAGTTACGACGTAGATGAATTACTATATAATTCAAATACAATGTAATTCAATTGTGTAATTGACACACACGAAATGAAGAACGAGACTGGAAACCTCGCGAAACAAATCAGAAAGAATCAGTGTGATGACTTACCGTCCTCGTGGTTCGGCAGGGCCTCCATCTGGATTATTCTCCTCGCTATTATTATGTTGTTTTGTGGCAACACGGGAGCACTACGATACACTATTACACCACTACTATTCGCGGCGAGAGCCAACACGACAATGATCCTTCGATTTTCGGTAACGCGACGTATCGGTACCTGTTTCCCCCCACCCCAAACCTTATCCGCGACTTCCCTAATTGGGCGCGCTTCGCACACGAAATCCTAAATTGCGGGACCGTACCCTCGAATGGTCCTCGGACCTTGCATGGGGTGTTTTCCCCCCGTATATTAATTATACTTCTTTTTAAATCATATTGAATATTAAAAAAGAGATATTAAATTTTTCCATTAAAATTAATTAACATAGATGTTATATATCTTTTTCTATATTCATTATGCTTTAAAAGTAAGTGTCATTAATGTAGACACAGTAATTGGTACCCTCACAGTAATGGGGTCCCTTACCCTACCACAAAAAAGGCAAAACGTAATAGAGCAGAATGGAAAATATGTTACTGAATAAATCTATGAATAAATATCTTAATTTTATCTTTGAATTTTAATGTAACCCTCCGTATGGTATGCCGGGGTCATTCGTGACCCGTCGCGTTGGGGATAAGATCGAGTGACTGTCAATATGTACAATTTTACTCCGACGGTTTTTATTTGGAAATAAGAAAATCGCTATACCCACTTCTTCTTCTTCATCCGAAATACGACGAAAGCCGGTCCCGAACCGTCGCCTTGTATCGAATGAAAATTGTAGTGAAATATCGGCGTGGGTCAGAAATGACTCGCAGGAGTCCGAGGGTTAAAAACTCTACGAAATTTCGTTCCAATCAAAGAGTACCCTAAGAATCAATGAAAAATGTATGAAAATCATGTGGTGAATGGATGGGGGTTAAGAAACCTTCAGGTCAAGTACGCTAAATGAACATCTCAAAAATAGCTGTACAGTGATTTCTCTATATATGTCGTCAAGGCCTCCATGATAAATGTCGCGGAGTGATCCCCGCTAGCGCAGGTTTTACCGCGAGAGGGGCCTCGGACGCCGAGGAGTGTAAACATAGCATGGCTTGATTATGTCTCCTGGACGATACACGACGCTGACAACACCCGTGTTGTTGTCATATATCGAGAGTTCACTGTATTTTCGACCGCAGTGTAAACATATATAGACAATTTTCGATAATAATTTTATAAAATGATAATCTTAGACTTCTGAACGTCTATCAAGAATTTTACGAATATTATTTGGAACCGTTGCAACTGTTGTAACTAAATAGAATAAGTTAGATTATTAGTGTATTTCTGAGTGATTAGTAAATATTTTGATCAGTTACTTTTGAGATGTTTGCTATATTTTCGAACCTACGAAAATTCGATATGAAACGACGCAACGATACTATTAAACACTCACAATTTAGATAAAATCCACGGTTCCGACGAGCGTGATTTAAAAAACATTTCACACAGCTTCATGGGGCGTAGGGAGCCATTAAATTTCCATTATGGAAATTCATTTACGTCTATCACCGTTTTCAAGATATACAGAAGAGTAGAAAAACCGGAATTTTCCTCAAAGAGGTGCTTCCACTCGAAAGAGCTTAAAAGTAGAAAAAAGAAGAAGTTTCCTAGCATCTTTTACTGGAGCTTCTCTACAAATCTGGAACGGTTTGAAAAGATCGAAATTCTCTGGAATTACATGAAACGAAACGTCCGACGAAACGTCTCCATAGCTCATATTCGAACGGGCCAATTATTGGACCCACAGATCGGTCGATATTAATTCCGATAATCAGCGGGATTCAAAGAGGCCCGATATTCTTCCATATAACCGAAGATCACCTCTCCCCAGCCGGTTCCTCCGTTTCTGTTTCGGCTTTCATTTCTTCATATCTTTTGCTTCGAATCTTCCAATCGGAAATCAATAACAACACGCGGAGTAACAAACCCATTGTTTTCGACCACCCCTCAAATCGTATTCCGAGTAGTCCGTTGGCTCGAATGGCGCATCAACGAGAAAGAGGACCGTGGGATCCCGCGGAATCGGGTTTCCATTGATCAACGGAAACCGCCATTCTTTCTCCGACCCCGAATTGAACAGGGAAACAGGGAAGCAGCCGAATTTCCGTCAAGAACGGAGCCTTTTAATGCAGTAATATGCTCATCGAATTTCAATTATCATCGTGAATAATTGTTCCACTACTCGATCTCCGATCTCCATGAAAGAATCAATTAGAACTCGTCAAGCAAACTCATTCTGATATGAAGATTATGGAATGAAGAATGAAGGAGCGCTAGACCCACTAAAGCACATACAATTCTCGATATATGTCAGCAACACGGGTCTTGATGTCGTTTATCGTCCAGGAGTCACTATTCTTATTTTTCATTATTTTATTATGGGACTTTCACCAACATATTCGTAGAATTTTTCTAATGAAAATCACTCGAAATATGATATAATTCCGATGATATTTACTTGTGTCATGAACGATGAATGTTACTTCCCATTATAATTATATTAACGAAAAATTAGTGTAAATTCGAATTATATTATATTTGGTATCATTTTCATTAGAAAAGTGTCACGAATATGTTTGTGAAAGTCCCATAAAAAATAATGAAAAATAAAGAAGTGTTGTGGTTGGATTAGTAGTGGTTCACACCGATATACCCGACCCGTATTATGTTACATTCCTCGGCGACCGAGGTCACTCGAGCTTCTTGGCCCCTCACGGAATATGCCTCGCGGTAGTTGGGATATTTCTGCGACATTTATCAGCCAT
The DNA here is from genome assembly GCA_028454245.1 of Halictus quadricinctus. Taxonomy (NCBI): domain Eukaryota; kingdom Metazoa; phylum Arthropoda; class Insecta; order Hymenoptera; family Halictidae; genus Halictus; species Halictus quadricinctus. The sequence goes on along the minus strand of CM052117.1, from coordinate 2,361,031 downwards.
GCCTCGGCGACATATATAGAGAATTCACTGTACAACAGACCAGTGACACCAGATTGGTGTTCTTCCACGGCTTCCGCCATGGCACGGTCACGTGACGCGTTTCGTCTCGTGATTTGTTAATTGGAAAATAGGATTTTATATCTTTTCCGTTTAACCTTCGGCACCTCAATTATCATTAGAGTAGAATTCAATAGAATCAAAAAACAAAATCAAGGTACATGTCATTTAGATTTTTCCTTTGAATTGAATTGATTAAATCAGAAGGAACATATTTATTTAACATTATTTTTTCTTTGAACTTAGACATACGATTCTAGATCCTTTCAAAATATGTTAGATTTATTACAATGATATCAAATTATCAGAACATTCAGAGATATGTACACAAAGTTCGCGATTCCATTTTTAGCAACTTCAAAATTGAGCCCAATTTTTATTTATTTACTTATTCTTGAGCACAAAATATATAATAGTGACACATCTTATATAAGGGAGAAGATTGACTTTGCTTAAATTTTGTACGATTTTCATTATAATATGTGCTTAAATAAAGAGGTCAGTTCAGTAATTTCCTATGAGAACGTTTTTATAATTTCAATAATTGTGGAATGGAAAACCGGTCATTTCTACCGTGGTAGGTTTAGTGTTAATATTAACATCTGACTTTTATTGTCTTCATCATTTTGATCATATAATATTATAAAACTCGTTAGTTTTACTGGATTGTTTGATCGTATAGATTTTTCCTCATTCTTTTCACGGGATAAATCTTTCTCATTAGGTATCAATTATTGAATAAAATACAAGTATTCGGCTTCAAGTGCACCTCGACGTTAGGCGATTTCCCTTGATTTTATCAATCTCTCCTCGGCCTCGGATGAAGCAGAGAAGATAGAAATACTATTCGACTTTCCATCAAGATGGAAGCCTTTTACTGTAGCAATATGCTCGTCGAATTTGAAATATCACCGTGGATAATTGTTCGCCTGTTCGATTCTCGAATCGGAGAAAGGATCGATTGGAACACGCGAGACAGACAGACGAAGTCGTTCTGGCGTAAAGCTCCGTTGAAGAGGTCGCGAAAGGGCTACCAATCAATCTTAATTAATTCGTTCGAGAGAGCACCGTTCAACAATGCACCGCTTTCCCGGCAACCGGGAAAGATTACAAAGTTTTCCTTACAACAGAAGGATGTTTTATTATGTCTATTGAAGTTTATGGCGCAATTAAAACGTACATTTCCATTCGTAAGTAAATTAAACGCGAGAAATTCAATTAGCTTACAATCTACTCCACAAGAGCGATTTTGCAAAGCAGTTCTGCAAAAGTTAATACATACATTTGTGAAATCGTCCTTTAATTCCTTTGGAAAGGAATAGCTTTATATAAATTCGGAAAAAGAATGTTATTCCATTTAGAAAAATATTGATGACCTTGGAAAAAATTAATTTATCGCTACATGTGACTCCCTAAAAATTACAACTTTGTCCCGAACACTTTCTCTATAAAATCGTTTTTGGGATATTTATCTGTTCCAAATTAAATGGCCCGTCCTGTACAATATTTCGAAAGTGAAAGAAAGTACCCATACCTAAACAATTTTTATCGAAATGCCTGAATATCGACCAAATCGAAATACACACACGAGCATTTATACGCGAGAGATAAACTTCAATAAAAATTGTCAATAGACTGCGAATTTTATGCGTTTATGGCAAAAACAATTTATTAAGATCGTTAACACTAAATCTATGCTGTCTTAGAAAAATGAGGAGATTGAATATATTTACATTTGGTGCGGTTCGTATTATAATGCCTGCTCCACTAAATATATTTATTTAATCATATCCCACGAAAGCATCTTTACAATTTCAGTAATTGTAAAATAAGAAATCTGGAACCGGCCATTTCGACCGGCGGTGGTTCAGTGTTAAAGATAAAATTTTATTTTCTGTATCTTGCAATCGATCCGACCAATTTTTATTTTGCACAAAGAACCGCAGCGTAGTTATGAACAAATCAAAGCTCCAATAAATCCGTCCCATTGTATTTACGGATGAAGTATTAAAAGAACGTGCGTATTCTTTTATCGGAACAAAAACAAAATTGAACAGAAGAGATATATCCTCGAAAATTCGGAAGCAAATCGCCGAAGGGGTGCACGTAGGGATGACCACGAACCCCGCGCTCGAGCAATCAATAGTCTGAGCATAACTATTGCGCGAGAAGCAACAATGTATAGTCGACGCACTGGAGAAGGCGTGGCAACGTTCATTGGTCCCTTAATGCCAATGCCAATGTCAGGGTTTTCCCGGTCAGTAACCCAGAAACCCTCGCCCTCTCGTAGAAATTCGAGGAAGCGACATCATCATCCCCAACCCCCAACCCCCAACTCGGAAGTTAAAGTAAACTGTAGGGAACGATATTGCAGGGAACTGCAAGGCAAGGGTGGTTCTGTTTATTTTACCCTGTGGAGGGAACAAGGGTAAGAAGTTGCATTTCTGTTTTCTACCATCGTAGATATTGCAGATCGCAGTGTTATCGACGCAGGAGTGTTCTGCCGGTTTCGTCGGTATAACCGTCGTGATAAGAGCTTGGTAGTTTACGTTTGTAGATAAGCGGTGATATTTCAATTAAATGTACCGTGCGATCAAGAAAATTTGAGCAAAATTAGACCAAAGGTGGGACTATACGGCAAAGATCAAAGTAATCTGACGAAAGGACATAAAGAAAAATAGTTTGTGAAAATGTTTTGTGAAAAATAGTTTTTACAAAGCATTATATAAATATTTCTTTTTAATTACTAGTATTCAGGCTGAAGTGATAAGTAGACTGCGGATCTGTATACAAAATAAACATTTTGTGCATTGATTGAGAGAAACAGGAACCGCATGAACATTTATTTCTTCTATTAATAATTTTCTTATATTTCCACTATTTTATGTTTCATCTACTCATTTTTATCATAAATTCATCAAATCCGCAGAAAAGTGATTAGAAATTCGCTTTGTCAAACGTTTTGGTAATTATTGTGAGAATGATGTAAACTACAAAATTGTACATTCTCCAAATATTAAATGCAGATGTAAACTAGATTTGACGAAACGCTGATTGCTTAAATAAAACATTGGAAATAAAGACTTTTTAATAATTTTATGTTTAAACATATTCCCTATGTTTAAATTATTATATGTGAATTGTTTAATCGGGAACCGAAAAAAATGGCAGTAACCTTTCATGATGTTTCAAATAATTATTTAGAAGGACTGTGATACAGTAATGCCTTCAAATTTAAACTAATTAATTATGAGTCGAAAATATACTTCTTTTACTGTACCGGTATCTTCAGATAATCCTTTTATTTTAAATATATAGTATACTATTGAAAGTACTTGAAGGTTATATTACTATTAGCTCTTTTTAGAACCACGAAATATGTATTTAACAGTGCCGGGAACTTCAATATCAATAATTTGAAGTAACGCACACGGTTCTCGGTTGATTACGTGCAGCCAAAATTAGCCACAAGAGCGTTCCATGTTTCGTACACTGCGCTACAACGGTTGTATAATATTTTTACCTGTAACAAATCTGGCTGTTGAGAGGCAATTAACGGCATGTAGCACGCAATAATTCCCCGAAACATAATAAATTACATATAACATAACAACTAATAACTAGACTGCGAATCTTTATGCAAAATAAAAACTTTCTATCTGAACTGCAACAAACCAGGGTAAAATAAAAATTTAATTTCTTTTTGATTATGTTTAATAGATTGAAAATAAAATAACAGTATCATTAAATTCTACTTATGTTGATACTGTTCTGAATTACACCTACTCATTTTTGTCATAAATGCACAGTCTATTTATAATTAATAAATTACGTAAGCATTTTTCACTGTGACAAAGTAAAAGTGATATTAAAAATATAATAAAAAATATACAAATTCGTATAACAACTTTCATTTTAAATAATAGTTTTTTCAATCTTTTACGCGACTCAATCCTACACTCAAAGTGAGACATTTAAAGAAATATTTCCAACACCCCCTATTTTCAAGGCATTACAAAAATGTCTTTAACCCACAACTTCAGGGGTAGATGATAAAGGAAGTAGATGTCAAATATCATATTATATTTCTGAAAATCGGCAACGGCATCCATTTCTTGAAAAGTGGCGCATGAAAGCCTGATATATTCTCCTGTGAGGTGGACCGAAGCGAATCGAAATGGACTAGGGTGGGATCAAAGTCAATGCAACAATCGGGATGAAACCCTCAGCTATCACTTGTTCCACTAATATTTGATTTGATATAATACGGGCTTTGTCATTGTGGTATTACGAAGAATAAACCACTTCGGATTAAGTCGGTATATTTTGGAAACCAGATCAATAGATTTATGGATAATAGACTTACCTTCTGTTTGTCGATCATCTGCATGATTTTGTCGACGTCGCCGACAACCACGGCCTGTTGTCGTGACATCTCTTCTTCAACTGTCAACCAATCGCGTATCTGTAACAAGACAAACACGTTCAAACTTATTAACATGTACTTCACGTATATGAACTAATTTACAGTGTTTACTCGATATATGTCCAAAACATGGGTCTAGCCGCGGACATATATCGGCCAGAAGATATTATTTCTGGTCTGAGACCGAGGTCTCTTGACTTTCTTGGTTATGTTTAGGTTTACACTGATGAGGTATACCCCGCAGGAGTGGGGATAGTTCTGGGACTTTTATCGACTAGGCATTTAGGACATATATACAGTAAACACTGTATTTCGTTTGATAATCATTCTAATCAGTTGAAAAAAATGCAACAGTAACTTTATATTCTATAAATGTCGTTTCTATTTTGCATGCTACCTTCTCATTTTTATTAAAAATGCATAAAATCCTCAAACTAGTGGTGAAATCAAGATTGAGTTATTTTAAGTCATTGATACGTTGTGCATTTAATTTTCTATGAATATATTTAATATACCCATCGAGCCATCGCCTTATGTCGAAAGAAAACTGTACACTTAACACAAATCATATAAAAGTGAAACGTCTTATAGAAAGGAGAAGATTGAATTTAGTTAAACTTTGTACGATTTCCATTATAATACGTGGTTAAATCAATTCAGTAATTTCCTATGAAAACATTTTTAAAATTTCAATAATTGTGCAGTAGAAAACTGGTCCTTTCTACCGTGGTAGGATTAGTGTTAAATAGAAGATCAAAGAACAAAGAATAGGAGTGAGAGTGATGAGCGGATGAATGGAAGAATCAAAGGTGAAGATAGAATTGTACTGATTAGGTTTCTGTGAACCAAGTGGAAGGTCTTAGCCGCGAGACTGACATAAATTATAGAGGATGTCCCAAAAATGTTGTACTTTCTTGAAAGGGATAATTCCTGAGATTATTTGAACTAACTCTTTCCTTTGCGAAACTGTTCTCCGTGGTTTTATTTTGGAGTTATTAACGAAAACACGGACCAATCAGATCGCGCGTTGGCATTGGCTCTGATTGGTCTGTGTTTTTCGCTAATAACTCGTTAACAGAGCCGCGAAGAACATTTTCCTAAAGGAAAAAGTTACTTCAAATTGCGTCAGGAATCACCCCTTCCAAGGAAATAGAACATTTTTAGGACACCCTGTTATCCGTATCTGATTTGTGGGACTGCCCGAAAAAAATTCAGATTTATCTCGACGGCCCTATAAATAAACTCGGCAGTGACGGAATGGAAATGGAAAGAAATGGTCGATCGATCAACAGGGGATTGAGGACATTCTAGACGGGAACGAATCGACTATTTACAGCCGGAAATTAACTGGGAGTGTCCGTCCGTAAGTGGCCAACTCCGTATCCTAATTTCAGACGGGAAAGGGAGCAGATGGACACGCGCGCGTCTGTCACGGTCGAAACATTAACGCGGCCGCGCGTATTGTTTTCCAAACGCTGTCTCCTCGATTACCGCGCATTCTCTTCGTTAACGAGATTATCGAGCACCGGGCGCGCAACAATTCGACTCGCAAATACGCGTTCCAATATCGGGGGAAACACTCTCTCTCTCTCTCTCTCTCTCTCTCTCTCTCTCCCTTCCTTTGTAAATCGGCCCGGACCGTGTAATTAAATATCAAGAACACGGTAGTTAATTAATGTTGCATGGAAACAAACAATCGGAAGCCGATACGCGCAGTTCGAGGATCACAGAATTCCGCGCGATCATTCCTCGGGGCTGTGATGAATTGGCAAACTGTGCGCTTCGAAGCGATTAATTATGTTTGCGAGCACCGGCCAAGTTAAAGGGTTATGGCAGCTGTGCGAGTAATGTGCGAAGAGCTTTCGCAATGACCAGACTGCGGACGATTAAATACTTAGGGCACACCTGTTCATTAAAGATTTAAGTATTTAAAAAGCATAGTAAAGGGCATATTCGGATATGAAGGTCAACAGTGCCCTTGAGTCGAATTATATGGCCGATAGGGTTATTCGATAGGGCATCAAGAAAAAACATACTATGTACAATTTCAACCCTATATCTCGATCGGGAGGGTAGATATGGGGTAAATTCTAAAAATCAATTTTTGACCTATTTTCCCCAGTTAATGATGTTTAGATATTCCAAGAAAAATTTGGGACATGTCAAGCACCCAAATACATACTCTGCTATTCGTTTCAGAATTTTAAATTGAAAATCCTGCTTGTAAAAAATGAAATAGCTCAAAAAAATCGAAAAAATGTAGATTTCACGTGGAAGTTGTAGACATACAAAATCTATATTTCGACAGCACCGATATATTGTTATAGTTATTGTTCATGAATTTTTTCAGATTTTACAATTTTCTTTACAGATTTTTCGATGTTTTCTCCGCGAAAAATTAAGCTAACCTTAAAATTGTGACGTCTTTTCTATTCTGTAAGTCTATTAGGCACTGATAGCTGAAAATTTGACAGAAATAATTAAAAAATGTAATCAACTTGATTGATATTTCTACTGTGCCAGCACATTACACCTGGAAGTATTAACCATGTTCTCAATAACTATGAACTAGTGATCTCCTAGGATTGAAACTTGGATTTTCGGCATTTTCTCGCCAAAATCTACAGGATTGCATAAAAAAAAGTTATAAATATCTGGTTTCCCAAGGTAAAGTTTAACCCTTAACTTGATAAGCCTTTGGCAAAGGAAATGAATCTCTGTTTAATTCATACAGTTATAAATTAATGTCATATATATTTATAGAACCCACTGTAATTTATTAATGGGAGATGAGAGACCGAGTAACATAACAATTTGAGACTTTAATGATTACTTAATTGAAACGTGGACATTCAATATTAAATGGCTTTTTCGAGAACGTTTTTAGACGGTTTTGAATAGAATTTCCTACGTGTTTGTCATCACGATCGCAAATACCGTAGGATTAGGGATAGAAATTTTAAACTACGACCACGTACTATCTTAAACTCCAAGACAAGCAAAGTATTCCATAAATAAGGAGTGTAAAGTTTGACACAACATCGAGGTTTAAAGCGTTACGACTAAAGATGCGATAGTGTAGACCGTACTGTCAGGGGATGTAAAACACAGACCAGGGAATAGGGGTTGAAACGTGTCCTCCATAGGAATAAGTTCAGAGATTCTGCTGGCCCATGAAGTGTCCGTAGCTATTTCGACAGGATTTGTTTAGTATTATCGGGATACGTGTATGTATATATGTGTGTGTGTCGCAGAGGGGTTGGTGGGAATATGCATTTGGGAAAAAGTCAGTCGTGTGTAAACTGCGGAGTAAAGAATCTCCCAGGAATAGTTTAGTCACGCAGGACACAGATTTCTTACAATACCCTCACGAACACACAACACATTTTCAAATCTTTTAACATAAGTTTTCTAACATATTTTACCAATCAGTATTACTGATGGTCTTATCGATGAATTTATTACAACCAATATTTAAGTAAACGTATATTTTCTCGCTAATTTTATTTTGTACAGGCAGTACTCTCAAACTCAATTTTTTTTTTGGAAATGGAATGATATATTTTTCGATGTACTATCTGATAGGGCACTTTAGGATACATACTTTACTTTGGAAAATATTTTACTTTGAGTTGACCTTCGTATGTCCTCTACGCATCAAAACCAAGCAAATTTCGTCTGACACAATTTTTTCTGTCAGCAATAGCAACCGAGCCATTCAACCTTGGCCTTAAATGGCCTTAAATGTCTCTAATGGCTCTGTACAAAGTAACATTTTGGTTGTGCACCTGTGCTACAGACAAAATCGAGTTACGAGAATGCCGCAATTTTCGCACAGTGTTACATCGAAACCGTGTTGTAGGAGGGTCGACTGTATTTTAATCTGGTGCGATAAAACTGTGGATAAATCACGTTCGCGTGACGTCGCCTGATATCTGAGAAAAGTCACGCATAGGTGATGCCGGGCGGCCGTCAAAGTGCTAACATTTTACTTTCTCGATAGAATCCCCCGAATATCTGGCGCTTTTATCTGCGTCCCGACAGAATCTCCGACCTGCCATGTCTGTTCCGTTCATCTTTCTCGAGAACCATGCAGATTTTACGAGACTCTAAATTCCCGTACGACGGATGCGTAACGATAATCATCATCATCCCCCATATTTCAACGGGTCAGATATCAAAGTTACCGTCGCGTGAAAAGTCTCGTGGCATATATACGAGGACTCGCCGGAATATTTTCTTACACTTCCACACACGCGCCTGTGTATATGCATTTATGTATATACAATGTATATATATATATATGTATATATGTATATATACATATTTTTCCACCCTCTTTTCGCAGCGTGCTCCCCCGGGACACCGAGGGGGACGACGTCTAGGCCTTTCATTTTCATCGGGCTTCCCCGTCCGGAGTCTTTTCAAGAGGGGTGGGAGAGGGAAGACGGAAAGAAAAGAAGAAAAAAAAAAGAGGAAGCGAGGTCCACCGCGAAGAAAACCACACGAGAGAGATATGATCGTTCTTCGACAACATGCACTTAATCAGGCCGGCTTTATGTGGGAACCGAGGGCTAAGGTGAAAGCCAGAGAGGAAGGACACTGGCTCAGAACCCGAAGCCGGAGAAGAGTGACTTGGGGGACGTCGAACCTAGCCGAGACCTTAATTTCCTGTAGCATTCCGGCTTATCTCTTTCGCGATTTATCGACCTACCCGAAACTTACACGCTTCCCGCTAGCAGATACATTGCTGCTACCAGAACGACCGTTTCCTGTTACCCCGAAGAGACGAGCGCGCTACTAATTCCTCGGTGTCGCTGAGCTATTCAATTCGAACAGATTTCATTAGGACTTCTTTGTTGCACAGGAAATGACGTTTCCCGCGCGGCAAAATGGAATTTCTCGACTAATTTACTATTTAAGTCTCGTGTTGGAACCCGTATCGCTCAATGAGACACAGCAGAGCACCCTTGAGAGGATTTGCCCCAGAATGCTGGCCAAAATTTGATTTCAAAAAGTTTGTCGAAAACGAAGAATTTGTTTTCAGATATTTACCGATGAATTTATTAAACATCGTCAAAAGTGAAAAGTTTTTGTAGTACATGCGTCCCTCTCAATCCTTCTGTAAAACACCGTTCGCTCAGTAGTGATTTTCAGGTGTCTTACGGAAATTATGTTAATATCTTTTTTACTATATTTCGAATAACAGTTAAGAAGAACCGAGATTTCCAGTTAATATATTTATAATTACAACTTCTGATAATCGAAATCTGATTTGTATTAAATTTAATTATCAACTGCTAGTAATAATCGAATTGAATAAGTTCTATAACATCGTTGAACTAACAGTATAGTAAAACAAAAAATTTATCCGCATTACTGTAACTCGAAAATCACTATATCATATGGTAAATTGTTGCAATTAGTTATTTAAAAAGCACTGAACTATTGTGATATGATTTCGAGCCTTAAATATTTGAAAATCGTTCTTTATGCGAAAATTTAGAAGCACTGAATTTAAAGTTGTATCCTTGTTGCAACAAATTAAGACTTTCTCGGTATTAAAATTCATATTTTGTTCGTTTAAATAAGAGACGTGAAATTGTTGAGTACGCTGCGACTCGTTATGCAAATTACCGCCTTCGTAATCTATTTTGCAAGAAATAGGAGTTTTAAAAAATTAATTTCGCCGTGTAAAAAGTTTAACAAATTTACACGAACTGAAAAAGATAAATCTAACCGCTTTATCGCTTGACAAAGACAAATTATTTTAAATTATAAGTCCAGAATTCGGTTTATAATCGTGTGTTATGAAAAAGCACAGATTAGTCTGGTACATTTACTATTTCGTAAAAAAAACTATTCCAATGAGGCGCACTATATATTTAATTAGGCGACGCTAAGCCGGCAGTATATCATATTTGAAGTCAGAATTTGGATGAAATATTTTTAAAACGTGTAGAAGAATGTGTGATAAAATATGCAGTTACTCATTTGAAAATTGTAATTTTTTCCACAGAATAAAATATTCAGTTCCAGGAGTCTCGTCGACACTAGGTATTCATACTGAAAATAAATATACCAAATTTTTATAGAATATAGAATGTTCGGAAAACGTGAGTGTAAGGTACAATCGTTGAGAACCATGTCACGTCACCGCAGCGATGCTCCGCACTGCAGTTCACTGAATGCGGGAAGATTTCAATGGAAAAAAGGGAACTCCAGCAGTCCTAGATTTTTAATAATTTCTTGTGCATCGAAAACGAAACACGGTTGGATTGCAGATAAGTGTGCTTGATGATCGGGCGGACAGCGATTTAATTAAAAATATCGAGAGCGCGACGATAACCGGAGCTCGGTCTGACCTGTATCGCGGCTCTTCTACTTGTTCTGCCGCGCCACTCGTAATAAACAAGCTGCTTGATTTTCAATATAATCACAGTTTGAACGAGAAACGGAATCGGTTCAATAGGCCCGATAATAGCCCGTAACGATCACTCTACGAAAAATTATTCAGAAATAATTACGTTCGAAAATAGTTGCGATATTAACTATGCCTAGGTCGCGATTATCGAACACCATATTGGGAGTAGGTACATAAAGTGTGTCCCAATTCTGCAACTCTGGATAGCTAGAAATCAAATTGACCTTGACCCTTTTTTCAAGGTCAAAAATTCTTTTCTTGAATCCTATAGTACTCATCAGAAAGTTTCAAAAGAACCATGAGTCTCAACAGTTCTCTTATGAAACGAATTTAAAGTTTCGTCAACTATTTTATTCCATATGTCTACAGGGTGTCCCAAAATGATATAAACGCGGAGGGGGTGATTCATAATATACGTGTATATACGAATAAGTATATTCATTCAAATATACAACAAATTTTTTTCAATTGTCTCCTCCTTTCCGAGAAATTTGAGTTTGAAAATTCGGCGAACACGCGTGCTATTGAATAGGAATGGTCTGACGTGTCTGTTCATGACCTACTAATTCTACTTCTTAAGAAGACACGCGAACTTGACTGAGTTTTGAAGTCGATTTTCTCGAAAACGACGGGTCAAATGAAAAAAATTTATTCTATATTTTCTACTTAGTTTCTCATGTAGAATCATCCCCTCCTTTTTATACCATTTTGGGACACCCTGCAGACATATGGAATAAATAATTTACGGAACTTTAAAGTCGTTTTCTAAGAGAACGGTTGACTTGAGACTTTTAATTCTTTTGTTTTTCGTAATGACTATTATAGGATGCAATAAAAGAATTGTTGACCTTGGATGATGGGTCAAGGTCAATTTTGGGGTCCATTTGTTTAACAGAACTCCACCTATCCAGAGGTACAGAATCACGCTATACTGGGCGGGACATATAAATCTGTAAGCACCCTATCTATCAAAGGAGCTGCGAAATAGGCAGTCTCAAGGCCGTGGACAGCGTTGAAAGATCAATTCGGAATTTCCGGGAGCGTGAAGATCCGCGAATACTATTGGCACGTCCGATATTAAATTGTTCGGTAACATCCAGCGAAGTTACTTTTCCTTTCCCGGTCCCTTTCTTTCACATTAGCCGATTTCTTTCTTTCCGGCGAGCGGTGAAAAGCCTTCGCATTCCGAGCATACTTCCTGCGAAGTTTAACAACTATTCTTCGACCATCGGCCGCCTTCCATCCAGCGTTCCGTTGTTTTGCTCCCGCTGCTCCTCAAGTCGTTCGTGAAAAAAGAAAAGCGAGAGGAAAAAATTTATCGTCTTCCTCTCTGGCTTTGCCTCCGCGAAAAACGTCTCCGAGGCGCAGGACAAATAAAAACGAATTCGAAAGAAAACAGCGAATTTAATATGGAGACAAGTCCGGCACGGACACCGTGTCGCGTCGCATTCTTGAAGTGCCGAGGGCGCGCGTCGGACGTCGAATACGAAAACATTTCGCTGCAGCAGCCGACAAGAATCTAATAAGCTGGATACCACGACCGGCTCAAAGGAAAATGGAGTACGAAATAGTTGGTGAGTGCCCGGAGACACGGAGGGACGAGACTTTTCGTGTAACGCCGAACCGAGGCGGACTATACGCGCTCGAAACGTGACGCTCGATTGAGACGGAACAGGCAAGAGGAACCGACGCACGATGGGCTGGAACCCGGAAAAAAACACGTACTAAATTCAAATTTTCAACTTTTTCCGACATGTATGAAATTTTTGTTACACATTCTTAACTTTATTTATTACGTTATAGTACGCATTAAACTCTGTTCACAAAACTTTGATGTCGGAGAGAATGCTCGGGAACGATTTCTTCGAAACTTGATACACTTTGTTGCGCGACATTTAACTACAAATGAAGAGATTAACTCAAAGCTAATTAACATAGCGTTTGAATCGAGCTCTTCCAACTGTATATTGATATATACAGGATGTCTTTAAATATCTAAATATCTTCCGTATTCACTGTCCTATGAAAAAACCCCTCAGGAAGAAGTTGTACTATTTTAAGCAGCAAATGTAATGATGAAGAAAAATTTTTTTAGGTCATTTTCTAAGATTTCAAGGTCACCGGTATATTTTTAAATGGAACAGTATATTCTTTTCACAGTAGCATGATAGATAATGAAAAACTAAATTCGGTGGAGATCCCCTTCTCGACCTTGGCATGACCTTGAGCAAAAACAATCATGTTGGAGCGAGAAAGATGTAGTAGTTTAAAACTCATGTGTTTCTCGTTTGTTTATCGTTTGCTTTAAGACATAGCCTACAACGCACGTGATCACGTTCCAGACGAGTGTAAACTACTTAGTAAGCCTAACTTCACGACATTTCATGACATGAAATTGGTCTACCTATTTCAGAATTCTGGCCCACTGTGCGACGCGACGTCCACGTGTGCTCCGTCGAGCTCCTGGAAAATCTACCTGGAAAACCCTCGACCGGAAGAACATAATTTCCGGCGAAGGATCCTCTAAATTTCAGAAGATCGTGAATCATGAATTTGAAGCTGCAAAGGAAGGATCTCGGCTCTTCGATCTCAATTTCGACGGAGTTTCACGAGACTGCAGTGCGGAACAGAATGGTAGGACATTTTACATATTTGTATATTTCGTGTAATTAAAATATGAATATGCACACTTCATGCGGGGTCAATCGGTAACATTAAGTAAGTGAAAGATATACAATCAGTCAAGATTGAAAAATGAAAAATTAAACGGAAAAAAGGAAATGAGTTCAAGCGATTAGATCTTTGTAAATGGATTGTGAGATACATGTTTCGTTTAACCCTTAAGCGATTGGGCCCTCTGGTCCCGACTCAAATTTATGCAAATAATTATTTAACGTGTAACTTTTAAAAGTATGACTATTTGTGGTTTTAGATCAAATTTCACTAGCTCACTAACTATGATATTTACCATTTCGATAGAGATGAATACTAAATATAATTTAATTGAATCTTTGCATTTTTAAATTACATTTTGAAGGTCCACTTAAGGGTTGAAACTACAGTGCAAATGTCAGTATCTTGCACTGGAGACTGACGTCAAAAAACAAAACAGAATCATGTGATATTTAATGATTTCTTGAAGAGTAGATTTAAGATTTGATCGTTCTTAGAACTACAAAATTTTGAAGGTCCACTTAAGGGTTGAAACTACAAGGCAAATGTCAGTATCTTTTACTGGAAGCTAACGTTAAAAAACAATACAAAACCATCTGATATTTAATGATTTCTTGAAGAGTAGATTCAAGATTTGATCGTTCTTAGAACTACAAAATTTTGAAGGTCCACTTAAGGGTTGAAACTACAAGGCAAATGTCAGTATCTTTTACTGGAAGCTAACGTTAAAAAACAATACAAAACCATCTGATATTTAATGATTTCTTGAAGAGTAGATTCAAGATTTGATCGTCCCCAGAGCAACAGAATATTTTCAGTGAAAAATGCTGCGAGTGGATTCTTTGGTCTCTAGACAATGAAAGTTGACATGTCCAACTGAGAAGAATCGGGAAAGTAAGAAACAATAGCCCGCAGCAGTTATTTGCGTTTAATCTCTAAACTGCGAATACTTAAAAGTGAGCAAATATTTTCGCATAGTTTCTGTGTACACTCTCGTCGGCTTGTGCTCTACGTCAACAAGCACAGTGTTTCGAGTCTCCTTGAGAAGGTAACCGAGTCGACAGGATCTCATCTACAGGTAGCACGTACGTATCACGGGGCAAAGCGAAATAGAATTTCATTGGCAACTCGATTCCTGCTCCGGTCTCGTTACCTTGGTGCCTCTCATCGCGTTATGCAAACAGCACAATACTTGTCAGCGAGACAGCGTAGCCGGAAGTGGAAGGAGAGAGATAGCTGTTATGACGTCGGACCCGCTCGAGTCTGTCTGTTGACTCGGGCAAATAGGAAAAGCGTACCCCGGTAGGATCAGCACAATAGGCTGGACGACAATAAAAGTTACCCGAGGAGAATGATTACGGATTTTTATCCGAGCGGACTGGCCGAAAGTAAGTTTAATCCGTGCGAGATATCGGGTTCGGAAGATACTTGCACTACAGACGATAACTTTCTTAATATGGGACCATACGATTTGGATTTTTTTCAGAAGATAGAGCAACTAGTTTACTGCATTCAAACATTGCAATTGATCAGAATTGCAGGGGAAATACTAAAAGTTGGATTTTACAACTTTTCAGGGGGAGCCTATATTGAAAATTTTAAAATTCAAACTTATTCGTGTACTTTTTAAATTTCCAATATTGGCCCACATAGAAAGGTTGTAAAATACAACTTTAAATATTTTCGTTGCAATTTTTCAACTAGTAAACTAATTGTTCTCAATTCTCAAGAAAATCTGTGTCGCGTGTGTGTTTACCCATCAAAATGACGGGTTCCAATATTTTTAATTTACAATTATTAAGATTCCAAGGATACAGCCATGAGGAGTTATTCACCAAATTCATTTCTTTGGGTATATGTTATTAAAAACAATGGCTAAAAATTTCGGCAGTATATTCACATTATTCTTATAAAGTAATGTAAACTACAGTGAATTCTCGATATATGTCACCAACACCGGTCTTGCCACCGTCGTTTATCGTCCAGGCCTTGGCGACATATATAGAGAAATCGCTGTAGTCGCTTTTAGTGCTTCGTAAACCTAGTGTTAAGAGTAAGTCGAATACAATGTAATTCAATTACAACGTATTTCGATCAGCACAACTCTGCTCGGCCGTGGCACGGTCAGAAGGAATAGCAGTAAAAATAAAATCCACCCTCGTATCGAGAAAGCATCGATGTCGAATTTCTGCGAATTTCGGGCACGCTCCGAGAGTCTATTCGGGGTAAGGGTAAGAAGATCTCGGTTTGGCCACGGGACGAATGAAGATCGGAGCAGCGCGAAGGCTGAGAAACGGGCGTGTAACTCGATAAAATTGACCGAGTTATACGGCTACATGAGCAGTTCGGCTAACCCCGACGCCGCGACGTTTCTGCGCTGCTGCTGTCCACCGGCGTCACACAAATCTAATTCCTGTCCCTGATAACCGAACTCGTGCCGACCGCCGCAGAATATTCTGCCAGGCTTTACGTTTCCTGGAACTCTCCGGGACATATATGTGTCTCGGATCGTCGCGCGGTTGACTAGATAAGTCGATCGTGAAACGTCGTCGCAGGAGGAAATCTTTGTCGCAACATATAAGCGTTGCCGATGCAGCGGATATCAATGTGATTTACCTGCGACTAGGAGAACCACGAAGGACACACTCGACACCAAGGACACCAAGGAACAAGCGGAAAACAGCGGCGGACAATTTTTACAAATTGAAATTTTAATTTAACCCCTTGCACTACGATTTCTTTTACGGTTGCCAGAAATATATGGCTGTTTCATATATGACTTTCATTTCGGTATAAAAGATAAATTGATAACATACACATTCATCAGACTATGTTCAGAATTTTGCAAGCGTTAAAGCGGCAATGATAAACTTTTTGTTTTACTTTAATGACCTCCGCATCTGTTAGCTTACAACTCCGTTCAAGTTCAGAGGACATTCATAAAGAAGAACTGCACACAGTCTATAACTTGGTCTTTGTAAATATCCAAATTTCAACAGTTTCGCGCACATAAGATCCCAAAGAAATTTTAAAAATGACATATTGTTTTGAACAAATTCGTGTGCACAGGAAGAATTTGTAAAGAGGCTAACTCTTAAAGCGAAACATCACATCAATTTCATTCCATACAATTATTGGAGTGATATGACCTCTAAGCGTAAGGGACCAAATTACTGTCAGAGTGCCAATTACTGTGCTTATATTAATTATATCTATTTTTAAAGCACAATAAATATTAGAAAAGAAATATTAATTTTTTCATTAAAATTAGTTAGTATAGAGTTTATATACAGTGTTTACTCGATATATGACCAAAATACGTACACGTTCATTCCGTAGAATTATTAGAGTGATATGACTTCTACGGTAAGGGTCCCGATTACTGAGGGAGTACCAATTACAGTGCTTACATTAATTATACCTATTTTTAAAGCACAATAAATATTACAAAAGAAATATTAATTTTTTTCATTAAAATTAGTTAATATAGAGTTTATATATAATGTTTAATCGATATATGTCCAAAATACGTACACGTTCATTCCGTAGAATTATTAGAGTGATATGACTTCAACGGTAAGGGTCCCGATTACTGAGGGGGTACCAATTACTGTGCTTATAATAATTATACCTATTTTTAAAGCACAATAAATATTACAAAAGAAATATTAATTTTTTTCATTAAAATTAGTTAATATAGAGTTTATATACAGTGTTTACTCGATATATGTCCAAAATACGTACACGTTCATTCCGTAGAATTATTAGAGTGATATGACTTCTACGGTGAGGGCCCCGATTACTGAGGGGGTACCAATTACTGTGCTTATATTAATTATACCTATTTTTAAAGCACAATAAATATTAGAAAAGAAATATTAATTTTTTTACATTAAAATTAGTTAATATAGAGTTTATATACAGTGTTTACTCGATA
>CM052117.1:2332640-2343414 GCA_028454245.1 Halictus quadricinctus | reverse complement strand
AAAAAGTTATTCATCTTTTAAATGGCAAAGCGACTTGTGGGCCTCCCTGTACTAGACGACGCGAACCCGACAAATCAAATTGATTTTTCTAGAAAGCGAGGTGTCGAATAAAAAAGCGCTACAGTGTTTTCTCGATATATGTCAACAACACGAGTCTTGCTAGCGACATATAGCGATGCTATAATTTGATCCACGCTGAACGTCTATTATGTTATCGGCGTCCGAGGTCTTTCTAGCTTCGAGGCAGTGGGGATAGTTCTACGACTTTTATCATCCAGGAATTTGCGACAAATATCGAGAAAAGACTTTCCTCCGCTTGTTTCTGCACGTAGAATTCAGAATGGTTTCGTGTACCATGATTTCGGAGACATACTATACATCCTTCGATAATTTCGTGAGATATCCGACCGTTTCCAGTTAAACGGAACACCCTGTAGGTTTCTTGTTTCAAGGGAATATGCCAAGAATTTAAGGGTTTCGTTACGTAGCCCCTGCAACAGACACTTTGTGTACGTAGAAGGTTGCCGTTGGCAATGTCGTCATAGCTCCGAAAGCATCCGTCAGATTTCCTCGTCAACGAATACTTTCGTCGAGGCGGCATCGTCGTCCGAAATTTCGGTGCATTTTCCCTGCAAGATGGCGACCTTTAAATTGCTCGAAGCAACAGGCTGTATCGTTTGGGGGGGAAAAAAAGAAGGGGTTGCGCCGGGGTCGAAAACGATAACGCGCGACGAATAATGATAGCCATTAAGTCGGCCCGAGGCGAAAATCCGGCGTTGAATTTAACGCGCGCGTGAAGCACGATGTAAAAGTTGGTCGTCTTCGGACGTAGACGAGGAGGACTAGGAACTGAAGCTGGTCCGTGGTGGCAAACGGAAATGGTAGCGGAGTTAGTTACGATAGCGAGGGACCTTGGTCCGCCCCGGGGCACCTCGGCTAATTAAAGCTCATAAATTACGCGGACGTGGAAACAGACTGACGAGAATATGGCAACGTAACGGACGGACGTGCCCGAAGGCACGAGAGCAAAGGCGCCCGCAAAGGAACTGAATGCTAACAAAAAAATACGTTGCATAACATTTTCGGCCGGGGTATTAAACGTTCTAGACTGCGCTCCCAAAATTATAGCACACGCGTGCCATCTTTTATTTCTCGAAGACATTAAAAACTGGAATGCGGATCTTCGTGCGAAATAAACAATTTTTGCATTGTCTACAAGACAGAGAAGAGAAAAATTCTTTTCTTCTTTTAATTAGTTTATTAAGCTGAAACCAATACGCTGATGTCCTTAAATCTTTTTAGTATGTCCATTTTTGTCATAAATGCATAAAATCAGCAGTCCATTAACAACACTGGGCACCTTAATTGTGATTAGATTGCAGATTTATGAGAAAGATAAGTAGATCGAAATAGTAGAAACATTTAAAGGATTTAAAAATACTATCGTATTGTTTCAGAAAAGAAATAAATGTCACATGCGTGGCTCCTGTACGTTGGAACTCGTACAATTTTTATTCTGCACGCAAATCCGCTTTTTAATTCTGATAAAGTTGTCGTACACGATACATGTATATACTTTGGAGTATGTACAGTTTGTATTCTAGCGCTCGTGACATTTTCATCACACTAAACATGGTAATAAAAGTAGGAGAAAATATCTTTCACAGTATTACTTTTATTACTATTCAGCTGAGGAAACTGAATTGGCTATAAGATACTAACGTATCTCGTGTACTAATTGTATACTAATATAAAATGTGTTAGCCATAGTCATTCTACCAGTTTAGTAAAAATCTAAGGCCGATCAACGATGATATGTACAGGGAAAAATTGTTCAGACTGATGACCTTGACAACATACTTCTACCAAAAATGATGAAACATTATTGCAAAAATTTTCTAACGAAGATCTGTTCAAATAAAATCATTAAATTGTAATTAGCTTGTTTATTCACACCTATTTCTTAAAGTTAAATTATTGATATTATTGCTACCAAAATTGATCAGTAAATTTGTATTGTGCACAGTTATCGAAGCACAGTATTCAGGGAAAGGGAGCACAGTAACTGAGGCACAATAACTGATCTTTGGGGATCATAGGCACACAGTGACTTCAGAACGTTTTCATTTGTGTTCACTGATGTCCAAAGAAGATTCGATATTTGTTTCGTGGGAATATCGATAAAAGAAACTTTGAAATTTATGTTTAAATTTTTGAGAAATATTAATGAAATGACTAAAGTTCGGCAACAGGGCTCACATTTAAACCATCTCCTGTGTGCTAATGAAGCGACGCATTTGTTGGTCCGGCGAACAGAACACCAGACGGATAAGCAAAAAAGCGAAAGTGGGAAGTTTTACCTGTAGCACCGATTTGTCAAAGCCCGCTACGGCAGCAGAAGGCGGAGAAGAAGGTTTAGGTGACGTCGAGGACGACGAGGTCGAATCTGATGGGCTAGTGGTGGTGGCGGGGGTCGAGGGCGTCGAGGTGGCAGGGGAAGGTGCCAACCCTCGAGGGCCCCCTGCAATTGCACCCGCCGCCCCCGGTGCTGCTCCTACACTTCTCTCGACTTCTGCAACAAAAAGAACAAACTTTCATATAGATATCAAGATGATGCTCTATAACTTACTCCTAAAACTGTTCTCCTTCATCTGCTCGTCGAAATGTGTTCGACAAAACATGTCGGATTCTTGTCGCTAGACTATAGATTTTTATATAAAATAAAAACGTATTCGTAGGCATTAATTCCTTCTCTTAATAATTTTAATATATATACAATATATATTTAATACATTTGTTTATTTATTTTTTTAAATTCTTCACTGTTCTGAATTTGATTTACTTTTGTCACAAGTGCTTAAAATCCGCTGTCTATGTATCATTAAAATTATTCACACAGATTGAGCACTTTAATTCATTCTTCGTTACTCTTGCGGATACAAATAATATAGAAAAAAATGTTCCGTTTAGAAGTTTATAGTGTTTTCCTCTCGAGGTCCTTATTTTTAAATCTTTTTTTAATCTTTTTATCGTTGTATTATTGCGGCTAATGAAAAATGGATTTCAACACTTGGTGACCACAAAATTTGGTGAAATCAAAGGAATTCATTTAATGAAACTACAACTGAGAAGTTAAAATTTCTCGTGTTAATTATTTTTTCGATTCTTTTATTTTTCAAAGATGATACACTGCACATTGTATCTACCACTGTGGAAATGAACTTTGGAAATGAATGGTCCAAACTTAGAATGGTACAAAGAGTGGGGGTCTAAAATTCTTTCAATTTCCATGCAAGTATAATGTTAAAATTTTTGCAATGTCGACCTACTTGTTCATAAGAAATCGTCTATAATGAAACACGATTTCCGACATAATCTGAATAAATCACTATGAATTTAGCTTCGCCTTAGGCACACTAATTCCACAATAACGCTTTGCTGTCGATTACAATAATTAGGACTTCTTCGTACCCAATCACTTCGCAGAAGAGAGAAGAAAATTTCGCATGGATTCATATTAGTTACTATATGGCGAGGGATTAAACTGAGGCATTTTTATGGTTTAAAATTGTAGGGTGTGCAAAAATACAATGAGGGAGCGTGGGCGGAAAAATATATTTAAAAGGGGGGCAATGTATTATTTATAACTTGAGCAAATTCAATTTACAAGCCCATAGATATTTTTTTAGGAGAAATACTACGAGTCATGAGATTTACAGTGTACTTTACGTGCGCATAAAGTGCGTTCGGATAAAATCTTCGTAAAAATATTTCGGTAGAAGAGCAGCGAGGCTGGCAAAGAGATTGAAATTGAAATGAAAATTAATTTTTGACCCCGTGGTGTCACACTAGCCTGGTTTTCGATGTCAATCAGGGACAATCGATATCTAACGAACGGCACTCGAAAGCCATCGATAGGCCGCAATGCTTACGTGTGAATTACGCGTGATAAGCGTATTAAAACCCTTGGTGACCTACTTGGACGAGAAACGGAAATGGTCGGCGGACGAGCATCTTCGGGGAAACTTGTAATTTTCCGGTCGGTCGACCACATTGTATTCTCTTCTTTTTCTCTCACTCTCTCTCGCGCGCGCGGAAGCACACGGCAATAGATAATAAAAATGAGAAGGGGTGAAAAGGACGAAAACTCGTAGAGGGTGGCGGAATGGTTTCGCGGCACGTACCGAAAGGCGGCGCACAGTCAATTCATTGAATAGGAAAGTAAGTTTCCATAGTTTATAAGTTTACCCTCGGCGCGGCTCGGGTTCGCCGGAAGAGGAAAATTGAGACCGGTCGCGACGGCGGCGGATCTCGGCCCGAGTGCCGGCAAGAATCCTCGAAGACGCGTTTAATATGCTCCGACTCTAATGTAATTGAAAACTTCAGGGTCTTTTTCACGGCCATCGAATCGCGACTTTTCTCGCGGGACGTTCACGCCGCGGGACAACCGCAGCGACTTGCATGTATCAAACAGAGTTGTGCAGAATTACAATTGAATTACTCCATGAATTATAATTACCGAGTAATTGAATTACACTGTAATTCAGTCATATTGTAATTTATAATTCAGACCTCCATTCAATTAAATTACAATGTAATTCGTAATTGAAATTCGAGTACAATTACAAAATACTTTGTAATTACATTACATAAAATAGCGTTACGTATTATGAACGAGGACGAGGAATAGAAAATTGCATAGACGTTTTCAACTTTTTTATCTGTGCCTACAATGCAAATTTAAAATATGCCTTTCGTAGATCTAAGAAAATTATATACGTAACCGATTGAAATTGCTATGAGCCATAAATGATTAAAAATTATAAAAACTCTGAGAAATTCAATTTAAATATATCGCAAGCCCAAAATTCAAAGATTCTTACATCTTTCAATGCATATGAGTTTTTTATGTGTCAACCGATTTCGACAAAACATTTTGTACGCGTAAATAATTCACTTAG
Organism: Halictus quadricinctus; assembly: GCA_028454245.1. NCBI lineage: Eukaryota > Metazoa > Arthropoda > Insecta > Hymenoptera > Halictidae > Halictus > Halictus quadricinctus. The sequence continues at coordinate 2,338,453 of CM052117.1, read as the reverse complement.
ATTTACAATAGGCATATTTTCAATTTTCGTTATAGGTGCAGATAGAAAAGTTAAAAATCATGTCCTCCATTTTTCTCTTCAAAGTTCCGATCCATAACAATTAAAAAAAACGTGCCCTTGAAATTACTTTGATTTCCACAACACAATTAACACATTCGCGACCGCTGCTGTGAATTCACGTCCTACAATTTTTGTTCCTGAATGCGGCAACATTAGCCGCATTAATGGGATTGGATTTAAATTTAAATTGTTAATTAATTTAATAAATTAATTAATCCTTGCTTTAGCGATACAAGTTTGCGGCAACCAGCTTCAGAATTTCATTATTATCGCCGGTATTCAGTATTAAAAACAGAAAAAATTTGCCGGTCGCGAATGTGTTAAAATACACCATGTTCCTCTCAAAGCATTTTCTCATGTGATTAGAAATAACAGAACAATTAAGAGTGGCTTCGTAAATATTCACTGGAAATATTCATCAGGGTTTCTTTTGCTTACGAGAACTGACTCTGCCAGACTGTCCAATTAGAACGGCACTGAATCGCGTCTGGCATTCTACTGATTTATCATCTCCCGTAGAATATTCTCCCCTCCGCTAATAATTTCTGCGCACGTATCGTCAAAGCAAACATATTCGCTGCGATCGCAGGGTGGAAAATGGTATTAAACCCGGGGTAAGAATAAAGTCGCAGAAGCCTGCCGACGCCCTCCCCTGGCACGACGTTTTATTACTCTGGTTTTCAGGTAGCAGATATTCTCAAGTCACTCTTCCGTGTTTATGGTCTTCGTATTCTCCCCCCCCCCCCTCCCACGCGTTTCGATGGATTAATCTCGTTAACGGTTAGACACGCGCTTGCCGACCGGCATCATAAGCCAGACTGGCAATATCTATTAAGCAGCCGTACAACTGTTGCCTCTGCCTGCAATATGCCTGATAATGTGCGCGCGTTATGAAATTCATTTTGGTTATTGGACTCGGTACACGGTCGGTCAAAAAGTCTGGATACACTCGGTACTTTGTACGGTAATATAATAATTTAGAAGCCCTTATGTTATTATAAAGGAACTTCGGAACGATCGATACAGTGAATTCTCGATGCTTGTCAACAATACGGGTCCTGTCAGCGACAAGTATCGTACAGGAGACACACCCAAGCCGTGTTGTGTTTACACTCCTCGTCGTCCGATGCCTCTCGAGCTTCGTGGCCCCTCACGGGGTATACCCGCGTAGTGGGGATAATTCCGCGACGTTTATCATCCAGGCTTTGACGACATATATAGGGAAAGCACTGTATACAGGATTTTAAGTAATAAATGCGATTATCTCCAGAACTGCTCGTTATTTGGAAAAATGTTTTATGCGAAACTTTTTCTGTGTCGAGGGGGGCGTAATCCAAGGTCGCTGTTTTATTTGTAAGTGTACGCTATGAGAACTCATGAAGGTCATCTTCATTTTATCTTAACGGAATTTTTTCTTAAGAATTTTGTATGCACTATTCGATGCAGCTTGGTATTCTGAATAAAAATGTATGAACCTGTTTATGTCGAAAAACTTTGGGAGATATTTTAATTCTAATATTGCAAATCCTTAAGACATAAGTGTATGTACACCCGCGTAGTATTCTAGGACACGCGGTATTTTTGTTTTCAGGATGTAGAGGATAATGATATAATTGTGACAACTTGTACATTTTTATTCAGAATACCGAGATGCATCGAATAGTGCATAACAAATTATATGACTGTGTTAAAATAAAATTAGGATGATCTTCATGTGCCCTTCATGTACACTCTTACAATCAAAATGGCGGCACTGGATTACAGAACAAGAACAGAACAAGTTTCGTATGAAATAGTTTTTCAAGTGACAAGTAGTTCTGGAGATAATCGCATTTATTGATTAAAGTGGGACGCCCTGTATAGTAGGTGACATAGATGGTTTTAAAAAATATCAAGGTGTTTAGGAACCAAAAAATATGCGGCCCTAGATAATATCAAATTTAGGAGGAAACAATTCTGCGCATTAAGCATAGTACTATGATTACAATAACATGAATTAATTTTAGTAATAATTGTTCCGTAATCGTTGTTATTTAATATTTGTAATTGTTTGGAATAATTATATACCATCAATATTATGCAATAACCGATTATGCAATTATAGCACAAAAATGTTCGAAATCTCACACAATGGAAAATTGCATTGTAATGTAAAGCAATTTCGTTGTCTTCATCATTCATCGAAACGAATTTACGAAGGAAATCAAATCTTATTTCATTTTAATTTCTGAAACTTGTTGTAAAAGAAAACAAATTTACGTAAACTGACAATATTAGCAATACTTGTACGAAAATCGACAATAATTTCTTCGAGTTGTACCCATAGAGCTGAAAAGCTATCGACTCTCGTATTCGTGCAGATCAATATAGATTTATTTCAACAATGTACATATACATACACAGTACCAATTGAACGGATCATGTTATTGCAAAATTCGTAACCCAACGAATATTCAATACATTTACGAGTATTTTATTACATTTGATTTGCCCATAGAAATTTAATGAAATTTGCAATTCCGATCAATTAGTGTTATTATTATTGTATGATTATTACGTTGAACATGATATTTCATCAAAAGAGTTATACGTACTTGTGTTTGAAATGATTAAATTGTTCGAAGTAACACGTGTCTTTCAACGATTATCTTTTGCAGCAAACTTTGTACTAATTATTCGTAACTTTTTCAGTATACTACTTCATAACTATATAATACATAGAATAAGATTGATTAACCTCGCCAATATTTGAGATGTATCAAACATCTGTCCATAAATTCAACAGTATAATTTTTAAAAAAGTGTATATCGACGTGAACTTTATCGAACTTTGTTTTTCATGCAAGGACATCAAGTGTGTGTGGAAAATGAAATTTTTGCCAGATGAGGGGAGGCAGTACGAATCGAGGGGAAAAAGCAACCCCCTCTCCTTGCCAGCATCTTGGAGCATGCGCTACAGAGACGAAACGCGTCACGTGACCGGGTCGAGGCAGAAGCGTGGAGAATAGCGTGATAGAAGAGGAAATTAGATTGGGGGGGGGGACAAGTTATGACCTCGAAGAATGTCGACAAATATATCGCGAAGAATTTGGAATGCGTCTGATACAAGATACGCTTGCTAGATCGTGAGTTATGCACGAATCCCCATGAAATCCAGCTTTACGAAAGCCATTATATTTTTATTCCAGAGCTTCTGCGTTCTAGACAGTGCCAGGGGGCGGCGAGGCATTATCTTAACAACCGGCGTCGCCTCGTTTTATTGCTGAATTTCGTTACACTCTAGCTGCAGACGGCGAGGAAGAGCGAGAAAATGCGAGAAGGAAATGGAGACAGAAAAGGGTGGCAAAAAGGGAGGGAAAAAGAGGAGAACAGTACCGAGGAAAAAAGGGGAGAGAATTGGAAAGCAGCGGGAGCGGGGTTGAAAACGACAGAAACTCGTTCCTTCGCATAATTACTCATGAGCGGTGGAACTTTCACGGACAAAGAAATGTTTCTCGGCCGCGACAATATATCTTAATCTGTAACGGTGAACTCAGCGCGCCACCACCCCTGCAATAAGAAACGTTCCACCACGGTTAACCGGGGAAGAAAAACAATTGTATAAAGTACAATTGTCTTTTAGTTTTTATTTGGTCCGAGTCTGATAGATTCTTACGTCACGTATAGACTGCGCATCTTTATGCAAAATAAAAATATTCTGCATCCACTGGATGGAAGAGGGAGTTAAATAAAAATTCATTTCATCCCCTAATAGTTCTTTTACATTGAAAACAACGTAACAATATTCTTGGATTTTTAAAATCTCTTAACGTTTTATATTTCATCTAGCCAATTTCTTCATAAATGCATAAAAATCCGCAGTGTATATTTACATATTTTTTGAAAATCATTACGAAATTCACTACCGTTTTATTTTTTTTTTTTTTATGTATGATTGTATGTTGTCGATCCTAAGTGTAAATAGATTTTGTACTTGCTAGCAAGTTGCGTTTATACTTATTGTTGACATCTGTTCAGAAAGAAACTTCAAAAAGTTTGATTTTGTCAATGTTAAATCGTATTTTTGATATCATAAGAAAAGATGACAATTGCGCTGATTATTAAGGTGTAAACAGAGATGATATTATTTACGTAAAATCCGTGTGGCTTTATAGAAATTATGCATTTTTTTTTTTTGTTTTTGTTAAATACTATACTCACATCTTTTATTTAAATTAATTTAATCTTTATTGCAACCAATGTATACAGGGTGAGACACCTAACACACGATTCCATAAAAATATTTGTTTTTGTATGAGGATAGTCCCTTTCATTAGGAACTCAGTGACTACAATTACTCAAGGTCATTCAAGGTCACAGACAGAGAAAACGTATAAAATTGAAAAAAATTATTTGTGCTAAAAAGATAGCGTACAGATGAGTTCAACATCCATTCAGAGCCCGTTTATAAAAATGTATCGATGTAAACGGCCATCATTTCGAGCATTTATGAAATACAGGTATTCTTATATTTTAAATCCTTCTGAGTAATTATAATCACTAAATTCCTAAGGAAAGGGACTATCATCGTGGGTGTTTAAAAGGGGTTGGCGTTCTAAAAAAAAAAAATGGAGGTGACATTGAGATCTCTAAAAATGATAAGAACAAATACTTCATAAGATAACCATAAGAACAAATACTTTTATGGCATCGTATGAGGCCCATTGAACTACTCAACTTTGTCCTTAAGACATTTGACTATCATGTTCCTAAAATGGTATCGTGTACAAATCTACTGTTAGAATATTGTATAATAATTCCACACTGAGAAAGAACCTGGTGGCTCTAGAAGATAATTTAAAAGATAATTTCTCTTTAGATATCATTTCAATTTTTACTCACGAGCAATCACTTAAAAAACAGAGATGAGCGACCATTTTACTTGAGTAGAAGTTGAAACAGTTCCTTAAAATAGCGCAAAAAGGCACTAAGCTCGAGGGTGTCGTGAGCTTAGAAAATTCATGGACTGTCATGTTGTGTTCGGAGGTTTACGGCACGTCAGTCGATATTGCGGTTGGAGCAAGGAGCTAGAAATGCGCAAGCTTACTAAAATCGCAAAGTATTAAATTGACATCGCGTGGCCTGACCCGAATGTTACTTAAAGACCGTCTGAAAATACGGGTCGCACGTACCCTCTCAAAAATAGCACGTTTCAAAAGGTCCCGTACGCTTCATTCAACATCTAGCGGTAGTAATAGCATGTGCGCTATATAATTCAAAAGTTTGGGAACATCTTTAACATTTCTGATTGATAGGAAACGTAGTGCGAGAAGATCAAGAATTTTCTTCGTTAAGAAGTTTACGTTTTCTTCCCTCCCAACAAGCTATCGGAAACTTTTCTCCGCGCCGAAAAGGAGCAAAATAGAAAAATTGTATACAACGTTCAAGACTCGTATTTCGCTATCAACCTAATGAAACGTTTGATGAAGTCATTAAAATTCTGGCCAATTTTCGTTCTAGCAAAAGGGTCTGCAAAAATATAAATTTGCATAAGCCAGTTCGCTCGCAAATAGTCCAGTACACTCGACTGTGCAAAACTGGACATACAAAGAATTTTCTAGAATTTTCATAATTGCTAATTCTGGAAATAGTCACATTTTATAATTTTATAAATTAAATTATGTCACTTTGAGTAGAATTATTTCACTCGTACGAATACGACGAAAATATTTTCCGTGGAATAAATTTTTAGTTTTATATAAAAATTACTGTAG
>CM052117.1:2309398-2322618 GCA_028454245.1 Halictus quadricinctus | reverse complement strand
GGCAACGCTGAGTACATACATGGCGGCGCCCTTACCTGTCAAGAACGCTTAAAATCGCTCTAGTCTAAACACACATAACTTTTTAATTAGTGATCTCCTAGGATTAAAGCTTCGATCTACAGGATTACATGAAAAAAAAGTTAAGAATTTCTGGTTTCCTCAGGTAAAGTTTAACCTACACCTATGTATATCTATGGTAAATTTATTAACAAAATATTTGTTTGTATTAATTAAACGTACTTTAGTCAATCCTTTTCAGATGTTCATAAAGAATGAGGCATCGAGACGAATAATTAATAAAATTTCAAGTTTTAATAATCCTGTATCTTCTTAAGAAGCTTCTCAAGCATACCTAATGCGCACAAACTGGTATTATTAATAGCATAAATTGAAGTGGAAAACTGAGACGGAAAAGACGTCCACGAAATGTTTACATAAAACATTTCCCTTGCGCCTGAGACCTCGGAAAAGCGTTTCGCCAACAAATCCTTTTACGCCATAGAATGACAAGAATTTCTGAAGCATTCTCGAGGAGCGCTACTACCGGTGCTCGGTGACGCTGAACCTCGTATTTACTTCTTATCCGAGCCGCAATGCCTCAGCTCATTTTCCGTGTCCACACAATCGTCTTAGAAAGTAACTTCCATCTCCCCGACCCATCCTCTTCCGGGAGCATTGTTTCGATCATTTAACCGCGCGACAACCCTTTAATCTCTCAAGCTGCCAGACCGCGGCCGCTTACTCGACGAGAAAGCTGCGGTGTGCGAAAGAAAAAATTTCCTGAAAGTTGGAAGGAACGATAGTGCTCGGATGGTGATCGGCGTAAATGACGGAAGTTTACGATCTTCGGTTTTATTTGGAATGTTCGGGGACGCGAGACGGAGCCGCAAGTCCTGGAGTCAACGCACGCACACGCACACGCACACGCACACGCGCCACGCCGCGCGAGCTCGAACACACCGTAAAAGGGAACTCACCCTCGGCACTCCAGTAAATAATTAACCGTATGGCCGGGACTCGAGTGTTCGCTCCTCGAGTGAAGGATTCCTCTTCGCTCTTCCATCTTTCGTCAACAGACGTTACCTGGCCGAATCTACGGCGAGAGCACATCCTCGCGATTCTCATTAAAAATACCATCCGATCTCTCTCTCTCCCTCTCTCCCTCTCTCTCTATTTCTCTCGCCCTCCTCGTCTCATACTCTCCCCAGTTGTACGGACTCGTCCCAAGAAGAGAGAAGAAACCCGAGGACAAACGAATCTCTTGTCGATGGCAGAAGAATTAGATTGTTGCATACGAAGTGTCCGATTTTTAACAGTAACAGACAAAATTTATGGATGGAAGTAAACATTATTCAACGTAAACATTATATACAAATGGAATTTCCTGGTTCGTCACGTTCTTCATTTACAAGATTGTCATCGCCATAGTATTCCTTACTATCGATGAATAGCGTTCGATTGATCAATATAAGGTGAATTCTCGATATATGTCAACAACACGGGACTTGCGAGCGTCGTGTATCGTGCAGGAAACATACTCGAGCCGTGTTATGTATACAATCCTCGGCGTCCGAGGCCTCCCGTGCTTCTCAGCCCCGCGCGGGGTATACCCCGCGGTGGTGGGGATAATTCCGCGACGTTTATCATCCAGGCCTTGGCGACATATATAGAGAAATCACTGTATTTTGACCAAACAATACAATGCTACATTTTCCATACAAAAAGAATACTCCATAATCACATCGATTGAAATAAACTTAATTTCAAAGATTAGATATCTCAATTCAAATTGAAGATAAGGTGTCCAATTCTGTCGTATTCACACGAAAGATTACTATAACTAGACTACGGATTTTATGCATTTATGACACAAATGAATACCTCAAATACAAAATTGGAAGGACATCAGAAGGATTAGAGGACATTGTTAAATTATTTTCTACTTTTTCTGGTCATTACAAGAGAAAATATAATTTTACTTATCTTCAGTCTTTCAGAATAGATTAGAACAATTTTCATTCTGAATAAAATACAAATAGTATTCTAATTATAACACAATATATAATTCGAAGGCAAGATCACATTGTTTGGCTTGAAAGTGTTGTAATGTTTTGAAAATTTGATAGATCTGATTAAAAGACGCAACTTTTGTCTGAAAACTTTTCTTCTACCCCTTGCGGTTTACGCGTTCTAAAATAAAATCGGAAAACATCCGAATCTTCGGGGGTTAATTTCAACCCCTCGGAATGAATTTAGGCCGGCCAAAAATTGCTTAATGCATAGCTAAGTATGCTGTTCATGTCCTAGGCCTAGAATGTTCATGGTTTTCCGAATTGATGGGGTCTTCCTTCGCAAGTATGCTAAATCAGAAGATAAATCTAGTGAATTTTTGATTCGCGCCAGAAATAGATGGAGGAGGGACAATTAAAAGTCCCATTGACGGTTCCGTGACGCGAAGAATTTAATGGAGTTCCTGTGTCCAAAGTTCAGCCACGGTCTCCGGAGACGGACGACTTTAATATGGAGCCCCCTGGTTTAAGGAAACAAGACCGTGGCCTGTGCTGGCATTACTGGATCCCATCGTCGGACAGAGCGCACAAATACGGACCGGAGGCGTAACCATACTCGACGGTAAAGAACTCAGCGTTTCCTCGCTGAAATGCGAGCCGAGCAGCTGGTGCTTTCAGTTTACGGGCCTCGTTACTACTTTATCGTGTGTGTCGAGATCGATAACGCCCTGGATATAACGATATATTTTTCTTGACCAAATCCGCCACAGTGACTTCGATAAATCCCCTCTTACGTCTACCGAACGCTTCCCTCTGGGACTCCCTGTTCCGATTTTTTTTTGTAATTCCTTATGCATTATCTGCCCTTTCGACTGTTAATGCGCTCGAATTTTAAATTCCGCTGAGAAAGCTGTCCCTAGATTACCCTAGGAAGTTTATGTAAATGTACAGGGTAACGTGAGATAACAGTGCAACCGAGTGTGCGGGATTATTTTTCAAGGAAAGAATTTTTTGAAAAAAAAATACAATCTTCTGCCTGACGTCACATTTTCGAAAAATTCGATTTTGGAAAGCCGTCAGATATATGTGTATTTATAAATGTATAATTGGTGAATTATGAACAGCTGCGTCGCTGGATTTTATCGGAATTATACAGTGACTGTCTACATTATTTTATAAAAAGAAATATTAATATAATAGGGCACCTTCCTTTCCACATAGAACTTTAGGCAGTTGATGATTAAATAAAAACTCGTTGTTATTATATTTTACATACTCGTAAGCACTACAAAAGCATTAAATTGATACTACAACTCGAATCTCGACATATGCAGTAGTTTGAGTCAATAAAGAGGCAGACAGAGCAGCGAGAGAAACGGAAATTAAAATATCTATTATTTATGATCGTGTAAAGGACTGTGACAAATGAAATTGGACTATTTTAAGGGTTTCACACAATGATAGAAAAAACGATTTCAAGATTATTATTTTTTTCTGGAAATAATTCAAATTTATCGATTATCATCTTAATGGAATGACGTCTTCTCCACTACCGTAACATCGAAATTGATAAAAAATAAAATCGATCATGTGAACTAAAATAAAAAAATAATCATTTGATTTAAATACTTTATTATTTGTATTTTACTTCAATATTTTTATTTCAGTTGCATTGTTCAAATAAAATAATAAATAATTTCACCTCCAGAAGAGACTATTGAGGTTTAGTTCTAGTAACTAAATGAATTATTAAATTTAGATATGCTAATTTCTGTAATTTAATTATTAATGTGTAGCTGCATTCGCTTTTAAAATTTTTATAATCTTATTGAATGATGAATCGTTTGATCATGTGAAAGATGAAGTTATTCGAATTTCATTCGAAATAATGAAATAATTTTGAAAAAATGATTTGGCTGTTCAAATAAAGTAATGTATGATTATTTCAAGTGACATGTAGCCAAATAAGATAATATATTATCTTAATATTGTTTCTCAAATAATTTATTTCGGTAATTCTCAAGCCTGTCGTAGACTGTCTAATCCACATTTAATCTGGAACTCGCTTAAATCTAACCCAGACTAATCCGTAGTAAGTAATTCACAATAACATCGTCAGTGTTAGGTCTGGATTAGATGAAGATTAGGGTTCGGATTAGAATCCAAATCTAACTCAATTTCATAAGTAAAAATGGTAACTGAGCTATCTATCCCTCTCCACACACCATCATCTCTACATACCTAAGCCAAGCCAATACAAACGTAACAAAAACGTTAAAAAATGTCATGTGTGGTATCAAATATGTTTTTGTGGGTATCTGAAAATCTGACAGGTTAGTGTTAGGTTAGTCTTAGTTTTTCAGAAGAATGTCCAAGATGACACATCCAAAAATTATTTATACATGTGAGATGGCCTCTCATCTGTACAATTACCACGTTCCTTATCAATCACTTTTTAATAACAGCTACCGTCAAGTAAACCATTCGCAACACTACTCAGGATGATGACCTTTTCAACATATTAAAAAAATTCTTCTACGAATATTTATCACATAGTATAAGAGACCCAATTACTGCGGGGTACAAATTACTGTATCTATTTTAATTATACATACATATTTCTTTTTTAATAACCATTATGCTTTAAAAATACGTATCATTAATGTAGGCACAGTAATTGATACCCCCACACTAACTAGGTCCTTTATCCTATTCAAATAATTTGTCATTTGTACTTTTTTAAAAAGATGCATACAATCCTAAGATTGCACGTTGTATATTTTGTAAACAATGGTGTCTTTTTCGTGAATAATGCAATGTTTGCAACAGTACTGTATAGCAATAAAAACGTGGACAACGTTATTTGCAAGAAACGGTGAAAAGTGTATTTGTACAGTGACAGTATACACATGTCGGGCATTTATACTTTCTACAATTCCTTTTATTCGTCATGCTCGAAGCACGAACAGATACTACACAACACTCGATCCAGTATTTGAAAATTCAGGGGAAAAAATCCTATCGTTTTGATATTTTCGTCTTTTCACGCGGTTTCCTTTCCATATTTTCAAAAGCGTTCTCACAATACTCCATGCGTCGCTTCAAACAAGTTGAAAGCAACTCAAACAATGAGCGCTTCAATAATAAACGTTAAAAAGTAGCCAGCAGGGGAGGAAGATCCTATCCTTTCTTCCCCAATGTTTACATTCTCCACTCTGATGTTCCGACAGTGGTTTATAAAACACCGTGAATAGAACCTAAAACCTGGAAAACGCGTTCCGCCTCGACAAGTGAACTAAAGAATTTCCTCTCCGCCGTTTCGGGCTTTCCTCGCAGCTCAACCGCTGTCTGTGTCGTCCTCTGTACGAGCAAAATCCGCCAATGAATAAAAAACTAGACAGCTTTTAAGTTGGAAAAAAATTGAACACTCTCTCACTCCCTTAATAATAATATAGGCACCAGTAATTGGGTCCCTTACCCTAATTGCTAACAGTCCTGTGCGTAAAATAGTCGCTCTGGCACCTTGAAAAGCGTAATTTCATATTCAATGTATAAATATCGCAAAATTAAATCTTATATAATATCGCGAAAAAGAAATCCACCAATTTGTAAAACTTTGGGAAAAAATTGTAGAAAATGGTAGTGAAAATAGAAATATTATTGCTCGATTTTTATTGTATTTTATTGTTACTATATTTATTTTATTAATCGTTTTTTATTAGCTTGGATAAGGGAAAATAAATGTGAAAGCACATGGGAAAGCACGTTTCGAACAATTACCGTTTCTAACTAACAATAAGTTACTGAAATCACTTTTTATAATTTCCCTTCATCCTAAGTGTTCAACTATGCAAACTAAAAAAAGTGCTTCAAACTAAATTCAGCTCGATAAAAGCTGTCCCGACGAAAAGAGATTACTATGCCATACCATTTTTGAAAAACAAGGAAATAGGAAATCTGTTTTATCAATTTAAAAAAAAAGACTTCGATTTTCGACGTTTTAAACAGTGCATCATCCTACAAATATTCTGTGAACATTTCGCGAGTTAATCGGATCAACTCGTAAATCCGACCAATCCAGATTTCTCGAAAACCATATTTTCAAAAACTACGACCAAAATGTTTCCAAAACTGCCGCACCGTATTAATTTATCATTTGCAAACTAATTCTATATGTAAAAAGTCTAGTGCCCAATCGTGACTATGTTTGTTTCCACTGTGCAGTTTTGATTTTGCAGATTGAAAACGAAGGAAATTTTTAACGAAAATCAATACTTTGACTTGGACCAGCCGCCAAGTTTAAATTAATTTTAGAAGATTTTTATAAAACTCTAAGTTAAAGGGAATTTATATAATAAGTTAACATTAAAGTCAATTTTAATCAAGAGTAATTCATTGCGAATTAATTTTGAGGGGTAATAAATAATAAGAAGAATTGTCCTGAAAAAGCTCTTGTACTTCAACACTATATGTTTATATTCTTAAAAGGTCTAGTCCCATATGTCCAACAATTTTACAGAAAAAAGTTTTTTTAAATCGTTTGTTTTCACTGCCGTTACACTAGAAGCCCCCCCTAACTGTGTGCACATGTTCGAATATTAATATTAATGCTTTGTAGCGCAGTGGCCGTGGCGGGAAAAGGGCGAGCGTTTAGTGCACGCAACAGCAAATAATACATAACGGTGCGGCGTCGAGCCTGGAATGTTGTCGTTCAAGTGATTATCGACATTTAGGCATTCCCAGCCGCCAGCAGCAATTTCCAGCTACGCGTGTACGCGCCGCACTTTGCAAACGCCAGGTCTCCAATTAATCCGATCTACGGCGCGTAGATTCGCCTTCGTTGATTAACCTACGCCCCTTATAACAAAAGAAATATTCTCGACTTTCGCTGTGGAATTTCTTGCCGAAATATTCTGCTAGCGACTATGCTTTTTAATGCGTAACTGGAAAATGTGTAAGTGAACGTGATCTATTAGAACATTATTTAAGAATATATTTTCCCATAAATGTTGCAACGCCCTTTAAATCGGAATAACTTTCTCAAAATTGTACCAACAAAATTTACTTTTCAGGAGAAATTGGAAGAATTGCTGTACCAAATGATGCGCAAAAAAGATTTTTAAACATTGCAAGTGGTGAGATCTACAAAGAGAAAAATAAAAAAAGGCACTATTTAAAATTTCAAATTTAGTTATACACATGAAAATTTCACCGAATGTTAGAAGAGAGTTGAGTGCAGTTACTGCTTCATGTTTATGAGTGCATGACTCTACGCAAAAAAATAGTTTTAGTGTTTTTCTAATTTCAGTAAAGAATTTAATAATAGAAAAATATAGATACATTTTTTGTGTAATGGAAGGACACAAGCCAGTACTTTATTAAAAGAGAGAGAATATTATACTCAAAAACCAGTGCAATTTAACGGAATACTTTAACAGAAGGAAAGAAAATAGTGGATTGGTTGGAGGAAGTAGTGTCTAAGCTGAAGAAAGGAAGGGAAGAGATAAATTGTATGTGTGCGATTAGTAAACTAAGTCCATTCCTTGGCCTTGAGGCTGGAATTGACAACAAATAATAATAATAATATAGATACATTTTTCCCTGAGGAAAGAAACGTAATCTAAAATCTCGAGTTTGTAGTTCCTTTCTTAATTACTAGACAGCGGATCTCTACCTGAATAGCAACAAACTGGAGCGAAATAGAAATTTATTTAATATGTTTATTAGGTTGAAAATAATATAGCAATATTTTTTAAGTATTCTAATCTTTTTACTGCTTTAAACTACACCTACAGTGATTTCTCTATACATGTCGCCAAAGCCTGGATGATAAATGTCGCGGAATTATCCCCACTAACGCCTCGGACGCCGGGTAGTGTAAACATAACACTCCTGGGCGATATATGTCGCTGGCAAGACCTGTGTCGCTGACAAATATCGAGAATTTTACTCGTTTTTGTCATAAATGCATAAAATCCGCTCTCCACTAATTACATAAGATTTGTGGCCATCGAGTGATACGCACCAACACGGTCGTGCAATCGTAAATGAAACGAATCGAGGAAGGGTTAAACGAGTTAGAGGGGGGGATATCAAATCAGTGGAAGAACAATCTTCGCTTCTGTTAAACAGCTTACCAGAAAAATCAATGTAACCCGTTGTTCCCGGCTCTCGTTATCACAGCAGCGAGAGGTAACGTCATTTAAGAAGAGAGGGGTGCAATCCCCCGGAAACGCTATTGTCAATTCGAGGCCAATTTAAGTCCGAAAAAACTTTTAACGACTTTTATCCCGCCGACGCCGACGCGGGAACAGCGAAAGGAGCAAGGCAGGAAGAGTCCTGGTGTGAACGCAATTTATTCGAACGGAGGCTTAACGATATTCTTCTGGTCTTATGCTTAACATCACGGGGCTGGAACTTTGCAAGCCGGGTACGGAAAAGTGAAATTTATTAAGAAAGAACCTGGAAGACGTGCCAGCCGACAACGAAAAAACTTCGAGAGGAGCCATATTCGTTTTCACCGACCTAACGAGAGATGATAGAAGATCTCCGACGCTATCGACTGAGGCGAATCATTAATTGTCGAAATTAAGAAACTTAATCGCAACCTATAAGTACCTACTAAAATTTTTATTTAGGAAATGACAGGCTCAGCGAAAATTGTTCATGGAAACTTCAGTGGTTTACATTTAAAAAGTGTCGCAAGCTTTTGTTGAAAACAGTGATATTACAATTAGACTGTAGACTTTAGGCACTTCTGAGAGAAATGAGTGGACACAGTTTAAACCAGCAAACAGATTAAAAATATCGAGTAATATTAATGTATTAGCTGATGCAAACAATTTTGTATTTTGTATAAAGACCTGTAGCTAATTATAATCGCGTGCTGAATTAGACATTTTAGAACAACATTATAGACGAGAAATGATACTTTCCATTTAAATATGTACCATTTCGCCAACAATGAATATTATAGTTTCTCGTCGATGAAACCTTCACCATCGTATTCGACTAGGTTTTCTAATTGCAATGACACCAAACAAGTTACGATCAAGGCCCCTCACGGGCTATACCCCGCGACAGTGGGGATACAGTGATTTCTCTATATATGTCGGCAAGGCCTGGACGATATACGTCGCGGAATTATCCCCACCGCGGGGTATACCCCGTGAGGGGCCGCGAAGACCCGAGGAGTCTAAATATAACACGACGCTGACAAGACCCGTGTTGATGACATATATCGAGAATTTGCTATAGTTCTGGAACTTTTACCGGGTAGGAAATTGGGACATACATCGAGTAAACACTGTATATCGTGTTTGATGTCATTTTAAACAGAAAAACGAGACGGATACGATGGGACATATACAATTCCAAAAACCAAAAATAAGAAATTTTTTACTTTCTCTTTAAATCGCTATCTTTCTCTACTAGACCCGACGATACGACAGTTACGAAGAGAATAGGGGGGGGGGGGGGTGAACCCAAGGCAAATGCCAGCTGACTAGAGCAAACTGTAGTTCGACCGGTAATCCTTAGAACTCTGACTCTGAGCCGGGTAAAAGGATATTGTTAACAGCGAGATAGAGGAAGAATTCAATTTGGTGCGCGTTCCGTGCGCGCGTAGAAGACTGCGAACAAAGGAGGCGCTTTGAATAAAAGGAAGGAAAAGCGTTTCCGCGGAGTACATAGTGCGGGGATGATCGAACCGAAACGCGACCGAAAATCCAAGTTTCGGGTGGGAGATCGGGCGCGTTCAATGCTCGGCTGCGAATCGTAGGAAAACGTGGCAGCCGTTGGCCGTGTCGCCTCGCGTAAGAGCGATGAGAAGCGAGGCATTGCGAGGCATTGCGAGGCAATGCGAGGCAATGCGAGGCGAAGCGGACAGAAAGTAAGAGGCGACGTGTGCTCGTGCACGGGGCCGGGTGACGGGGGATGCATTCAGAGCAGAGGCACCGTCGTGTATCGAGCAAATATTGATTCTGAAGCATACCTGTTTGCTTGACGGCCGCTCCGTCGTATTCCCGTACGTTTCTCTCGTCTCTTCGACGATGTCGGATCTCTGCCGCCCCCGGCACACACAGACACACCAACGGAAACGCGGACGCGAGACCGAGTGCGCGCCCGCGCGCAATATTACCAATGTAAATAAACGGAATTACTACTTTCCTGCGAGCCAGCCCACTAAAACCTGCCGGATGAACGATCGGGTTTGGGAAACAATGAACGGCCGGCTGACTCGTGCACATGCAACCCATGCAAAATTATCAAAGTACCGCAGAGGGAACGAATCGCAGGAGAATGCGCGCCGTGGACGGAAAGCTTGCATTCCGTGGAAATTTACTGCGGCATGCGAACCGTATTTTAGACGGTTCGCAGGAGCGTATTTTTCAAGACTCGCCGCTGAAAATAAGAAGTAGGAAGTTTTATTCGAGACCTCTAGCAGTACTTGTTAAAAATTGAATTATTTATTGTCGAGCGGATCGTACCTAGGGACCCAATTACTGTGCCTATATTAATTATACTTGTTTTTAAAGGATACAGTGAATATTAAAAAAGAGACATTAATTTTTTTCATTACAATCAGTTAATATTGGTGCAGTCGAAAACATAGGCTTCCATTTAAAAAAAAAAAGTGTTGTTGCATTTTTGTGATGCACCGATGCACAAAAGTGCATAAAATTAGTTGCATATTACGCACCGTCTGACACCATTCAACTTTTACTTATAACATCTTCTTCTATTTCCAAGTATTTAGGAGGTACAGCCTGTTCCAGTTGCGTGGGACACCCTGTATATGTCCCAAACGCCTAGCCGATAAAAGTCCCAGAACTATCCCCACTGCCGCGGGGTATACCCTGTGAAGGGCCAAGAAGCTGTCACTTTCTACATTCATCATGGATTAAAGAATAGTATCTCCTCGACGATATATGTCCGTAGCTAGACCCGCGTTTTGGACAAATATCGAGTAAACACTGTATTGTTGTACCAACGTCATTTCATTTCAATACCCAGCTTCCTATTTTCCGCCTAATTCAAACATCTCAAAATCTTCCAAAAAGTGTGGAAATATATTTTTAGAAACATCTCAGAAATTAAAACGATTGTAACGACGTGTAAAGAAAAAGTCGTCCGGAATTATGAGCTTGACAACATACTTCAGGGTCATTTAATTCGACGAGGAGTCCTCTTATCGTGAATAAATACCTATCTTTATTTAAAATTTATCAATTTTTTTAATTTATTTAACTCGTTAAAATTCAATAATATTGTTGTAGAGCCAATAAACTCTGATCTATTTAACGATGTCAAAGCTAATTTTCACGCTAACTGCTTAGACAGCGGTGCTCGTGTTTGTTCGATCCGAAAATTTTCTCCTGTTCGAAACAGTTTCGACTTTCTTCGACGTCACTCGAACAGAATAAAACGGTCCGAAACATTTCTCGTACGAGTCCCTGCCACATGCACGGATACAGTGCCCTCGTCGCCGATGGCAGATACATACATACAGTTTAAATTGCCGTCGAACGAACGAAAAAATGGATCGGTGAGTTGCAAAGCTATTAACTCGCTTAACCCAACGGAACATCAAACGAACCGCGAAGACCGATCATCCAGCTTTGTGCGGGAAAAATCGATTATCTGTCATCGGCAACACTTAAAACACCGAGATCCGATGGTTGACTTATTCGCCAGCTAACGCGCCGATCCACACCGCACCGGGAGAAATTCTCGATCGATCGATCATGAAACTCTCCGCGTCCAAACTCGCCTAATAACAATCTATTACGATAATCCATTTGAACTAAATGGTCATCGTTTAGACTGCGGATTTTATGACAAAAATAAGCTGATCAAATTCGAAACAGTATAACCATCGAAAGAATTAAAATAAATACTACTGTATTATTTTCGCAGGAGCTACACGATCTTAGTCAGTTCGCCTATCCCCACAGCGTAAAGTGCAATATCGGTGTGAACTAATCCAATTACAAAACTTCTTTATTTTTTATCATTTTTTATGGGACTTTCACCAACTTACTCGTGGCATTTTTCTGACTGTATTTAGTGGTTTAATTGATCGACGTGGTCACAAGAAAATAGTAGCCCTACACGATCTATGTCGCAGCACGGACTCGAGGATTGTGCATAGATCAAGACTTTACTGTATTACAATTATTGAGAAAATAAATAAATGTTAATGTAGCTTCTGTAGCTTGAAATTAATTCAGACCACTTTTATTTCACGTAAAAATCCGGAGTCCAGTTATCATTTAATGTCACTCGTATTCCACTCTTCTGAAATATTAATTGACAACCTGGAGTTACGTTTCACAGTTATTTAATACCGTTCACATTTCATTTACAATCATGAAATCATGAGTCGTGTTTCCAATTTTTATAAGCTTTATTCAAGTGACTCTATTAGGTAAATATGTATATGTTAAATGCACCATTATTGCTCCTTTCATTTTACAGTATTTTAATTTTAGAAATTATAAACGAAAATTTAATACAGTGCAAATGGAAACTTGTTAATTCCATTGAATCGTACTGTATCAATTTCACCAGTTGAGGGCCAAGTTAGTATAGGAACAAGGAAGTATATTGGTATACTCTTAACAACCCTTTTTATTTTATTAACCAAATAAATAAACTAATTGCTCTAACTTCTGATAAAGAATCCAAATCGTACGATCATATATTAAAAAAGTGTATCGCACCTTTAAAAGCGTCCGAATATTACTGTGATTCACCGTAATTGTACGCTGTTCATAAATAACGGATGGACTAAATTTACGTGGTTAATATCTGTTTCGAGTTATCGAGGTTCGACTGTGGCAAGATAGGAGGAAACAAACGGAAGTTTCGGCTTTCGAAATAATATTTGAAAACGATAAGAGCGAAGCGTGGATCGTGCGTAGTGTTCCTGATTTCTCAACATTTCTCATTTCTCGAGAAATGAGGAAAAAAAAGAAATATTGGGAAACTTAATAAAATAAAGAAATATTGGGAAACTTTTATCAAATTTTTATAAAGTGAAACATTACTAAGAACTTTAGTATATCGCATATAATAATGTTGGTACTTCTTATCGCATATAATAATGTTATACCACGTGTAGTACGTACAGTAATATCTTCTATATTAATTTAAATATCTTACTATTACTATGTTAATAAAAATATAATACGGTATAATATAGTATAT
>CM052117.1:2294026-2307010 GCA_028454245.1 Halictus quadricinctus | reverse complement strand
GTATAGCACTTCGACAGCTAAATTATTAACTACTTCGGAAACAAATAACATTGTTCGTTATATTGGAAATCGCAAAATTTATGAGGACATAAAAATCGAATAAATAAATGATGAAAGAATAATAAAAGATAAAATGAAAGAACCGAACGGATTGAGCGATAGTTGAGGATGGTACGTTCGACTTTGGAAAATGGCACTCTAATGTGACTATATATGAAGAAGGCCCACACGGCGAAGTGGCTACGATAAAGAACGAGGGCAGTGCTTCTGGTGCGATTTGTCTCTGACATCGTTCCAAGAGGAAGAATCTTGTTCCGGTGCTCAAGTCTAAGCTACTTCACTGGAGCTATCTACCAGCTCGCGGTTAGGTGTCGTTTTATCCCACGACGTCGGAGGACGTCTACTGTCGACATCATTCTAGACTCCCTGCTTCAGTGGAAAAAAGTAAAGCGCCGACAGCCTGGCAAAAAGCTATAGAGATACGTATGAATTTGAATCTCCCATCCTGAGAAAAATAACACGAGATAGTACACGCAATGAAATGCTGGTACAGCCTTTTGTCGCTGACGTCATCGATCCACGTAAAATTTCAGTGAAGAAACTGTACAGCGTTCTTCTAAACTTCCAACGTTGAAAGATTTACAGCTGTACTCTATACGTAAACATAAACCAATTAAACTAAACGAAACGAGATATAGAATCTCTAAAGTCTCCTGAAAACGTCATTAGTGTACAGCAGATTTGTATGCAAAATAAAAATTGGCTGCATTCCTTTTAAAACACAGGAGCAACACATTTATTTCTATTCTCAATAAATTTAACGACTTGAAAATAAAAAGGTGCTCCTATATTCTTGAAATGTTTTTACTGTTTTGCATTTAACCTAGTCTTTGTAATCATAAACGCATAACATCCGTCGTCTAGTTATTTAGTATATAAAATTCAATACCTCCCCTCTACAAAATGGAAAATAACAAGCTAAGCCAAAATTACAAATGTATAAACATTTATTGAACTAGTGTTTAGTTGAACATAAACTTTTATATTGGTTTGGGTTCAACGTGACCTATGCGGAAGTACAGTGAATTCTCGATATATGTCAACGACACCTACGACACCCCGCGGTAGTGTGGATAATTCCGCGACGTTTATCATCCAGGCCTCGGCGACATATACAGGGTGTTCACGCTATTACTAGCCAGCGTTTTTCTTATAAATAGTAAATATTACAAAAAAAATGAAAGCGGAAAAAATAGTACTGTTTTTCATTCACAACACCATGACGTATGTAATTTTTTTGTGTTTATACTATTTGATTAGATATGAAAGCGACCTTCAATTTTTTAAACGAAATGCTGTATATTTCTTTATATCACATGAAAGCGTGTGTCTAGGCGAATTTATCCGTATACTGCACAGTGACCTTCAAGGTCATGCAAGGTCAGAAATGGAAGAAACATTGTCATTCTCTTTCATTTTTTTTTAATATTTACTATTCACAAGAAAAACGGTGGCTAGTAATAGCGTGAACACCCTGTATAAAGAAATCACTGTATATTTATCAAAGATGTTCTGAAACTTCTCCGTCAACCGACTATTCTATAAATGGGAGCTATAATTCTAACCCAGAAGTTCGAATCGTGTATAGCACCGATAAAAATAGAGAAAAAAATACTCATCTTCGTCTGTTGCCGGTGTCTCATCATCGTGAATATTTTTTGCGCGATCTTCTATGATAACGCGGCCTAACAATCACAGCAACATCACTCCGACCGGTGCGGCGCAGCGCGGCGTTTCTCATCTTTCAGTTTCCGCCGCTTTGTATCCGGCTCACGCCCGGTAACCCTCTTCCATTTTACCCCAATTCTACAGAATACAAGAAATCCCCGGATCGCGGAGCCGCGCCTTCGAGCTTTGAATCCGATGATGATACTCCAGGAAAGTCCGCCGGTGCAATAACGAGTTCCGGTGGCGAGATCCGACATTGATTATTATACAGGGCGAACCACGGAACGTGATCAGGATTACTCTGTTAATTGGCAGACCGATCGCAAAAATTTGTTCAACTATAACACGATTCAGAAAGAGCTGCAAGGCGATTACAGTAAATTTTGTTGTCTTTTTCTCAGAAATGTTCAACATCACCTTGTAATTTTTATAAATAAACCTATCATTTTTTGACATCTATCTTTTAGAGGATATTAAGACGAACTAGGGAAACATCATAATCAATATTTTTTCTCATCTGAACCGAGAAAACATTGAAAAATTTTATCTCAATTTAAACGGTGTTTAAAATGGCTTCCGTCAGCTTGTATTTGAGTATTACTTGCGTTAGAAATCATTTGGAGAATATCTTAGTAATTTTTTTCCAGGTGTACCCCTACAGTTTTTAACTCAGAGTTCAAGTCTCTCTTCAACCGCAATATTAAAGTTTACAGAACAGGACAAAACTGATTATTACATTGTGTCCTACTCTTGGAACCATACAACTTTTGTTTCAACTATCTTGCCATATACCGAATAGTTCATAAGTAATTTAGGTGGCACACTTTGCTGAATCACCCTGTACACCAGTGATAGGCACGAGGTATTATATTTCAATTATATAATAATTCAACTATGTCGTAACTGAATTACATAATTGATACCTTTTCAATTAATTCAATTACTAATTATTTTAATCACAGATGTGTAATTGAAATACAATATATTTAAAATACACCTCCAAATTATGTATAGGCCAGAATAATAATAAATAAGCTAAAAACGTTCCTATTTCAATTTTTTGTTATTAGATAATGTATTTCATTTTACTCACATATAATATTAATATTTGTTTAACGAGTCTCATTAGATGATTGTCGATACTTTTTCCTTTAATATATATCTTTATTTTATTTATATTTCTTCATATATATTTCTATATATTTCCTTTTTCTGCTTTTCATATTTATGTTTGAAATTTAAAAAACTT
This sequence comes from Halictus quadricinctus, assembly GCA_028454245.1. NCBI lineage: Eukaryota > Metazoa > Arthropoda > Insecta > Hymenoptera > Halictidae > Halictus > Halictus quadricinctus. Next base: position 2,304,033 of record CM052117.1, on the reverse strand, counting down.
GTAACGCAGAAGTTATTTCTGTTAAGATATTATAAATTTATAAATAATAAATTCCTTCTGTTTGAAACCTTCACATGGATTTTTCAATCTCTTATTACCTATTACTTTATTATTCTTTAATTTTTAATTTTAATTTAATTACATCGTAATTCGTAATTGATGCAGTTCAATTGCAAAGTATTTTACAATTGTACTCCAATTGCTATTACGAATTACATTGTAATTTAATTGAATGAATATCTGAATTACAAATTACAATATGATTTAATTACAATGTAATTCAATTACATTGTAATTATAATTCCTGGAGTAATTCGATTGTAATTCTGCACAACTCTGCTCCCACCAACCTTCGTTGCCGCACGGTAATGACGCTTACTGAAAGTGGACAGTGGGGAAGAGACAAAAATGACCACAAATGTATACAAAAAATGTAAATGTGTACAATTACGTTTACAAACACTGCAACGCTTTTCAAATAGAACAATATTCAATGTTCAATAGTCTGAAGATCCTGTACAGGAAATTATACCGTTTTTAACCAGCCTATTTCCTGAGTCTCCACAATGAACAACAAGTTTGCATCGTTTATCTCAGGATCCGGTAATAATACTGCAGGTGACTAAATCACAGGTGGTACAACGAATATCTGGCGGCGAGATCTATCATTGATTCTCATAAATGTAGCCCGGATATCCGGGCAGCAGTAGCAGCAGTAGCAGCAGCAGCACACCACCACCAACACCTACGGGACTCTTTTCTTTGGTCACCACCACGACGGTCACCCTCTTTCGCCGAGTTGAAACCATTGTTCGTGGATTTGCCGGCCCCAGCATGGGTATTGCGGATAGGCTAGCTTGAAACCCCCGCACACTAAGTAGCTCGTTCTGCTTTCCACGTCCATGTTCGCGCACTACGCCGATAAATTACTCTAATAGCTCTCCTCCAGTTAATTAACCTACCCCTTCGGAAAGGCAGGACTCGCTCCTGCCCCTATTGTTTTACGCTGCAAGAAATTTCGTCGGACAGCGAAAGACATCCGAGGAAAATAGAATTCGATTGATTCCGTCGACAATAGCCGACATCTGCTCCGCCATTATATGCCGCGCTCCTTTTATTGCCTGTAGGGTTCGCAGGCTCTATGGAACATCCGTCAGGATGCTCCGGAAAATACAATCGAACCTCGGCAATTCGAATTTCGAGGGAACAGCTACAATCTTTCAATTGTTGAAGTCTCGACGTAGCAAGATTTTTTAAAGGGAGGTTAACAAACGCGTAAATTTCACTACGGTTCTACGCATGTAAAACTTTTTTCGGACGATGATTCGGGTTTTGCCCGACCGAAAATAGGGGAGGTTTAAGTCATCATTTTGTAATCTTTGAAATTGTTTAAAAGATACTAATCTTAAGGCTTGCCATATCCCGGTTATTATTGAAAATAGAACCTTTTTTGTTGCTATATAAATACAATACAAATGAAATAGAATGTATTTTATTATGAACTGTTCTGTTTTTAAGTACAGAAAACATTACAAAACCCGACGAAAATTAAAATAATCTTTGTCTAACGAAGAATCTATAACCGATCTGAAACCACCAATCAGAAAATGGCAATGCAATTGCATGCTATTTGTGAGGCACGGAGGGAATAAATTCACGGTGGAATTGAATGAAGAGTAGCGTTAATGAGTCTGAGTTAAAAAGAGAAATAAATCCTCCAGGAGCATTGGTGGCGAGTATTTGACGAAAATATTCAGGCGCCAGACATGATATTTTGTGCACGAGCAAAACAACTTTCGCCAATTGCGGCCTGTCCACAAACAGGCTTTAAGCTGTACAGGGATGTTCGCGTAAGCGGGTAACATATGTGAAGCTAACTGTAGGATTACAGCACGTGGCAAAAAGGGTTTCAAGATTTATTGTTTCGAACCGCTTAACGACGGTCATTTCGTAGTGACCGGTGACCCTCTATTTTGGCTTGAAGCTGCCTCTAAATTTAGTTGCTAGCACGAAAATCGATACAATTATATTTAAATATTAACATTTCCTTCGTTCGTGGCAAAGATGCATTATCACATTGAACTTTGTACGAGTTACATTTATGGGGGACGTACACCTGGGAGATCGAAAAATGAGTTTCACTTCGAGAATTATTTTTGTTTCAACAAATGGTTATATTAAGAAAACATTTAATGTATGACTTGTGTCACACTTTTATCTACAAAATACTACATTTTCGTTAAAAAATATCCATTAGAACTGGTGTGGCAACCATGTTTATGAGACGAATACAATACTTTCTGTTACACCAGACATTTCAAATACTGTAACCGGAAAAGCTCAACTTTAAACAACGTGTAAATTTTAAACCAGTGAATTCCTCGCCTTAAAATTCCGATTTTTGACATTTTCTCGTCAAGATGTACACGATTATGTAGTAAAAAGTTGAAAATTTCTGGGTTGCCAAGGTGAACTTTAACCCCGTAACGTTGTCTTTTAGCAAACAAAACAGATTATGAAAACGAGTCTGTACGCGAGAGAGTTGGTTAATATAATTAGTAATTTCCAACCATATTCGAATTTATAAACCAGTGGTTATGATTTTGGTAAAATTGGTAAAACTACTTCAAACATTTCTGTCGTACGGAGTTTCTCGTTTGAGGGGAGCTTCGTATATGCGAACTCGATGCAATCCAGGAAAATTGGAATGGCGAGGGTGAGTATAAAACCTGCCGAAAATTCGCCTCTTTCCATCGAAAGTCCTCGTTCCAGAAAAAGATGCACAATTGCACCGCATCGCGACGAAACGACTTAAACGTTCACTTCGTCCGTCATTTACTGCGACGATAAAAGCCTCGCCGCGGCGTTTCACGCGAAAATTTTTCGATTGGTAGAAACGAAAAATGCACCACCCTTTTGTTTTTTGTGGTATGCTACCATTTACAGGTGCAGCCAGTTCGTCTGTGTACAATTATAGCGACGGCAACGCCTGTGCTGCGACACAACGATAAATGGACAAAACGACTTTTAAGACTTCGAGCCGATTTATACTATATGTATAATGATACAGCTCTGAAAAACTTGAATTTACGTCGATGGCACTGATTGATCACTTACGCGCTTGCATTGAATGTAACGGCGGGTATTATTTATGTCAGAAATCAATTTTAAGAAAATTTCAGTATTTTTAACCTGATATACCATAATAGTTTTTCAAATCAAATAGTAATACACAATGTAATGCAAGAAATTCAAATTCGTATTCATATCTCAATGCCAACAATTTTTATTTTGCATAAAGATCCGCAGTCTACTTATCATACGTTGTCGAATAAACCTATGAATAAATACCTTAATTTTATCTTTAAATTCTAATTTAGAAACGCCACGAACTTCCAACCAAATATTATAAATTAACAAGTGAATATGCACAATCCGTACACCCTCTAATTAAATAAATTTTGAATTGATAATCGTTCATGTTGAACAGGTGAACAGAACTCGTAACACTAAACTTACCACAACGGGTCAAATGACCCATTTTAAACTTTTTTCAGAAGTTCTTAAAAATAACATTATCACATCACCATTTTCCTACACTACTTTTATTGAAAAATACATCGAATATATTTTTCGATATTTACTCATCTCTTGCTTATTAATTTTACCAGGAAATATATGTAATTTTGCCTAACTACCGCAATGGGTCATTTGACCCATGATTTGTGTGAAATCCTGAAGATTTAGGTTAAACTTTACCTGAGGAAACCAGAAATTTTCAACTTTTTTTTATATAATCCTGTAGACTTTGGCAAGAAAATACTGAAAATCCAAGTTTCAATCCTAGCAAATGACTTGGTTAAAAAATGATGCGCATGCTAACCCTTTGCACTCGGAGCCATCGATTCTAGACCTATAATGTCACCTCAGAGGCGACATCCGAGTGCAAAGGGTTAAAGAACCCCTAAAACCGTCCTCTTCGTAATAAATAAGGGATAATCAAGGAAGATATGAATTTTATCCACCTATTTTATTACTTTGGCTCACTGTGCGACGTCTGTATGCCTGCAGCGACTATGTCACGGAACAACCACGTCGTTTTCAGCAAACCCCGATACAATTTCAGAACGAATCTCGATCATGACAAAGTTATTAAACCCTCGAGCAAATTTCACGGGGCCACCATCCATCAGGAGACGAACTTCATCCCAATACACGGTGCGCAACCATTAACGGTAAATCACTGGTCGGTTCGGTCAATCCACATCAGCCATTATCGTCGCACGCATAACGTGCCAGGAAGTCGTTGCCCTGAATCTCCTCTAAATCCTTCAGACCGCTATCGGACGACCGAGAATCAATTCAAATAGATTTCACGATCAACCGCGCGGAAATATTCGAAAATAGGTCGAGATTATTCGAGTTTTCCTGTCTTTCCCACTGTTCCAACTTCAGCAAGAGAACCGAGCTCTTTGGTCGCTGCTTTGGTATCATAAAGAAAATGGTTATAGTATAACCAGTGAATGAACATAGTTCGTATTAAACGAAAAAATAACATCTATGATATCCTCTTCATGCTGAAATTTGTGCAGTAATACTGTCCTTGATGTAAAGCAGACTTGGACAACTTCTTCCCCGCCGTCGCTTCACAACCCCCACCACCAGTGTACAGGTTCCCCCACCACTGGCCACTTCATATTACCATACCATACTTTTATCTCTCCTGGAGATAACCTACTATGTGGGTTCCTAGCTCGCGCCCTCTTCTCCCATACTCCATAGGGGCATGGTGGGGAGTACGAGGAGTGGGAGAGGACTAGCTTGTGGCTCGCGAGCCACCAGCAGTGTTGCCAGATCAGGACTTGTTCCCCCACTCTAATTTCTCCTTCTACCGCGCTATTCCCCACGCTTCCGCCACGGCCCGGTCACGTGACTCTTTCCCCTCGATTCGTGTTCCTTCCCCTCATCTGGCGACTTAAATTCTTCGAATCTTATTATTCTTGCCAATTGCATTTGCCAATTTTCGTCAGAAATGCATAAAATTCCGCAGTCTATTTACTAAATAGCTGACCAAATGACTATATCTGTAAATTAAATAGTTATGCAATAAATGTTTCAGGTAACGTGTATTAGCAGAAAAAATCGCCAGGCGTGATTCCGGCTGGCTGATTACGTCCGACAATCAATACACGGGAAGGTGGGAACGGTGAAAGTGAAACGGGAAAGGTGAAACGTTAAACGCGACATCGGTCCCTTAAGAAGGGTCGAAAGAAATCAAGGACGATCGTAACATCAAAGACGCCGCCACCCCTTGATGCCCAATTAACGCGTTTACAGAGGCCCGCTAGTATCTACGGAATTCGACCGGGCTTCGACGCAAGATCCGAACGAGACGAAGAGGAGAACGAGTCGGCGGCAATCAAAAGGAACACGCTCGCACGTTTCTTGACGGCGACTGCTGCGACGAGTTTGCCTAAGGTTTCATTAACTGAAATCCCTGTTTCATATGGAGGCTGCGCGGCCGGTAATTAAAATGTCGTCGACAGCAACGCAATTTGAGCTTTTAATTCAAAGTGCCTCCCGACACTGCGTGATTCTGCTATACAGGGTGTCCCGGGAACAATGATACAATTGGACGGGGGTGTGATTCCTCGTGAAAAAGTAAGTCGAAAATGTGGAACAAGGCTTTTACGTACGAGACTTCGTTTTCAAGAAAAACCATCGACTTGGTTTGACAAACATGAGTAACGTTATTATCTGTCTCCTGTTATTGATAACATCGCCCTGTGATAGTAGTCTTTATCTCTATATAATTCGTACCAAATTCCTAGTCGATAAAAGTCCCAGAAGCTGTCCCTTTCTACGTTCGGCATGGATCAAAGAATAGTAACTCCTGGCCGATGCATGTCCCTGGCTACACCCGTGTTTTGGACATATATCGAGTAGACACACCGCAGTAATTGAAGTTGTCCGCTCGACACCGCTTAGCGCCAAAACGAGGGGGTTCTCCATATTCTACTCTTTCCCGACGAAAGACATCGCTGGACAACTTTATGGAAACCATAAACTCTCGGCCCACTCGAGAACAACGCCTAATAGGTACCCTCATCCACAACACGTCGAAAACTGTCCCGAGCCATCGTCTTATATCGAACGAAAACTGTAATACAGTGATTTCTTTATACAGGGTGGCCCACATAACTCTGAACAGCTCAATATCTCGAAAACTAAGCCATCGATTTTAAAGTTCTTAGTCTTAAATTGCATGGAACTGAAGGGCCTTTCTGACTACATAAACGTGAAGTGGCCTCCCTTCCCCTTTAACGGGGGAGGGGAGGTACCTTTGTAATTTTAAATGGAACCCCTTATAAAATGTTACATATTTAGATTCTACCGGAAAAAACAAGTCAATTTTGTCTGAAACATTGTTTTGTCAGATACTTCCATGATGAGATATAACAGTTTGAAGTTTCGAGTTGTAGCTACTTGAATTATACGCGCTTGAGTCCTTTGCTTATTCGTGAAGAAATAAAATGTACTTTAAATTAAATGTTCAAAATGTCCACTACGGGCTTGTAAACATTTATTTACTCGAAACATCAAAATTGTTCTAACATTTTTTAACATTTCGGGAGTCACTGAAGCGCAAGCGTCACGTATTCTTTGTTTCATATCCTCTTTTGTCGTCGGTGGTTCAAACATAACTTTGTCCTTTACACATCCCCATAAGAAAAAATCTAATGGTGTTAGATCGGGGGATCGAGGAGGCCATTGACGAGGTCCCCCACGACCTATCCATTTGTTCCCAAATTTTTCGTTCAAAAATTGCCTGGTGATGATTGCAAAATGTGGAGGAGCGCCGTCTTGTTGGAACCACATTTCTCTTCTAACGTGCAGTGGCACATCTTCCAAAAGCGCAGGCAAATGATTTTTTAATAAATCACAACAACTTGCAGGTGTTACAATTTCTTGAAAAAAATAAGGTCCAATCACAAAATCTCCTATTAGGCCACACCAAACATTTAAAGACCATCGATGTTGGAAGGGAACACATCGCATCCAATTTGGGTTTTCCACGGCCCAATAATGCAGATTATGACTATTTACATGCCCTGAATTCATAAAAGTGGCCTCATCGGAAAAAAGTATTTTGCACAAAAAGTCATTTTCCACAACACCCTGCAGCCACTCACAAAATCTTACGCGGTGATCGTAATCTGCTATCGAAAGCTCTTGTGATAAAACCATGTGATATGGATGATACTTTCGAAATTCGTTGAATTGATGAACGACTAATATGTGATGTTTGTGCAAGCGTACGTTGACTAATATGAGGATTTAATGTAATTGCAGCAAGAATACTGGCACTATTATTTTCATTAGTGACAGCTTTAGGTTTATTGCGAGTTTTTTTACACAATTCACCGTGCTCGCGAAGCCGCTTTTCTAAATTATGAAATGTTGCATGACATTTTTTGATCCCATAACGTTCAAAAAACATCACTGCTGCACGCCGATAATTTTTTTGGCATTCACCTAACGTTAATAACATATTCACTTCCGTGTCAAAAGTAGCCATAATCACAATGTTACTGCTTGAATAACAGCTCTAAACTGAAAACGTTTTCATAGATAAGTGAGTCAAACTCAAGAATTGTAAATATTATTGTTTGTGTTTCTTCATGAATAAGCAAAGGACTCAAGCGCGTATAATTCCATAACGCTATTTCCGAGAGCTTCAAGTACCTACAACTCGAAACTTCAAAGTGTTATATCTCATCATGGAAGTATCTGACAAAAAAATGTTTCAGACAAAATTGACTTGTTTTTTCCGGTAGAATCTAAATATGTAACATTTTATAAGGGGTTCCATTTAAAATTACAAAGGTACCTTCCCTCCCCCGTTAAAGGGGAAGGGAGGCCACTTCACGTTTATGTAGCCAGAAAGGCCCTTCAGTTCCATGCAATTTAAGACTAAGAACTTTAAAATCGATGGCATAGTTTTCGAGATATTAAGCTGTTCAGAGTTATGTGGGTCACCCTGTATATGTCGCCAAGGCCTGGATGATAAATGTCGCGGAATTATCCCCACTACTGCGGGGTATACCCCGTGAAGGGCCACGGAAAACTGTACTACGCGAGAACACGTGGACATGATGTCCTCCGTTTAGGAGCATATAAGAAAGAAAATACAAGTGTATCGAATAGATTTTCAAAGTCGTTTTTCTCGAGAACGAAGCCACGTACCCAAAAACTTTACTGCATATTTTCGACTTATTTATTCGCGAGGAATCGCCTCTTGCCCGTTTGTACCACCGTTGCCGGAACATTCTGTACGTATATAGCCTATAACCCCGGTGGTGGCACGTTTAACGCGCGAAATTCTGCTCGCCGAAGCCTCGTTAAGTAGAACGCCGGGACACGGCCGTGTGCACACAATATCGTGGGCAAAAGCTTACCGGAAAGTTTTCGTGTAGCGTATGGGTGGTGGATGTGTGTGCGTGTACGTCAGCTCTTGTACGATATTTTCGATGCGCCCGGTTCGAGCGGGCCGCCGCTGATAATGGAAGACATTACTTACGATAACAGCCGGAACTTCGCCGGAGGGGGGCCCACCGCCGTTTACGTCTCGCGAAACTTACCTGAAACAGAGAAAACAGACGGACTGGTGAATACAGAGCCGGTGTGTGCCTCGCCTCGGAATACAGAGAGCGAAGCGCGTGAGTAATGCCCGCGCGCAGCTGAACACCTTAACGACTCTCTTAAGCAGCAAGCCCCGGCCTATTTGTTTATGTTAAGCGCGCGATTTATGGCACGGTAACTGGGCCCGAAATTATTTCTGCCGACTCAACTACGCCCGGACCTCGCCGAGATCCTACCAGAGTTTCCGTTTGTGTCGCCGAATTAATCTCTGTTGTCCCAACTCGTCTGACAAGTCAACAGCAGTGTCGCCAGATCAAGGGAGGGAGCATGAATTGAGGGGAAAAAGTTACCCTCTCTCTGTCAGTGCCAGTTAGTCACGTGACATGGCGACATAGATACGACAGAGACGAAACGCGTCACGTGACCAGGCCATGGTAGAAGCGTGGGGGAATAGCGCGGTAGAAGGGGAAATTAGAGTGGGGGAACACGTCTTGATCTGGTGACACTGATCTACAATGGTGGACAAAAGTGTAAGGCACTTCGTATCGTTATGGCGACGTTTAAAGTCGCTGTACTGCGAAATTGTCCCGCGTTCGACAACCCCTAAGGAAATAATAAAAATAGGGGTTGTCAGGAAACTGCTGATCAGCTGACAGTTAGGAAATCGCTGTCTGACTGCCAAACGAATCGTAAGAAGCAACTTATCGTAAAATATCTCGTTAACTATCTACAATGTTTACTCGATATATGTTCAAAACACGGATCTAACCAGGGACATGTATCGGCCAGGAGCAATGGACAGCGAAGCTCTGGGGGTTCATGACCCCTCACGGGATATACGGCAGTGGTCCCCACTGTTCTGGGACTCTTATCGGCTAGGCATTCGGGACATATATAGAGAGAACACTGTATTATATTTAGTACCATCGTAGCTTAATATTGCCTTACTTTAAATATAATTCTTTTTCGATATACAGGGTGTTCCAAAAATGTTGCACCACGCTCAGCGGGATCTGTCGCCGGGCCGGAACCCGTCCGCTGTAGCAGCGCTCTAATTGGTCCTTGTTTTTTGTTAATAGCTCCTTAACAAAGCCGTTGGAAAAAGTTACTCCATGTGGCCTGAGGAATCACCACTTTCCAGGAAGTACAACATTTTTGGGACACCCTGTGTTAGATTAAAAATGTACGATTCCTACATTTGCATACACAGGCCGCCTTTAATTAGGATCGAGTTCTCGGAAATTATGCAGAAATTATGCATCCTCGAAAGAGCCCTGATTCTCTTTGATTTTTAGTGAACCCTTTGTTTCTGAATAAACCCCTTGTTCCGGCACATATCTCCGGAAAGGTCAAAGGTCGCGGAC
>CM052117.1:2271345-2293926 GCA_028454245.1 Halictus quadricinctus | reverse complement strand
GAAAAGTCTCCGTGCGTAGCGGATGAACGGATTGTTAATTTATGTAGAATTTTATAAAATAAAAATATAACAAAGTTTAGCATAACCTTTCCTTTCCTTACCAAGATAATTTCGTACTGTTTCAAATGATTGTAGTATCGTTAATTCCCCTTTAACACTTTGACTGCCAGACTAGAAACCTCAAAAATTCCATAAAAGTTATTTAATGAAATAAAAATTGAAAAAATTAAATGTGCGATATTGAGTAGTCCACCAAGTTTGTTGTGTTGTACAGATCCTAATCGAATTTGGTACAATGAATATACTAACGTAAAAAAATTTATTTTAAAATCTGAACAAATAATTCCGTCACCCACATATGGGCGGCATGACAGTCAACGTGTTAAGCAAGGGATCAATGGGGGCGACATTCGTCGAGGACAAATCTCTGTGTTGGTTCATCCGACACAGTGCCTAAAATAATGTGGAGACAGAGGTAAATAGGTCATCGGGTATTTCCCGAGCATATAAAAACGACTCGTTAAAAAGGAATAAAGAACGGAATGGGAACAGATAGACGTGCACGTAGACATGCTGCGGGAGATATTTTCGGGCGTGTAGGAAACTCAAAAAAAAAAAAGAAAAAAACAGTGGGCGAAGCACTAAAATCGCAAAGCTTTTGGCGAAAGCAGAAAGCAACGTAACAGAGGCACACTAACACACACACCGGGTGCCAGGCACCATCACCAGCTCAGGCAGAAGGGAAACCGTTGGAAATAGGGACGGTTCATCAACTAAAAGCAACAGGGCGCCATTCCACTGGCCCACATACGAGAGGAGCCGAGCCGAGCCGAGCCGAGGAGGCCATCGTCTCCCTGTAATCATTCCCTGACGCCTTTGCTGCTGCGAAAAATCCCCGAGAATATTAATGGGAATACGAGAACCGTCGTCGGATATGTAGAAACGGTCCCTTTGACGTGTAACTCCGGCAACCAAGCGGACAAAGTGCCTTCGTTACCATTCACCCAGAGACACGTAACGTTTCCAATAGCTGCATCGCCGCACCGCGGCGAAGAGACACCGTCCTTCGTGTATAATTGATGAAAGCGATACACCGCGTGTAATCATGAAAAAGCAACTGATAATTACGCTACTCGAATTGTGTTGGTACGCGCCGCTCCGGCACCGAGAGCAAACTGTATGAATTCTGTATGAATTCCACATCTTCAATCCAAATAACTTTGCCGCGATCGATTAAAACGTCCGCATCCCGTTCGGGAACGGATCGAAAGCTAGAATTATTTCCGAGCTCTCGAACGGATCGGCGTTCGATTGGAAATTCGTCGATAGTTGTTATCAACGCATCGCGCGAATTAACAAAGTTATACAAACGTCAATAAAATACAATGGAGCGCACGAGATATTCGCTGTGATCGAATCATTCTTCGAAATTGCATTAGTAGTGGACGACTGCAAATGTTCGTGCTCGATTTCCAGAGAAATTTTTCTATTGCATCGTATAGTACTCATCGTTTCAATTTTCGACACTTTGACATTGATTGTCAAGGTCAAGGTCAATTTTTCGGTGACATAATTTTTATACACCTCCTACGATTCTGTTCTCCACTTTTAGTAAACTGTTAAACGAGTGATTTTTCAGTTCTAAACTGTTAGAGAGACATACACCAAGACGGACAAATTTCGTAATTGGTCACGTCGATTCGTTCATAAATGCTTTCAAAAACTGCAAAGAGCCCAGAGTGCTGCTGTACAAAAGACAATAATTTTAATTTGAGAGAGAGAGAGCCTAGAAAATTCATCTCGGAACAAGATATTACAGTTCGCAAGTTCGACAAAATGCTCCGGCGAACGAATGGCTGGAATCTCGAGGAACTTCGATCGTGAACGGTCTCGATGAGCCGGCATCGTGCGCCGGTTTCGATCAAGTTTACGTGCCGGTTCTGAGGGTGGTCGGTCGCGAGAACTCTCGAAAAAGAAATTGTCCATGGCGTGTACCGAAGTTCTTTTTTTCTTTCAGCTATCCATCGACATCCGTCCGGCATAACGGAAATAAAACGACGAATAAAGGTTTCCCAAGCGGATGGACCGAACGCGCAGGGAAAATCCGATATTAGCATGCCAGCCAGGCTACCCGCCTAGTTCGTGTTTCTTTCCTCTTCGATCCTCCCCGATGCGCGATGCTCTCGTTGCTCCGTGCTCGCTCGTTCTTTTCACGGTCGACTCTCTCTCTCTCTCCCTCTCTCTTTGCCTCCTCTGCCACTATTTTTTCTCTTGCGTTCGCCTCTCTCTCGTTTCTACCCTGTCCGTTCCTCTATCGCTTACTTCGACGCACATTGAAACCCCGGTACGCATTCTAGCACCCATAGAAATTGCCCCTTAACTACCCACCATCCACATTACCATATCCCAATCAAGATAACCCCCAGCCTACTCCCTGTTCCGACTCCGACTCGCACTCTATCCTCTCGAGATACTCTTTCTGCCGTAGATTTTCGACTCGTAAATAGACCTTACTCCACCGTCAGCTAGAAAACCTCGGGTCGCTGAAGAAACAGCGGGCGGAGCGTAGTAGCTGAGTTTTCCGAGCTTCAAAGGGAGTTGTTATAGCTGTGTAACGAAGTTACTTAGGCCTCCCGCAAAAATGAGACTGCAGTCCCGAATACTTTTCGCGTGGAACTCAGCGAGTCGAAGCGTCGAAAGTCTCCATATACGTCCCAAATGCTTAGCCGATAAATGTCCCAGAATTATCCCCACTGTCGCGAGATACATCCCGTGAGGGGCCAAAAAGCGTGGATCGCGTGGGTCACAGAATAGTACCGATATATGTCCGTGCGAAGACCCGTGTTTTTGACATACATTGAGTAAACACTGTATCTATTCCATTTGACATTGTTCTTGAGTGGGCTGAGGGTTTATGGGTCCAATAAAGTTGTCTGACAGATCATAAGGTGAACAAGGATAGAATATGATATACCCTCTCGTTATGGCACTAAGCGGTGTCGGGTAGACAACTTCGAAAGAAGGAGAGGGGGATAGAGATTTTCTTGTTGCGAAGAAAACACTGTCTTATATCGGAAGAAAACTGTATTTAATTTCCTGTTTAGAGTCCCTGTTAATGTGCTTTCATACTTGAGTAAACAGTGAAAAATTAACTTGAAAAAATAAATAACGAAACTATTCTTTTTAATTAAATAACTCGGTTGCTATCGGTGATAGAAAAACTCGTGTCGGACGAAACTTGCTTGGTTTCGAGGGTGCCATAATCTCAGGTTAATTATTTGTTTGTAGATGGACGCGTAGAGGACATACACGAAGGTCAACTGGAAGTAACATATTTTCCATCGTAGTTGATCTTCAGTGATCTTGAATGACCTTGAGTCACTGTATGCATTTGAAAAGGCCCTATCAGATAGAACATAGAAAAATGTATCGTTGCATTTTTAAAAGAACGGAGTTGACCTTCGCATGTCCTCTAGGCGTCCACTTACAGAAAAACTGTTAACATGAGATCAGACCATCCTAGAAACCTAGGGAAAGTCTGACACACATTTTCTCCAGTCACCAATAGCAACCGAGTTATCCCCTAAAAGTGACTCTCCTTGCAGAAAGGTAAAAAACCTAATAGTAACACCGAAACTAATATCATAGATCCTCTCGAAGTCCGGCCATCGCAGGTTTAATCTACTTACACCTGGCTGCAGCCTCCGCCCCCATAAAAAATCAATAGCTCCGACGACGGTCCATCTTTCGCCAATAAACGAAAGGCGATAACAATTTAAAAAAACAGTAACAGCTGCCGGAACGATTATTTAGCAAACACGAGGGGATCCGGTTGAACGGAAAGCTCGGGGGGGATCGAACTTCGGGAAGGATCTCGATCTCATAAAACTTTCGAAATCGTTTTCCAGACCAACGATCTCCGGCCGAGGAGCACATAATTTCCGCGGCGTAATGAAATATGGATTTGGAATATCAATACTCTCCGGGGTTCCACCAATTCCTTGACAACGCTTGGATCGATCGGCGAAAAGGTTTTACGCCGGCTTCGAAGCGTCACTGGTGCATGTATTAGGCGAAAACACGACCGCCAGAGAAATTATTATGCCGCGTCAAAACACCGAGAATTTACCATCTCCCTAGACGACAACCCAACGGGGAAACGCGAACGTATCAAATATTGCGGCAAGATTCTATGCGCAGCTTGCGTGGCTGGCGAAATCGAAACGGTACGGCGATATTCGATCACGTTAACGTCACTCGCCTGTCGATTAAACGTATACTTGAATCATTATTCAAAAGACGTCTCTCTCACCCGCTAGATCTACATACAAGATTCATGGGCGTTTTGGGCCGGTGTAAATATCGTGTCGCCAAATCTGTAGCATAATCTGCACTTTACACGGTTAACTTCGTATGAATATTTTACCCTCCTACGATGAAGCTGGATTTCATTCTACCCCAGCTAGAACGACACCATCAAACATTCCCATTAATATTCGGACACTCTTAAAATGGCAATAACTTTTTTAATATTGGACTACGCGACGTGGATTTTTTTTTTTTTGTTTAATAAACAGTTTACTACATGACGTGAATAAAAAATATAGAAAAAAATTACAATTGGTCGGAATTGTGGCGAAAATATTCAAAGTTATATGTTTACGCGTTAGAAATATATTGCAAAATCAAGATGTCTGTGATTCGATTATGTAATGTTAATACCTGTAAAAATGAAAGCCTGAGAACTCTTTTAACACTAACCTTACCACGACCGGTCAATTGACAGGTTTTACATATTTTACTGTATAATTATTGAAATTACACAGACGCTTCCATTAGAAAATATTAAATAAATTTCGTCATTCGAGCACATATTGTGAGAAAAATTGCGAGAAACATAAATCAACTCAGTCCTGTAATTTTTACAAAGCAAAGTATATTAGTTAGAGATTGGTCTCACATCAAACTGAATTGATTGGTCTCGATATAACCTGAATACGTAACTCCTACTAAGTTAATTAATCCTGGATAATTAACTGTTCGTAAAAATGGCGAAGCAAATGTTGAAATTACTTGGTAAAGATTTGATAGAAACCTGGTTGGAACGTCGTCTTCAAATGCCAACTTCGAAACGAGAAATTAATAAAACCATAAGAGCTAGTTTAGTATTGCTACCCTTGCGTTCTATTATAGTATTGCATTGAATTCACGCAAACTGTGTAACCTGCTTCTTACAACATAAATAATTTGCTCTAAATATTTCAATCAATAGATTCAATGCTAAATGCAATTTCTTTTTACATCATTTTTCCCATTTTCTTGTTAAATAAAAACACTTCAATTATTACACTCATGTTTTTAATGGTCGTTTTAAATTTATTGACGTCATTTTTACGAATGCTTAGCAATAAATATACTACGGATTTTATTCATTTATGACAAAAATCGGTAGGCGAAATTTAAAACAGAAAGATTAGTGTTTGCCTGCCTAGAATTTCTACTAAGTAGAATCAGACAGTCTTGGTCAGACACGTCAGACGACTCCTACTCACTAGCCCGCGTGTTCGCCAAATTTTCAAAATCGATTTTCTCGAATACAAGGCGTCAAATGAAAAACATTCATTAAATATTTTTTACTTATTTTTCCATATACAATCACCCCCCTCCACGTTAGTACCGTCAATACCGGGACACCCTGTACATTCACCTGAGAGCATATAGGCGTTCAATAGACATCAATTTTCTTCGTCTTCTAGGAAAGAAAAATGCCAAAGAAGTTATTCATCACCGTGACCGTAAAACAAATCGCAGTTCGAGGGGTTAATGAATCAAATTATACATAAGTTTTCAATTGCAAAATAATCTTTTTTGTCCCAGTTTTCGTGATTCGCGGCGACTGTGCGACGAACGCGTTTATGCAGAGCTCGTTTACGGCGTCTGGCCGCTACCAACATAGGTATGCAGTTAGGTGAACACCGAAGGAGGGAAGGGGGGTCGGAAGGCACGCGTGTCGGGGTGGTTTACGAGGAGCAAACACGCTCGGCTATTTCGCACGATAGGGTCGAATGGACAGACACGCGTGATTCCCTCTTTGTCCTGCTGTCCTTCCCTATTCCCTTCTCTGTTCTGTCTGTCTCTCTTACTCTCTCGCTCTTCTCCTCCACCTACGTGTGTATCTGCGACCGCATCCCGACACGCATTATCTGCAGGACGCACTGATAACGCCTGCACCGTTCCCCCTCGGCTCGATTAATCCGCGTGCTCCCGAGCAAATCCTCCCCTAAAAACGGATACACTAGGGGTACAAAGCCGATCGTATTCGGATCACAGACGACGACTGCATTTGGTAATTAAACGAGTCGAGATAGAGTGTGTTCGTGTACGAGCGAGAAAGAGGAACAGAGAGAAAAAGAGAATGGGAGAGAGAGAGAGAAAGACTTGTCGTCTGGGATCTCTGCGCCAAGCGATAGCTCGCAGTGGCGTTTTAATCGTCTTGACAGCAAGCTACTCGCCGGGATACCCAGCCTATGCTCACTCTTCCACGCTTTCATTAACCCGTGATATTCGGTCGTAGCAAAAGTTTTCGTACCATTTTCGGTTTATCTTCAACTGGTTAAACTTCGCTTTCTGGGACCAAAAATTCTCCAGACTTTTTTATACAGTCATCTAGATTTTAACAAGAAAACTCCAAAAATGCAAGTTTTAAAGCGCGGAGATCACACCTTTCGAAGTTATATATAGTTATATATGTAAAGTTGAACGATTTCAAGAGTTTTTGACAGATAAAGAAATGTTTATTTTTATAACACCTGGGAACCATGCTGATTGCGCGTTCATAACAAAATGAGAAATTATTGTCGGCGGTGGATTCAACAGGAGGCCTCGCACGAAAGTTTCGAGCTGAAGATGTGCCCCTTTTTTCCACGTTTTCAGGGGGACAATGAACGGCTGGCCGAAAAGAATATCGAAACTATGGCTCATTGATTTTCTTCCAGCACGCGGACATATAATAGTGGGACCATTGTTTATACCGTGTCTCGGGCGGGAGACTCTGGGGAAGAATCGCGCATTGTTTTAGCTAAAGGAGAGAAGAGAAGGGCCGCAAAGGGGATTTGTCGGGTATTGTCCTCGAACTAGCGCGGAACTAGTCTATTCGAGGTACCCACTTCCAGTTGAAACTGCTTAGTTCCATTAGCGTTCCTAATTTGCAGGCGGAACCTAAGTCTCCCCCTCCAATACGAATCAAATTACATGTCGGCGCGATAAATACGAACACCGTTACTCCAATTAAACGATTCTGTGACCTCGTTCTCTTCAACTAGGCAACGATGGGTGAAATTCGAACGAATGTTCTTTGACGCTGAATGAGTCTTTTACAATTTTTTATCCGAGTCTATGTTGAAAATTGAATACATCCGATCGATAGATCTGTGTCAGTAGTCTGTGTTGTCACACATAGAGCTGTGTGTACGTATTCTATATCTAAAAACGCAGAACTATAAGAAATGTCGATAGTAATTAGAAGAAATCGAAAAGTAATGCAATTTGAGTGTCCTTAACGTGAGAACTTAAAATGACTAATAAATTATTGCGAGAAAATTATACGAAAAACCATTTCAAATAAAAACTGCATGGTATCAAGGGAGCCACACGATGCAATAATTCGCTTTTTACTAGCCTTCTTTTTGTGAGGTCTAATGAGTTGAATAAAAAATTTCTTCTCTATAATACACCATATGGGACCGGGAACAAAAAAATGTTCAAAATAATAGACGCCATTGGCTAATGAACGGATTCATTAAGACTATAAATAACTCGTTCATTCATAAGAAAAGTGCCATAAGTCAGAAAAAGGAAATTCACTTGAAAATTACCTGAAATTGCCAATTTTGTTTATTGTATACAACCAACTTAGAAACGTAAAATAATTTGTTGCTATTTAAATACTGGGTTAATTGTATATGTATTATTACAATTTTTTTTGTAAATATATTTTGAGTTGTGTCGTTTTTTCTGAGAATAATTGTTCAAACGTTGAATTAGAGTCGTGACGTTTTTACTGTGAAAAGTTAGAATGACTTCAAAGCTAGTGAACCAATAAAAATAATTTAAAAAATTTTTTAGTTGTGTCACTTTTCTTATGAATGAACGATATTTCTTAGAATCACTTTGTTCGAATACCAATTTGCAATGAAATACTTCATTTGCCTGGAAGCAAATTACGAAAATTTTCTAAAATGCCATAAATCATTGAATTTTTGAGAAAACTTAGTCATCAGACGTAGACATACGTACGATTGATTTAGAAACACATTTCCACGCGCTTGAATGATTATGATTTGTGTATGAAAGATTTTAATGTAATCATGTGACAACAAATAGCAACGGGAAAAATTGGAAGAAAAATTTGTATACAATAACACAGCAAGATTACGTTAACTTTTTAAATGAAATTTCAATTCTCTTCGCATCGATCGATGCATCTTTGTGTTCTATTAGTTAAGATTATTTTATTAGTGTAAGAATGTTTATATCACCGTTTGTATTACTCATATGTTTACCTGTTATTGATTTATACTGTTATATATAATTTTATTGATTTATGCGTTGCGTTAGCATTTTGTTAAATTGATGTTACCATGAGTTTTATTTAAAGAAACAGTTTCCTCTGAGTGAGCAAAGGACATTGACGCGTCAAGCCTCCTTACATTAGGATTAATTTAAACGATATGAATTTTGTCCCTAACGCGCATATGCTCGTTGCAATGCGAGCCGTGTCATTGAAATCCTCGAAAATAAAAGAAAGGCTCCAGGCAGTTTCGCGCGAGGCAAACCGGCCAGCGGTAGGTTCGCGACGGGAAACGTAGACGGGCAAATTTTATGACGAGATTTTCCATTAATCATCTCATCATTTCGTAGCGGTGCCGTGTCTTATTCAAGGTGCACCCGATTCGAAGCGCGGGATCGATTCGTTCTCGTTGAATGCAACAGCCGTCGCCGCGCGAGGCAAACATTCTGTTGAATTAAACGTTCGCACGGTGTGCGACGGAGGCCCTATACACGGTGTGCCAATAATATCAGACGCTGTGCACATTTCGCAAATAAATATTAACTTGGTGCAAAAATATTTACGGTTTTCATCAGTTTAAACTTCGGCGACTTTTCTAAATAATAAATCAATGAAATGTGCGAGGCTATATGTATCGAGTTCTGTCTTTTTTCGCAACTGTTTATTATTGTTTATTCGCTGTCAAAGTGAAAATGAAAATTTGTGCGATTTTGACTCGTATTATTACGCGAGTACATATTACGTGTATGTCTTATTAGGATGCAAACTATTAACAATGCGATACCAAGATTTCGCATGGACAGCATAAAAAACCAGAAATAATCTTAGATTATAACAAAACTAAAGCTGCTATAGATACGTTAGATCAACTAGCAACACCCACGCGTGTAAACTGCAAACAAGATAATTTTCTACAATAAAATTGCAATATTTTATCATTTTTCTTTCTCACTAATTTCAGTAATTCTGCTACTAAATTTTTACCTTCTTGCGTACTTTCATATTAATTATTGTATCCCTTCATATAATAAGCTAAAAAACATTGTATTACAGTGGAGTTTCCACAGTTATAGGGTGAGGGACCCAATCACTGTAGGGGTGCCAATGACTGTGCCTATGTTAATTATATTTATTTTCGAAGCATAATGAATATTAAAAAAAGAGATATTAAAATTTGAATATAGTTTATGCATATTAATAGGCACAGTAATTGGTACGCCCCAGGATAATTGACTCCCTCACCCTACACCTATTTTTTTAGTCGGATCAATATGACCCGAACATCGTAAGTGACATAATGATCACCGTGGAAGTAAGCGCTACTGTATTAAGTCCACGTAATGGAAAAAATATTTTTGGTATCAGCTTGCCTCTGTGCCAAGCAACCGACCATGGTACTCCCCCACATAATTCGAAAAGGAACAATCAAAATGTTCGGCGGTAACCCGGTACTTCTGAACGCTCGGCGGTGCGTATCGAGCCGCACGCAACGCGAAACCATAAGATCCATCTCGTAAACGTTCGTTTCCGAAGGAACGCACCGCGTGATCGCCACGTGCGAGCAATTTCTCCCCCGTCTCTGGCCCGTGACTAACTCCGCTATCGAGTCCTGACATGTGCTGCCCGTCCCACGAAATATTTTCCTTTGGAGAACGGCCAGCTTTTTCGTCTTTCGAGACCGAATACGTAAACGGAGTATTTTGCCGACTAGCCAGCGTGCACAGTCTCGAATATACACTAACGAGCAAAACTGAGTCTACACTATTTGAAGCAACATAACTTTTTAAATCGTTTATAACTCGTAAACGAATTAAGCAATATCAATGAAATTTTCAGCATGGATATAATTTATTCGAGCGAATCAAACACATTCTTTAAATTTTCAATACAGGCTCAGATAAAAAAGTTGAAAAAACTAACTTTTACTATTTCTTTTGCGATTCCGACCAATTCAAATTTTTTTCAAAAATTTTTTACACCTCGTCTAATAAACTAATCCTTCTAACTTCTCAATAAAATTCAAGTGATTTGATCTAATTTTTAAAAAGTTCTGTTGCTTCAAATAGTGTAGACTCGGTTTTGCTCGTTAGTGTACGTCTATCTTCGCTTCCAATCTTCGGGTGCCTCAAAAACTCGCTTTTCGATACCAAATCGAAAAACTCTCCCCTCCCAGGATTCTTCGCCGGAAAAAAAATGGTTTTTATTTATTTTTTACCGCGGCGCACCTCGACAAAAAATCTGAAAAAATACTTATACCTATACACTGATACTGTGAACATATAAATCACGTCGCTCTTAAATTGCCATGGAAATCTGCATTTTTCGATTTTTGGTTTTGAGGCTTTTTGATTTTTACAACCAGGATGTTCTACTTAAAAATCTGAATTAATTACAGTGTATGTGTCTGGATATTTTACATGTCAGATTTTTTTCACGTATGACTTAATAGGGAAAATAGGCCAAAAACGAATCTTTTATAGGGTTATAATTTGACACAACATGGTTTTTCTTGATACCCTATCGAATTATCCATTAGCTTGTTAATTTCACCCAAAGGTATTCCTGATGCCCCTTGAAAATATCATAACTAGATAGCGGATTTTTATGTAAAATAAAAATTGTTTTCATCAAATACAATGGCCAGGAGCCAAACAGAAATTTCTCTCTTCCTCTTGATAACCTAGGATCGATACATTAAAGCCTTCAAATTCTTTTATGCTATCTCGTGCTTAAATTGCCCCTACTAATTTTTACCATAAATGCGTGAAATCCTAATCTACTCACAACCTTCAGATGCAACAAGAAATGGTAACGAAAAAAATTAATACTAAACCTACCCAGCACAAAACATATAAAAGTGAAACGTCTTATAGAAAGGAGAAGATTGAATTTAGTTAAACTTTGTATATTTTCAATACTTTCCTATGAAAAGGTTTTTATCATTTCAATAATTGTGAAATAGAAAACCGATCATTTTGACAGTGGTAGGTTTAGTGTTAAGTAAATTTCTGAAATCCCATATTATATTTACGATATGAAAAATAATTAATTCGATAATATAAATACACCGAAAAAAATTACGAGAGAAATGTCGAACTAAGACAACGTTGGGCCTCAATGGTTTAAAAACGCTACGTTTTCTGCTGTCTGTACGAGAAAGACTGCGGCAATTTGTGAAGAGAAAATTGATAGAAAAATATTTGTAATTTTTACAAGAAAAGAGTAGCTCTCAGACGATCGGAAGAAATCCGGGCGTTGCTCGAGCGAGCAGGCTCGAAATAAACGCGGCCCAACGTGGGCAAATGAGGCGGAAAGGAAAAGGGATCTGGGGGCGTTTAAGTAGAAAGAAACGAAGAGGAAAGTCTGTCGCGAAATTAATATCGGGGACCGACTCCGAGAAGACACCGTTCGATTCCCTCTCGCCTCGGCCTCGATGCGAGCGAAAACGAACGAATCCGGCTGAAAGGTTGCATAAATAATGACGAGCACTTTGGTGACCGAATTAAATTTGGCTCGGCCTTTGAATGTAGTTAACGCGATCGATCTCGCGATGAATTATTCCTTCTGCAGCTTGATTCCTTTTAAGCCGTGTTCCATATTGCACAGACGATCCGTGTTACCGTTGCGGACTCATTTCTTCCTGTGCATTTTTACGTACGCATCGTGGTACAGTACTCTCTGCGTAACTGTCGTATCCTCGGGTCTGCCGAGCGACAGTTCTGGAAAAGGTCTCACATTCTTTGTACATAGTGTGTCGAACGTAGAGAACGATGGCGATTGAAAGCCTTTTTAAATTAAAAAATGAAAATTTCTTCTTTTTGATTTTTCGTCTTTGAAACATTTACCATCGTATCCGTTTAGTTTTTCTGATTAAAATGATACCAAACACGATAAAATTACGATCATAATTACTTGTGAAACAAGGGATTAAAGTGGGCTTGACATTTATGGTAGAGGAACGCGAATTCTTAACTTCGCTTGTTACACGAGTGGTTGTAACAGTAACTATATCGTGTTTGGTGTCGTTTTAATTAGGAAAACGAGACGATGGTGAAATACGATGGTAAAAAAATAAAAAATTATAAAAGTTGAAGTCATTTGGCACGCTTGCATTAGTGTGAGTCTCGCCGATATTCGACCTCTCGCTGACACGGTCAGCTTGTTTACCGCGTCTGACTGGTTCCAAGGGGGATCACCCCAGTGGTGGGGATGATATTTTCACAGTTACGGTAGAGATCTTTTGGACAGTTACGGAGAAGATACGAATGATCTTTCGGAACCGTGACGGATGAAGATTAGAACCGAGGGAATAGAGAAGAGTCGCGAAACAAGAGTCTCATATTCACGAGTAATTGCATGGAGGACACAAATGCGTTTGCTTGCTCGACGCATTACGGTGGCATCAGCAAATCCGAATTAATGGGCCAACGTGATTCGCTTAACGCGCTAAGTGTTAAACTAATTGCGTGGAACGGCTGTGAGCCCGAGGTTTGGATTTCGTTTGCTGAAGTCATGATCTACGATGGATTGGTGATAACATACACCCCGGTCTATAAGTATCACAACACCTGCACAGTATGAAGGAAGTCTGCACATTTGTTGGAAAACGATTATGTACTAGATCTTGAAAAATTTTTGTCTAAAGTAATGTTTTGTACTAGATTATTAAAAAATTGTATGTGTTTAATACTGTCACGTAAATCGTATATAATTGTGTAATAAATGTAAATTGTTTTCCTATCTGAAGGTACATTGCACTTTCAAGTAAATACAACATTTTTGGGACACCCTGTATGAATACCTTGTACGTATCTAAATTCGTAGAATTGGTTGCTATAATATTGCAAATGCAGCGCGTGCTAAATAATGTCCTTATCTGCTTTTATAAAACTAGTAGATATCGTAATTACTTACACGTATTGAAAATGTTTGAAAAATTATTTTTGCAGATCTTTTAACCTGTTCGCGATTCCAATGTTTCGTTCTAAAACTCACAGCTATATCATTTGACTGTAGAAGTATCGCCAGAAGAGACTTTCCTAACGTCTAATAAAAATTGCACGACGCCGTTTATTTGATTTTAATTACCAAACAGGTCTTGTTGTATTAATGACGTACGTACTTAAACGAATGGATTTTTTTGGAAATTAGCTGCGCGGCCAGATTCTTTGTTAAGGAATATACATTTATAATGATCTTCTGGCTTTAGTGGTTTCCAAGATAACCGACTAAATATGTTTTCCGCTCCACTATTTTTATGAAGATGGCTAAAAAGCAGGAAGTACATAAAATATTCCTGTCTGAACTACTTTCTACTGAACTCGTTAAAACATCAGCGGACGTCACTCCGGGGACGTTCCTTGGTAAATTCTGCACGAAATGCGCCAGTTTTTAAGAGATAGTTGCGGACCAAATCATTGAAAAATCAAATCTTTTCACATTCTTCACTTTTTCGATATTTACAGAATATATATACAGGAAGTATATGATATATAGTTAAAAGGCACTTTAACACTTTGACTGCCAAACTAGAAACCTCAAAACTTCCATACAATCAAAGTTATTTAATAAAATAAAAATTGAAAAAAATTAAATGTGCGATATTGAGTAGTCCTCCAACTTTACTGCATTTTACAAATGCTAATCAAATTTGGTAGAATGAATATATTAACGTAAAAACTCATTTTAAAACCGAGACAAGTAATTCCCACATATGGGTGACATGGCAGTCAACGTGTTAAACACATATAAAAGTTCAACAACTCAAGATATCAACAAAATCGTAGCCTGCATTGAAGACAATCTATTTATGTTTAAGTTAATACAACAATCTTTTATTTTTTATATTCCAGTCACTTTCACCGCTGGGTGCAAGCCACCACGGTTTTGCTGGACATGGAATTAGTCTATGTTATACAACTCCACCATCTTGTAATTTTATGGAATGAAAAAAATATAAAAATAAAGCTAAAATGTTGCATAATATTTCCTAAAAAAAATTTTAGATTTACTTCGTTTTATTAGGCTTACGGGGTTGCGCATACCCCTTTAATACTAACCAGATGAGCGAATTAATTCGGATGGTTTCGTCTTTTTAATATTATAATTACTGAAATGACGAAAATACTTCCGTTAGAAATTGTTAAATCGATTTCTTTATTCAAGCGCATATTGCCAGAAATATAAATAAATTCAGTCTTGCAAATTTTTATAGGACGTCTATACCGTGACCGGGTTAAGGTTGCAGGAGGAACAACAGAAGAGATTGATCAGGAATTCGCCGCGTTAACGGCGTCGCGCTAATTTCCGTTCTGGTAATTGAATCGTCACGGGGCCCCGATAGCTGGATCCCCAGTCACTAGTCGAATAAATTAATTTTCGGTTATTACAAGCAGGCGCGTGAATAATCTATCAGAGACCGGAGTCCCGGTTAATAATGCAGCAACCGCCGCCGATGAATCAAACGGGCCGCGCCGCTTTGCACGTTACCGCACGAAGATTTTCAAACGTAATCGATTGAACGAAAATATTTTATGGGGTCGTTTAGCGACAACGCGCGCCGGCATCGAAATTCCACGAGCAAACCGTCACGCGTCCGCGACGCTAGACCATACTGATCCACGCTACACGGTAGTTAGACGCTCCGTTTGAATCAATTAATGGCGAACGATTGCTCATTCGCGATATTAGCCAATCGCACGCTGACCGCAGGATCGAGTGTCTATTCAGATGTGTCTTGAAAAATTAAATAGCGTGACCAACGCAGGAGACTATTGCAATGCCGACTGCCGATTTTGATGAAATTTTGTTCACGTCAGGGTTGAGTACATGCTACTTGAAATAACGCAACAAATGATCATCTGAATTAATGAATTCTTTCAAATAATTCTTTATCATTATTAGATAAATAATCTACGAAAAGGTATTTTTTCTTTATGGTTGATTCCAATAAATTATTTGGAAATGCTTGACTCGGGTAAAATAATAAATAATTCGACATAAAATGGTGAGCCGAAATGAAATAACGATTAGTGAATACTAATTTCGATGCAGCTTAAGTGTTCATTTATTAGACATGTCACCCTAGTGCAAGGACCCAATTACTGTGCCTATATAATATAGGCACTTATTTATACTTATTTTTAAAGCATGTAGTGAATATTATAAAAGAGAGATTAAATTTTTCTCATTAAAATCAGTCAATATTGGTACAGTCAAAAACATAAGCTTCCATTAAAAAAAAAATTGCAGTTGAATTTTTCTGATGCACCGATGCACAAAAGTGCATAAAATTACTTGCATATATAGACACCATTCAACTTTCACTTATAACATCTTCTATTTCCAACCGTTTAGGAGGTACATCCTGTTCCAGTTGCGTGGGACACCCAGTATATGTCACAAATGCCTAGCCGATAAAAGTCTCAAAGCTATCCCCACCGCCCGTGAGGAGCCAAGAAGCCAAGAGACCTCGGTCGTCGAGAGGTGCGTGGATCAAATAATAGGATCTCCTGGCCGATATATGTCCGTGGCTAGAACCGTGTTTGGACGTATATCGAGTAAATGTTGTACTTTAAACGCCTCGTTTATAATTCATACCTCGGTCGTTTCTAGAGCTTCGTTGTCCCTTTCTACGTTCGTCGTGGATCAAAGAATAGGATCTCCTGGCCGATATATGTCCGTGGCTAGACCCGTGTTTTGAACATACATCGAATAAACACTGTATATCTCTATTTTAATATTCATCGTGGTTTAAAAATGAGTATAATTAATATAGGCACAGTAATTGGTACCCCCACAGTGATTGTGTCACCTACCAACGATTATGAAATATCAAGTGATTAAAAAGCAAGCTAATTCGAACGGAGCGTAACGAGATAGCCGACAAAGATTAACTACCGCCTTCGGGGTAGAGACTAATCGAACGTTCGATGCGATGAGCCGCGCATACGAATTGTCGAATATGAGCCGCGCACGTCTATTCAGCCCGGCCAGATATGCAGAGCTTCGTGAAAGCTTCGGTGAAAGCACGCTGGAAAAAGGGAACGATTGCACGGGACGTCTTATTCGAGTTCACCTGGCAGACCGAATTAAGCCGATAAGATTGACGCTGTCGGAGTCACGTATTCGTTTTCTTTTTATTTTATTTTTTTTTAATTTCTGCACGCGGTGCACTTAAACGGTCCACCGATTAGAAATTTTGTCCATTCCACGATATTGCACCGCGCGCACGCACCGAGAAAGTTCAACGATAAGCGATATCAATGGCTAGCATCTATCATCTGTGGAATCGAAGCAATTCGTAATGGCTAGATAGCGGATTTTGTTCGTCTATCCGTTTACACGAATGCGTTCAATGCAACACGAAGGTAACCAAATTTTTATCTCATTTGTTACTGCAGGTCACTACGGCACGACACACACATGCCTCACACCGATTTTAAACAAAATTGTACAGAATTCAACGAAATTATAGTTGAGATATCTCTTAAATTAATAAATTAATTACTTATTCATTATTATTATTTTATTTATTAATTTGTTATAGGTTCATACTTTTTTTATAGCTAATGATGAGCTGCTTCGAATAGTGCGTAGAAATCTCCGAAACTCTTCACCTACACAAAAATCTGTTATTGCCATATTGTGGTTCTCTTTATACTGAAAAACTTTGGTTAACAAAGTTTTATAATATTTTCAAAAACAGCGGAGATGACGATGAGTTAATTTATACTATACTACGCTGTCTAATATAGAATGTGACAAAATCTGTTATTTCCATATTGTAATTATGTTTATACTGAAAAACTTTGGTTGACAAAGCTTTTTAATATTTTCAAAAACAGCGGATATTACGATGAGCTAATATATACTGGACCACCCCGTATAATATAGAATGTGACAAAATATTTCACCCTGCTATTCTTTAAAGGTCATCATTTACGTTCGAAAGGTGTGAATAGGTTAAAATCAGGACTACGTTTCTAAACAAATTGTATTGGAATTATGCATTAAAATACACTCGACAAGTCCATTGAACCTCTTTCTCTACAATTCACAGTTTCCGTAATGGCCTACCCAATATGGTTCACGCACTCTCTGTTATTTTCAACTCGCACTCTCCCAATCTGAATGGCAACTGTTAAATAGAAAATACGTATGGAGTACTTTTTTTCAGTTTTATTTTAAGATGATTTCATCGAAATTGAAAATCTCTTAGATATCGCCATTTATAAGTCCGTAACAAATAATAACAATATACCTATAACTCTCGGACTAAAACGAGAAAGACTTGAAGAACCAAAACGTTCTCTAATGAAATAATCTAATGCCGAAGCTATTGTTTAACACTAAACCTACCGACATTTCTTGTATACCTATTCCTACCGTGCACGGTCTAAATGACCGTTCCTTACAAAAACGTATTGTTAATATAATTAAACGTAGATAATAGTCAATTTAATGCTGAATGAACTAGTAGATGAACAACTTCCACAAAATGACGATACAAATTTATTTGTATATAATTGCAACTATATAAAAAATACTGCGATGCTCTCTCCCCGATTTACAAAACTGTACTGTGTGTTTTGAGTTGGCCATGACACATTGAGAATGACCTTTCTTTTATACTGATTGTTTAGGTTTAGAAGAGCTATTCAAATAGAAGAACTATTTAAATACCATATTATCTCGTGCGGTCAAATTAGGCTACAAATATTTCTTGGGAAAAAAAAATAAAACGAGAAATAAATACCAAAAAATACATTGTATACATACTTTAAGAAAAGTCGTAAAGATAAATAGCGATGTGATCATGTTGTATGTTCGAAATTGTACGCAGTAGTTTGAAAAGGTCAATTTGACCGGCCGTGGTAGGTTTAGTGTTAATAACTGGTTTCGTTACTTGATACAGATTATTTAAAAATAAATAGAAAATAAATAGAAAGAAACGAGAATAAGAGAAAAGTTTACATCATCGACAAAGAAATCTAATGTGCTACAAACAAAACAAGAATGCCTTTAATGTTTGCTAGCGTGAACGTTTCATTGCATTTTACAAGTCTGCGAATATCAAAAATACCTACGCATAAATCTGCTAACAATAATAATTATATCTTAGTCCTACATAACTAAACTATGATAACGACGTCAATTAGAAGCACAAATATATGACTGAAGTACTGAAGTAATGATATTTATCTATTAGGTCATTACACGTGAAATGACCGATTTCAGAATGCAATTTTTAGGAACTTTTTAATCAGTAAATACTATTATAATCTACCTATAGTCCTATCTTTAGTTTCTATTGGATTAGGGTAAAATTAAGATATTTATTCTGAGGTTTATTCGGTAACAAGATAAGTTACCTAAAAAATGGCAAGAAGTAATATAGAACAGAATGGAAGAGAAATTGAATCGAATCTATGAATTAGTATTTCAATTTTATCTTCGAATTTCAATTTAAAAACGCCACGAGCTCTCGTTCTAACCCAATACTTCCATATCAAACTTTACTCTGAAACAAAGTTTGTTTCAATATCAGTCGACGTGATTGACGTATATTCTTTTTATAGAAGTATATTTACCTCGTATTGATAAAAAATGAACATACTGAGGACAAAATTTTGTGATATAATGATGCGACGTTCAGTCAAAATGCAGTGGTAAATGAACGTACTGTTAGTCAATGATAGAAGAAGCTAAAAAATATCGATGACAATCTGATAGATAAGAAAGCTGAATGTCCGAAAAAAAAAATCGATTTTTACCGTAGTATAATCGAGAAACTCGTAATTTTTTACAGTGACGCTTACTTTAATGAATAAGTTGTACTAAAATAAAATGACGTTTGTTTAAAGTTACAAAATGTTGCACCTCATAAAGAAACAGAACAGGTGAAACGAGAAAATGGAAATTAAAAGATTCACCAAATTCAAACGTTGCGATTGTTATTTTTTACGAGAATTTCGGTATCTAGGGTTAATAAAGGGATTGTTTATCGACGGTACGGACAACCTTCGTAGCTGCTCGTAAATATTTCATTAATGTGGAGCGAACCAGGCATCAATCTATAGATATCCTGGGTGAATGTGAGAAGCACGAGGCGCCGCGCCGGCCTCGCAACAGGAAGTCAACGTCCAGTAAACAGTGGCCCTGAACGTGTCGTCACTGTCCCGAGAAAACGATCCTTGATGGAGCATACTTACATGAAATTGTTCATAATAAACCCATGGAAGTCCGCGAGAGTCACTGGTTTCACGCAGACAACACACTGGTCACTCACCAACGAAACGCAACGCAACGCAACGCAATGAAACGAGACGAAACGAAACGCAACGGAAGCAACGGAACGAAGTACCGGAAGCGCTGGGTGTAATCTAACGAGTACAACTCTCACGCGCGAAAGAACCTGAAGACCACCGGGCACGGGACGATGATTCGGAACACTGTCACCCGCGGCGAGAACTCTCACTTAGGATCAAACTTAGCCACCCTCTTCTGTCTTGTATTCCTGCCGGTTTGTCAGCCGGGAGAAACTATCCGCGGGAACTGGGTCCGAAGATCGGGATGACGAAGAGGCGTGTTTTCGTGAACGTGTTGTTACCCCTAGACCGTTCGGGGTCGTACTGTGTTTTACCCCGTCGCCCCTTTATTCGCGAACCCGGCTGCACGAGAACCGCTGGATGCGCAAGCGCGGTTTCCACGCGCCAGCGAAAACCTCGTCGACCCTCCACGGGGGTTGCTCCCGCGGTCAATGTCACCCGACATCCCTGACTCCGGCTCCTGACACCGAGATATAGCCACTTTCGAGCCAGACGGCCCGAACCGTCCCATTTTCGAAATCGATGCCTCGAGAATTCACCAAAGAACTGATTCAGTACCGCTTGTGCTACCCGTTGCTCCGAAATACTTAGCTGCCTATCCTTATCTACTGGTAACTCCACATTCTTTCGGTCATGAGCTTAGCTGAAGAGGTTTTCGTCGGCGAGATAGGAACTATAAATCTTCAGCTAATGCCACAGTGAAACCAACGGGTATTCTAGGTGGAAAGAAATCATATCAGAATATAGATATACAGTGATTTTTCTATATATGACGCCAAGGCCTCGATGATAAACGTCGCGGAATTATCCCCACTACCGCGGGGTATAAAACGACTCGGGTATGTCTCTTGGACGATACATATATCGAGAATTCGCTGTACAGTGTTTTCTCGATATATGTCCGCAACACGGGTCTGCCCAGAGACATATATCGGCTAGAAGATACTATTCTTTGATACACTGCCGAACGTAGAAAAGGACAGCGAAACTCGTGTGGCCTCAGTCGCCGAGGAGTATAAACATAATACGGGTCGGGTGTATCGGTGCGAGACCACTACTAACCCAATAACAAAACTTATTTATTTTTCTTGTTTTCTTTTTTTTTTTACTTCTAAACCTACCTATTGCACTTTGAATGTATGTGCACATTTAACCAACTGTGTACAATGAATTCGGGATATAGGTCGCCGAGACTTCTACGTTAAATGTCGCGAAATTGTTCCCACTACCGCGCGGTACACCCGTTTATAACACCGGTTTATATTATAAACATAATACGGGTCGGGTATATCGGTGTGAGACCAGGAGACCACTACTAATCCAATAACAAAACTTCTTTATTTTTCATTGTGTTTTTATGGGACTTTCGAAAATGATACCAAATATGATATAATTCCGATGACATTTACTTGTGCAATGAACGATGAATTTTGGTAACTGATCAATTCTTTAATAAACGCGAACAACGTCTACCGAGTTTTGAAAATACTGTTCCGAAATTTTGAAAAACGACTAAACCAAAGATAGTGTAATCTTTTCAATATACTCGGGGATCCAGATTTATCTGAGAGTGGATCGACGCTGCCGAGATTGAAAATTCAAGTTTGGTGATAGTAACTGATCGATTCCTTCCGCGAGGAACAACGGGGGACGTTCAATTTTAAAAACCATTTCCTCGAACACTTGCTCTAAGGGCGGTATGATCCTTTTGAAACACACCATCGCTTGGACCAACATGTGAGCGAGTCTAAGACGAAGTCTTAGTAACAGTTATTCTATTTCAAAAAACAATTTATCGTGAAACCGCAGTGATTCTGACAAAATTCTTGACTAGACTTATTGCGGTCGATACACCTTAAAAACAAACAACGAAAGCTTTTACAAAATGCCCTCGGTTGCTAAACATTGGGAGCCCAATTTGACACATATTAAAAAATTAAAAAATAATTTTTAAATTGTATAAACTTTTAAAGAAAATAATGTTCCTTGTGTTCAGTAAAAAGTAGCAATGGTCTCCAAAGACCATTAAGACCACGAAGAAATATTCTAACCCTTCATAAGACTTTTAGAATATTGTATTTTGTCTGCTTAACCATTTTTAATCGTTGTAACATGAAAATTATTCTTCAAATAATTCCCACCGAAACATGAAACGAACCATCGCATTAAATCGCGCACTCGCTTCCTGTTCCCATGAAATGAACTAAGGAAAATTTTACACGGATTAGACTGTTAAATAAAACGTCGGTACAAGTCGCAATTAAAACAAGCAAATGATCAAGTTCAGCCCCCCGGTCCGGCGCGTAACTTAAACCGTGGCGGGTTAGACGTTTCAGGACGTTAATTCACGTCCTTAATATTAGCGGCTTGAAGTTGAAGTAATGAATTCCATTCTCGGAACAGACTATTAGACATTAATTCGCCGGACCGAGGCGGACTCAATTTGCGGAACATTTCTAGCGGAAATGATCCCAGTCGGAGCAAAGTGCTTGCAGTCGATTAACGGAATCGACATCGGCTGGCGTTTCTCATTCGTTTTAACTTCGGTGACAACAGCGTTGATTATGCATGCAATATACGCTCGACTTGTGGCTCGCCGCCTGCGAGAATCGCGGTCAGTAACAGGCAACTCCTATCCACGATTTAAATTTGCAACAGATAACAGAGAAGACTGATCAGAGT
>CM052117.1:2250087-2271245 GCA_028454245.1 Halictus quadricinctus | reverse complement strand
GAAATATGATTAGTTTAGCAGATGTTTTAATTGAAATATTGCTAAGAAAACCTCTCTTACTAATGATAACTTTGTATACTACCGCAATGAAAATATACAACTTTATTTCTCCTCTCAACAGTTTTAATAGGTTGTAAACAATGCACCACTAATTTGATATTCCACTTCACATGTCTGCCATGAATGCATAAAGTCCAGTCATTGATATTTAGAATGAAATGAAGCTACAAACTAACTCTCTTCGGAACTTTTGTTTCAAAATTTTGAATGAGTTATTCAGGGTCAAGAAAATGATTTATTTTGGGAGGGGGTGGTTTTCGCGAACAACCCTTCGAGTATGAAAGTTTGAAGACGTTCAAACGGGTAATCCTCCCAGAACATGGAATAAATTTCGGACACTTAACGCGTCGGTCTCAAGTGCAGGAAGAAAGATAACGGGACAGTCCGATAGCGATTAAGTTCGGCAGGGTGTGTGGCCCTCGAGTGTCTCCTCGCGGATCGCCGAGGAATCGATCATCCCCCGATGAAGAAGTACTATTTCGATACCGGCTGCGCCTTTTCTCCGCGCCTCGAATGGTATCGATCACTGACCGGAGGGGTGAACTTTTTTCGGGCAGAGTCAAATCACAAGCAGCTCTCATAAGTCGGGCTAGGCTTCTCTGCTCTGCTCTGCTCCGCTCCGCTCTGCTCTGCTCAGCTCCTCCGTCGCGATAAATTCACGGTGTGCACCTGCTGCCATTCGCGGCACTTTAGCGCGCATTCATCCTCGACTGGTAGCCGGCTAGAAGAACCGAACGGGAAGGAAGCTGGCGCGGAGAAGAAGCAGGGGAGAGCAGAAGCATGTCAATGTAAGGCGGGGATTTTTCAATATCCTATTCTCTGGTCCGTCGTAAGTGTAGGAACCACCGCGACGCCATCGGCGGGTCGTCGTCGTCGTCGTCGTCGTCGTCGTCGTCGTCGTCGTCACCGTCTCTCAAATATGCTCTCGAATAAACCGACGCCGCGGGTAGAATCGCAACCGGCCAGACGTCTTTCCGTTTCCTTTCGATCCTTCGAAGCTTTCTTTTTTCACCCTCTTCCCCCGTTGCTTTTTTCATAAATCAATCGACAGGATTTTTCTTCCGGCCGCAGGAGAAAGAGGGTGGGAGATAGAGAGACACGAGGACCACGATGAAGAACGCCGAATGAAAAACGTTCGTCGATCCACCGAGAAATTATAGTCCCCCTATTAGAATTCTCGATTTGCGCGCGGTGGATTGCATTTAGAACGAGCCGGGCTTGTCGATATCGACAAATAGCTTTCAACCATGCGGATAAAGCGAACGTCAATCTCTCGCGATCTATTTCCACGTGGTACTAGGGCTGCCGACGCGACGAGACGCGACGCGGCGCGGCACGACCCCGCAGCGAAAGTAAATGGGAAACCAGAACTCTTTTCGATAGCTCGATTTTTGGTCGGAACGAGATTGCGCAACGTGAAGCAACGAAACGTTGAAATGAAATGTTTTAATTTTTTGTAGGCGTGCACAATGCTCGCGGTACAAGCTGTTCCTCCGATACGGTGGCGGTCCAACAAAAGTTTAAAATTTGAATTTTTTTAGGACGTGTATTAATAGCTATAGCACTAGATGGTTTTTCAAATGTTGATAATCTGACTGCGGATCTTTGTGCAAATTCTAACCAGCCAAGATTCTAAGATTATGATAAGGGGTAGAGTAGATATGACATTAATGTTTCTTGCTGTGGATATTTCCTTGTATTTTGAAAATATACAGGGTGTCCATAACATTTTTCGCGAGTTTTCAAATACTTGCGATAATCTGACAAACAAATATTTTCAACGAAAGTTGATCAGTTTTCGATTGGCTATACATTGCAATAAAAAAAAGTTCGAAAAAATTTGTTCAGTATTATCAAGGTCACCTCCATTTTTTTAAATGACATTTTGTATTTTTTACTTAACAGTATTATAGCACGTATCAAGACGGATTCAACGACCTAGCATACTATGACCTTCGGATGACCTTGAACGCACAGAAATGAAAATTTCAACAAAAAATGGCAGTCTGCTTGAATGGGTGATAATAACTAATAAGTGCCATTTAAAAAAATGAAGGTGACCTTAGCAATACCAAAAAAAATTGTTCAAACTTTTTTTATTGCAATGTATAGCCAATCGAAAACTGATCAACTTTTGTTTACAATACTTGCTTGTCAGATTATACTGTTTTCGGCGTCCGAAGCCTCTCGAGCTTCGTGGCCTCTCACGAGGTATACCCCGCAGCAGTGGGGATAATTCCACGACGTTTATCATCGAGACTTTGGCGACATATATAGAGAAATCACTGTGCTATAAATGCACAAAGATCCTCAATCTACTGATAACATTTACTTAATCTGGGGGATCGTCGCCACCCTATACGACAACAAACTTTATTAGAATTGAATATTTAGAAATTTTTGAATGACCAATATTTGAAAATAAAATAAAATTTTCCACACAATCGAGTCATACTCGTGATGAAGATTCTGAACAGAGTCTAATAAATATGTATGTTATTAATTTCCTTTGAACCGAAATCAAATTCTATTTTGTTGTAGTTGATATATATCCTTTGGAGAAAACATAGGTATACAATAAATATAAACTATCTTTTTTTTTTCTATGAAATCTTGAACGAAATAAGAATTTCTAGTCATTATAATCGCAAAATAAATAGCAGTGCAAAGGGTTAATGACACGAATGAATAAGAATAAGAGAATTGATTCGGGTGGCTCATCTTTCGGCCATTTAACCCCAAAAACCGTAGCTGCAAGAACAATGTTTGGCACGGTGGGGATTTTCAAAGTGATTTCAAGGATGATCCGGTGATGCGAAATTCCCTCCATAAATGTTCCAATAATCCGACGTCGCGATGCCTCCAGCAATACCGCAAGACAGATTATGCAAGACCGACCTCTCGTTTACGCTTGTGTGCTAGGATCCTCGGAACCGGCTCTCCGCTCACGCCATTTGCCATTAATCTTGTCCATTGTTCCCTTCGTACGAAACTCCGGATTCTGGAACGGTCGCGTATTATTCCCCCCGCGTCGCCCCCTCGCTCCCCTGATCCACGCTTTCACAATCACGCGAGAACTTCTGCCGAGGAATACCGCGAAATTCGACGGAAGTGTCATCCAAAAAGGGACGGCACTCCCGACGAAAGTTCAGCCATCGAACACGCCAACAACAAATTACGATCGGACCACCTGCATCGTTCGGCAATTCCAATCGGAAAAAGCGTGTCTCGTTGCAAAAACTTTCCGGCATGGTCCTCAAAAAAAATCAACTCACAAAATTCACGGGGTATTCCATCTCAAACGAACCGTTCGAATATCTCTAAAAATTATTATTGTTACCGAAAAATACTCTAAATAAAACCTATGTACAGTGAATTCGTGATATATGTCAACAACACGGGTCTTCCTAGCGTCGTATATCGTCCAGGAGACATACCCGAGCCATGTTATGTTTACATGGTAGTGGGGATAATTTCGCGACGTTTATCATCCGAACCTTGGCGACATATATAGAGAAATCACTGTGTATAGCTTCGAAACGGATATAATTTTATATGAATGGATTTTTATGTACATACAGGGTGTGAAGAAATGTTTGGTCTTGGCTACCGTAGGCGTATTCTACATCTTCGGATCGATGAAGATTTTTAAAAAAATATTGTCCTTGACCTTGAATTTCAAGATGAAATTTTTTTATTGCATTTTGGTCTACGCGTCAATTAAGTTATCGAAAATTTTACCTTGAAATTCAAACATTTTTTTACACTCTGAACAGTCGGGAACAAAATTAACAGCTTCTAAAAATTGATGACTTTTTTAAAATTCGACCATGCGAGTTGAGTTTTTTTTTTTTAAGGTGCTAGTAGGATTAGTGCACTAGATGTTATGTGAGAAAAGTAATTAAAAATTACCATTGGTCATATTTCGCGAAGAGAGGTAACAATGTTTAACTTTTTTACCTGTGCCTACAATGAAAATTTAAAATATGTCTTTCTTAAAAGACATATTCAAAGTCTCATCAAAAGAAAGTCTTGAAAGTCTTTCAAAGTCTTTTCAAAGTCTCATCAAAATTGATTAAGCCTGCTACGAATCGTGAATAATGAAAAATAGCAAAAATTGTGAGAAACTGTGAGAAATTGTGATTCCTAGATCTTTCATTATTTCAAATGAAATGTGCCGAACCCTTGTAGACGTGTGAGAACCCTTAGAACGTGAAAGCAAATTTAGGCGGACGAAATACATACATAAAAGATTTCCTGCGATGTCTCGGACAGTTAGGCGAAGAAATTGAGCTAGATAGATGAGCATAGAAAATTGAAGACCGCGATCGTGATCTAGAGCAACTTTTGACGGAGAAGTTTCGGAAGATCTCAACCGCAGACAAGGTTCCTAATTTCATTGAGCCCACTATCACCCGTTCGATGATAAAGCAGCCCCGTGGAACTCGGAAACCACAGTCTCATGCAAAAGCGGTCGCGTGCAAGTCAAATCAAAGTTCCCCCTGCGCCGGTGCTACCTCTTCAGGAAATATCCTTTTACATCCCGTAACTTGGTCCGGGAACTTCTCTCGGCGGACACGGGCGTTTCGAATTAATTACGTCGTTAGTTCGAACATTAACTCGAACGAGAAATACAGTTCGAGGAATATCGAGTGGTTTCCCTTGTGTGTCACGAAAGTATAATTAGAACGCTGTATTAAACCTGGACAGAGTGGCAAATATTGTGTACAGTGACTCCCACTCGTATTCGGACGCCTAAAGAGACGAGAAATTGTTTAATATCGAATCATACGACTCGGATATTTTTTAAATGTTACAACTAGTTTACCATGTGACGTGAAAAAAAATTTTTTAAGAAATTGGTAGGATTTGCAGAGAAAATACTAAAAGTCGTTTTTTACAACTTTCTATATGAGACTATACTGAAAATTTTTATGTGACTTTTGATCATAATCGTGTAACTTGATTAATTCGAGCTCGAGTTGCAGGAACAACGAGAAGCCTTCTGTATCGTCACATAGACATTACCGTCGCGTCGGCCATGAGCTATAAAAGTTATTACAGTCATTGTTATAACAAGTATGAAAGAGGAGCTTGAAAGCCTGAAGTTAACGCAGTAACGTTATTAAATTTCTCTGACGATTTCGTCGACGTCTATGGCTAGCTGTTCCTGGTAACAAGAGAATGCTTTAACGCTGTAAAGGTCGCGGTTCTAAAATCGACATTCGCCTAACTGCACCACAGCAGAATGTGTTTCTTAAAAAAAGAAGAAAGAGCAAGTTACGATTTTAATGTAATTATAAAAGAAATGTGTGTGTTAGTAATAATGAGTTGATTTTCAACCTCTCGGCCATAGAAACGGACTCGGTTCACAATAATTTTTCCCTATAGTCATTCATTCGCATCGTGTCCCTCTTCACACAGCCACTATGGACATTCGTCCATAAATAATTCCTTTAAACCTTGTTTCTAAAATAAAATAAATAATATAGGATTATTTTTATACCAATACTGCCACATATGAATTACAAACAAGATATTTAAATTACAGCGTTTACTCGATATATGTCCAAAACACGGGTTTAGCCACGGACATATATCGGTCAGGAGATATTATTATTTGATCCACACCGAACGTAGAAAGGGACAGCTTCTTGGCCCCTCACGGAGTATAGCCCATGGCAGTGGGGATAGTTCTGGGACATTTATCAGCTAGGCATTTGTGACATATAAAGAGTAAACACTGTACTTCTAAACCTACACTTTGAATGTATGTGCACATTTAGCCATGTATTCCCTTTTAGAAAGTGTGTATTACTTTTATTAAGTATTGTAACCACAATTTCACACTTATTATACATATTATTCTCTACCGAGATTCTCTAAATAAAAAAGATAATAATAAGGTATACAATAATATCTTCAAGTATGTGTTTTGGTCACTATACTCAAAATGCACTAACATCATTTAGAAAACTAAAATACTCAACGCAATAAGAATTACTCGCAGATACAGTGTCTACTCTATACATGTCCCAAATGCCTAGCCGATAAAAGTCCCAGAACTATACCCTGCCGTGGGGTATACCCCATGAAGGGCTATGAAGCAAGATTTCTAGAGCTTCGCTGTCCCTTTCTCGTGGCCGATATATGTCCCTGGCTAGACCCGTGTTCTGGACATATATCGAGTAAACACTGTACATAGATCAAATTTACTTTTGAGCCAGTTTTGATCGAGGCCCTGCCATCTGCACAAGCATCGCTTCATTAGAAGCGGGAAATTTAAAAGGGAGAAAGATGTAGGAAACTAGTAGCGTATGATAATTACGAATTAGCAGCGGAATCGCGAAGAACTGGTCGAATTCGAACGTCAGCAAAGTAACGCCGCGAAGCATGTATCGGGTTTGCCGAGACGGTACGTATTTCAGTTCTATCGTAGTCCCGCAGCGAAAACAGTAATCAAACTTTGGTCGGTGAAGGCAAAGCCACCCCAACTGGAGGTAGGGCCGCGTTTAAGGGGTGTTCTTCCTTTCGCATCAGTAACTTCTGCTTACCCTTCCGCCAACGAAACCGGTTCGAATATATTCGTCCGTAGCACTACGCACGCGTACGGTAATTTGTTCGAACGTACACATACCGATAACATCGTCAACTTGATGTCCGGTCTTCAAGTTACGGCCAAGCTAATCTTTATCGCGCCAATCGCGTTTACCCTGCGACCACAACAAAGTTATCGCTACACCTGACAACCGGAGACCGCTTGTATTCGATCATTGCAAAAATCTTGGTACGTTATGGTTTCGTATGACCCCTACAAAATTATGAGATGAGATTTCAAGAGGAAAAAAGGATTTGCAGTATTTTTGCAATATTTTCTTGACATGCAAGCAATCGAACAGTTTCAATGACGGAAAGATAAACCGAAATTATATTTCTTGTAGAACAAATTAGGTCGTCATTAGCTTTTTATGTTTTCACAATCAAGTTATTATCATGTAAAACAGCTAACAACTATTTTGCGTTCCATAGTATTGCATATACCCTCTATATTAATAGAGAACAATGCAGCCAATGTTCAGTCAGTGTTCCTACTATAGTCATAACTACTACAGTGTTTACTCGATATATGTCCAAAACACGGGTCTAGCCACGGACATATATCGGTCAGGAGATACTATTCTTTGATCCACGCGATCTTACACTCACGGGGTATACCCCACAGTAGTGGTTCTGGGACTTTTATCGACTAGACACTTGGGACATACATAGACTAAACACTGTATTTCGCTTCTTAATCATTCTAGTCAGTTGAAAATAATACATCAGTAACTTTAAATTCTATAAATGTCGTTTCTGTTTTGCATGCTATCTACACATTTTTATTAAAAATGCATAAAATCCGCAATCTAGTGGTGTGCTCAAAATCGAGTTAGTTTAAATCATTGATAAGTTGTGCATTTAATTTCCTATGAATATATTTAAATTATTGCAATATTGCTACACACTACACACGAAGTCAATGTAACCATGGATTACTTTGCGCAAAGCATCTGACGAATAAGTAACATTCAATTGTGAAACAAACATGCAAAACATCCTGTCCCAAGCGTCCCATAAACGGGACACTGTGCATCGCGAGCTATTTCATCCGTGCAAAGAGCTCAAATATAATAATTGTGGAATATACCTGGATTTAGGACACGTTTAGGGAGATGAAAAATTATGATCGTCGTCGATCGAATAAAAAGAGTGTCTCAAGCCAACACCGCTTTCTCTCTTTCTCTCTCTTCGAGCATGAGATATAGTGTCGTGATATTGTTGTACCATTATGTTATTTCAATTCTGTACGTTTTTTATTCATAAAATACACCTGTTTCATCTGCACCAGAAATATGCATGGAAAATATCCATAGGATTGTGTTTGTCTTTCTTCAGCAATATACGTGGCTTGAGATTATACAGATCTAAAAAAATTTAACTCCATTCTTAAAAATTTTATTAAGATCACAATATTTACATTATGAGACAATAGAGACCTCTGTCTGGACATTTTCTTCTATTCTTAAATCGAGAAAAGATATTTATAGAGCGTATAGAAATACAGGGTGTTCGACTACAAGTGGGAGAAAATGTAATGTGTGGTTCTCCAAGACAATGTAAGATGAAAATGAAGAATAAAAAAATTGCGATTTCGGCTTCATTTCTTAGTTATTATCAATTAAAAATCCGCCTGAAATGCGGCAACCCGGCCAACAGAGGTGTACGTTGCTTACGTCATAAAGGCGCGGCAGTCACGTATCAAAGGGGGTCTTCGCTCGCGCCCAATAGTTAGGCTTTGACGTCACACACTATAGCTAATAATTCGGCTAGAACCGAAAACGCGTGTGAAATGGCCCAATCGGACGGTTTACGACACGCCTAATTCTTGCCAGGTGACTTCTCGCGAGGCACGCGGAGTATCCGTCACTTGATACGTGACTGTCGCGCGCCCCCATAACGTACGCAACGTACACCTGTGTTGGCCGGGTTGCCGCATTTCAGGCGGATTTTTAATTGATAATAACTAAAAAATAAAATTTACTCTTCATTTTCGTCTTATATTGTCACGGCGAACCACCCCTTAAATTTTCTCCCACCTGTAATCGAACACCCTGTATATGCTGTTAGGAGGGGGGGCCTAACTCAAGAAAATCCAATGTTATCGAGCACCAATGGCTTCGCCGACCGCGTGATGCATCGCCGTTTAGACAAACAAGGGAGAACGTACGCGACCGAACGAAATCTAACTTTCGCGAAGGTGAAGCCACCCCCAGGGCTGACCTCGGTAACGGCCCTTGCGGGGATCCCCGAGGCCTGGCATTAGTAAGCTGGCTGGTTCCCTATAGCATGCCCACTAACTGCTAGCCGGCCTTAATGGACCGTTTTACCCCCGACCAACCGAACGACCCACCACCGTCAGATTACAAGCCTGACCGCCGCGGCTACACTCGCTTAAACCACCCCTAACTCCCTCGCTGCCACTGTCTCTCCCATCCCGGAACCATCCTTTGCCTGCCTACTTGCCTGCCTGCCTGCCTGCCTGCCTGCCTGCCCTTCACCGCCCTCTTGACCATGGAGCCAGCTTGATTGTCGGTACAGTAATGAACGCGACTTAGACATCGGCGTAGAAACCTGACCTTCCCGGGTCTCTCTCTCTCTCTCTCTCTCTCTTTCTCTTCTTCGCCCGTAATTGTTACGGCTTCCTCACGGATACGCCGCGATGCAATCGTATCTCCTATCTAGTTGCACAGAGACCACCGGCAAGATATTCGGATTAACGCGACGCAATCTCGCATTCGCCAAGCAATTCGCACGTCTTCCAGTTCGACACCGGATCGCTTCAGATTGTAAATATGCGTCCATCAAGAATTATTCAACAAATTTAACGCTTTGGGTACGCGCAGGGTGTCCCAGGCAACTCGAACAGGCTGTATGTGAACGATTGGAAATAGAAGAAACTGTTATACAGTGATTTCTCTATATATGTCGCCAAGGCCTGGATGATAAATGTCGCGGAATTATCCCCACTACCGCGGGGTATACCCCGTGAGGGGCCTCGGACGCCGAGGAGTGTAAACATAACACGGCTCGGGTATGTCTCCTGGACGATACACGACGCTGCCAAGACCCCTATTGTAGACATATATCGAGAATTCACTGTACAGGGTGTCCCAGAAAGAGTGTCGGAAAAA
Source organism: Halictus quadricinctus (assembly GCA_028454245.1). NCBI lineage: Eukaryota > Metazoa > Arthropoda > Insecta > Hymenoptera > Halictidae > Halictus > Halictus quadricinctus. Next base: position 2,261,454 of record CM052117.1, on the reverse strand, counting down.
GGACTTTTTCTTTTGCCAATTTGCGCTAAAATCCTTTGTTTTTTGAGTTATTAACGAAAAACGCGGACCAATCAGAGCTCCTCTCTACAGTGTACCAATTATGATACTGTGTTCGTGTTCTTAATATTGTTATTCTTGTTATCGTTGTTATTACAGCTATAGAAACTTATGTACTTATGTACATATTGTATATATTGTATATGTAATACTACAGTACGTTAGCGCAAATATATTTTTTTAGTAATTATTAATAAAAGTTAATTAATACCGTGCTGTAGAACATTCGGATGAATGAAGTTGCCAAGAACAAATTACTGGAGGAATACTCGTTTGGTTTCAACAAAAGAGAAGCGCGAACGAAAAATCACAAAATCTACGGAAATGGGCCACGGCGTTGAGCACTCAAGAACAATGCTGAATTGGAAGTGACATTGAGAGGTAATGCCGTTATTAATTAAAAATCTTCCTAGGCTTGATAAGCAACGAAACACAGAATTCGTAGATATCGATATTAACGCATACTTAGTCTCAGTAATAACGGTTGCAGGTTATCCGTAATATTACAATTTTGAGTTTAGTTGTTTTGGCATTGACAAACGCTCTGCTCCGTAAAAAGGCAAAAAAGAATTACGATTTAACTGTAACAAATTGAATATTTCTCTTCTTGAGGTAAAATTGATTATTATTTCATTCGAACAATGAAATTGAAATCAAATATTATTAAAATAAAATGTTATATCTAAAAATAATTCATTTTATTTAAACGTCATTTGAAAATAAATTATTTATCTTATTTGTACAATACAAATAATAAAGCATTTAAAATAATTCGTAATTTCAAACTTGTTTGTTTGTTATCTTATTTCGAATGACATGTCTCAATCTATCATACCCATCTTATTAAAATTATTGCTAAAACGGTGTGTGTGCAGATTATATGCAGAAAATGTTTATTTTCCTTAAAAATCTACAGCGTAGTTATCAGACCTACTGAACCTGCTAAAATCTTCACTTCACTGACTTTGCCGACGTTAGAAGTCGCTACAAACGGATATACTACCGATAAACAATGCCACCAGACCATGCAAACGAATGATTCCACGGGTAAAACTGATGATCATTGTCCACGAGCAGAGTGATACTGGGGTATTTAAAATCGCGGGGGTGTTGTTGTCATTGAGGTTACCTTAATGAGGAGGAGGGGAGTGGGGAGATGGTCCATTGTCGACGAAGCACCTGACGATTCACTAATGAATTGCAAGAATAAGGGCGGATGAAAGGGACGCCGGAATAAGGGGTGTGCGTGTCTGTGTCTGTGCGAGTGTGAATGAGCGAGTAATGCGTCAGTAACTCAATAGATTCGTATGAATAGCATTGGATCGGGACAAAAACGCAGCGCAGGATGAGAAATCTCGCATGATCGTAGTTACGTAATTTTCAGCAGCGTCGAGTGATTCGATACAACCGGGATAGAGGCGCGAGAGACGAGGACGAAGGATCGTGGGCTTTCGGTCGATGAAGGAGAGCGCGGAGGTAACGATCCTTCCATACTCCTGGTTCACAGTGTGCCGAGGGTTCTTCGAACGTTACCCGAATCCGTATGCTTCTCACGTATTGTCGGAGGATACAGTGCATCGAGAAATTAAGGATGGTAAATTCTTAAGTAAAAGAATTTTCAGCAAGACAGCGACGACCTCGCTGCCCGACTGGCTCAGGAAGATCGTAAAGAAACCTCAGGTACGCCTTTCCGTTACAATAAACATCCTTTTCAAGTTACTGTACGGTAGATTGAATACATACATCGGCAGGTTTTTAATCCCTTGTCAAAGGTCTCTACCGTAACTGTAACAATTTTATCCCCACCACTGGGGGGTCCCTCTTGAATCCTCTTGGATCAGTGAGAATCGCACTAATGCTAGCCAAGCATAAGATTACAACTTTTCTAATTTTATTTCTCTGAAACTTTCTCCATCGTATTCCTTCCGTTTTTCTAATTAAAATGACACCAAACACGATATAGTTACGATCACAATTACTCGTGTAACAAGCGAAATGAAGAATGCGTGTTTCTCTATCATAAATGTCAAGACCACTTTAATCTCTCGTTTCACGAGTAATTATGATCGTAATTATATCGTGTTTCGTATCGTTTTAATCAGAAAAACTAAACGGATACGATGGTAAAAGTTTCATTGACGAAAAACCAAAAATAAGGAATATTAATTTTTAAATTTAAATGGCTGAGCTGGCACGAGTCCTTTGATGTTTGCCGAACGCCCGGACCTCAGTCCCTCTTTCTCTTTCAATCACTATCCTTCTCTACGTTCGGTACACTACAAAAAGTATGTACACTACAAAAGTACACTATAAAATGAATATTTTCGTGTATGGAACGTTGTTTCATTGGGTGCAATTTAATCTTCTGGTTGTAAGCGAAGGATCGCTGAAGTTTTCTCATTTAGGTGCTGTAATAATTAATTGAGGTGCTCTTATAATTAATTCAGGTTTTCTAACAATGATCAGGTGCTGATACTCGAAGAGGCGATCATTGATCTCTGCGCGAAACGGTTGATGTCGTTAACGAGGAACCTCGATCACAAAAAGCTGGTGGTCGCCTCGGAAACGACCGAATACATACCCAGTTACTACGATCCGAATAAAACGATGATGATGCGGCGTACCACCATTCGATCGCCCCTAAACGGTCTCACGGGTCGTATGATAGAAAGAGTTTGTCACGTCGGCGCGATCAGAAACGCGAAGAAAGCGTTACAGGTGAGAGGGATAAGAAGTTCAGCGCTCGAACAATTTTATCGCGACCATTTCTCGCAACTTCTAGCCTCCTAAAAGTCCAAACGGGACTGATAACATGCGCAGAGAAGGTATTCCAGCAGACTTGATTTTTATCGTCATTTGGCAATACTATTAGTTATAACACTGAATAGGAACTTTAATAATTCCGAATTTTTTGTCAAACATCGAAAACGAACAACGAAATATTTTTATGTTTAGGTGATTACCCATAAAATTATCGGTATTATCATTTTAATAATTGTTTCATTGTTGTTTACCTTTTGCAAAATTATAGCAATTGGATTACACTTCCAGTGCTTCGCTTGAAAATTATAAACCTGAAAGCACCACAGAACTTTTAGCATGGCCTAATATGAGTAAAAATAGGATAACAGACATAGACCTTTAAAGGTCAAAGCAAATATATATATTTAGTTAAGTCGATAAGACCGAGTACGCTTGGGTCAATAAATTTTTCAGTGAAAATCAAATTATGAATTCAGATAACTTGTTTCGAACAATAGGTATTTTTAAAATGCACTGCAACAAAAGGAAATTCCTTTTATGTGTTTTAAGAAACTTTTTTTTTACATAAGAACTAACTAAGAAATTATGGTTGACATGGAAGCTAGTTTACAAACTTCGTTTCATGCAATTTGGTATATTTTCTATGTTATTAACTTTACAATGAAATTTACAAATCGTATCTTAAAGATCAAGATGTAACTATTTTCAGTCAAAACTAATTGTCAAAGTTTATCCTGCTTTTTCTGTACGTGTGAAACTCCTTAAATCAGTTTCTTTCTTAATTACCAAAACCTAGCAAGGAAGCAAATGTTTCTGATACTTGTGTTAAAGTCTATTACAAATTTGCAACAATTCCGTGTTGTAAATTATCTCTTCCTGACTACTTCTTCCTAGTTTATTGAGTGCCTATGATGGCACACAAACTAATGGTGGTCAAACTAATGTTGTATATTAGTATCATAGAATGAGTATCGTAGAACAATAATAAAACTATGCAATACCGTAATTGCTTTCGCTAATACTTATGAATTAATTTTTGACAAAGTAGTTTTTGCAGAATATTTCGGTAGGATTACACAACTGAATATTCATATTTTATATAATTTATGATCCTTAAACAAAACATATTCTTCTCTGGTTATTAATAATTTTTTATGTTTTAGGGATTTTTACACGTTCTTGCTCAAGACAATGGAAGATCATCAGGAAGAAAAAATATCGCCATCGGTTAATTTTATAATACAACTTTATCTAATTTATTCCCTACTACATTTACTAGTTTTTTTGATTGATTATTTTTGATGGAGGGGTAAATTCTAGTCTGTCCTAACTTCGTCACGCTGTAACGCGTGCGTGTACATTTTATATTGTTTTGTGACCATCTTGTTCATAACATTAATGTATTCTTATTTGTACACTACCGATCTCAATATACTTATTCAAAATTGACGAAGGAGAACACTAGTCATTCATTGTTTATACATATACCGGGTGGAAAAAGTTATTTCAAATGACCTTAGGAATCACCTGTTTTTGGGATACCCTGTATAAAATTGCGTAGACAAATTTATGAGAATAAAAATTGCTTAAAAACTTGCTATCCCTACGAACACGTCAACAAGACAAAAATGAAAATTTTGCATTCATTGATTTCTATTAGCAAAGAGGACTTTCCACATTTAAGGGCGATTTTCACCCGAATAAATCACACATTGTGAAATGCAGATTTTTCCTTTATTCGAAAACATTCCTCTATTTCTCAATATATTTATTCTTATTTATTCTCATGCATAATACCATCGCTATATGACAGATCTTCTGGCCAGCATTTGCAACAAATGCACGCAACGCAGAGTTTATTGAATCGCAATAGAATAATATTTGATCTCTTTGTCCATTTTGGAGCCAGTCTTGTACGGTATCGACCGTTAGCGTAGTTGCTTTCGTGAAATATATGTCACGGTGATCGTAAAATCGGAGCAGTTGCTCGAAAGAATATTAAACCTTTTCGCAGCGTGTACCGGTTCACATTGAAATCGAACTTCCGCCGGCGAACAGAATCGAATGTACCTTTGCAAAACGAGGCGGAAGCGAATGTAAGAGGACTTGCGAGAGAGCTTTCTAAACCAACATGCCCCAATCGGTTGATGTCAAGAGAATCTTATGCACTTCATCTCGTCGTAGACACGAAATTGTATTTCGACGTTGGATCGAATCATCTTTCCTCTGTGAATACGGAATATCGTCGCAAAACAGAGCGACGTAAGACAGTGCGAGACTCCGCATAAAATGCGAGTGCATTTACAAAGAAAGATACGGGGTGTCCCAAAATTGATGTACCTCCTTGAACGGGGTGATTATTGAGGTCATTTAAAATAACCTTTTCCTTTGCGAAATTGTTCTCCGTAGCTCCGTTGAGGAGTTATTAACGAAAAACACGGACCAATCAGAGCGCGGATGAGCGTGGCGTTGGTATTGGCCGAGCCGGGATCCGTCCACTGTATCCGCGCTCTGATTGGTCCGAGATTTTCGTCAATACTCCTTAACGAAAGCCGCACAGAACATTTTCGAAAAGGAAAAAGTTATTTTAAATGATCTCAGGAATCACCTGTTTCGAGGAAGTACATTTTTCGGACAACCTGTGTAACAAAAAGAAGAAACGGAGAGAGAGACTGATAAAAGCAAAAAAAAAAATCGAGATAAAAGTTGTTTCATGAAAATTTTCATTTTGAAGAATGTAAACGAGTCGAGGTAGTTATAAACGAGCTACAGCTTCCCCAAGAACTTCGACTCTGTTCTTTTAACCCAATAAGCGTCTTCATCTTTCAGCACTGCGATGGTTCTCCAGTTCGCCCCGATCTAATCGTGTTCTTCCTGCTTTAAAATCTTCTCGGCCAACGGTATCTCTTATTTCTTCAAAGATTTCTCGGGCAAATATTTCACTTCGTTCATGAAAAATTTCTCGGGTAACTTCAGAAATATAACAAAGCTTCGTAACTAGACCGTGCTCTTTTTCCCTGCATTTATGAAAATATACAAGACTTCGAAAATCTGAAAAACGCAAAAATTCAATGAAATTTGATAGCTTTATCATTCTAAAATTAATGAAACTAATATTTACAAAAGTACTTTATTTTTGTAGCTTAAAATTCTTCTATAATAATGTAAATTTCCTCCTCCAATATTATGTCTTCTTGCACGGGGCGAATTTACTTAAAAAGACATTCGATAAAATTTGTTTATATTATGCTTCGTTGTTGGGATAACGAAGAAGCTAGCATGTATTTTATAACTCTCCGTTTCCATTTAAATAAAGATATTAATAGCTAACCACGCATTTTACTGTATAATGTTTTATCAAATTTTTATCAAAGAAGGAGCAACATTTATACAGGGTGTGAGAAAAGTAACGATCCTCCGTCCTACGAGTGAATCTACACCTCTAGGTCGATGGACTTTGGAAAAGAAACTCGCTGCAAAATTGCTAAAAAAGGAAAAAGAAAATTGACAAAAAAAATTTGACATCAACTCTTTCTACTCGTGGAGAATAGGAAAAGTTTGAAACTTTGGCTCATAATTTTTCTGCAAAATTTTACAGCGAGGAAAAAGTTACCCTGGTTTACATGATACAGCTCCCTTAAATCGAAATTACATTGCAATAATTTCTAATTGTATTTCAATTGTGAGAACGACTTATATTTTAATTTAATCGAATGAGATGCCTGAATGACGAATTACATTGCAATTTAACCCTTAGCACTCGAATGGCGACTGTAAGGCTCTGTAAAAATTGCTGTATCATCATTCAAAATATATTTTACATTACTAAATTTGTTTGTATTTAATAAATAACTAAACATTTCGAGATTGTACGAGTAAATTGCACCATTTCTGTATGTATAACATGAAAAAAAATATATAGAAGGGAAATATTCTAGGTCGGAAGAAATGTTTGGTTTCGAAGTTAAAATAGCTTCGAGTGCAAAGGGTTAATTGAACGAACAAGCTGAATTACGAAGAGCAAAATAATTGAATAAAGTAAAATCGAATTACTTTATAATCGTAATTCATGAAGTGATTCAGTTGTAATTCTACAAAAGTCTGGATGGTGAATGGTACGTGGCGCGAGAGTAACTTTTATGAATCCTTGATCCAGTTCCCCGTTTTCCGTGGCTCGTCGATGCTTAATCCGAATCAATAAAAGCGTCACGTATCGACGCCAGCCGACGGAAGTGAAGAATGACGACTGTCGTGGATTTACGTCGGGAAATAAGACGAAGAGGCACTTCGTCCGGGATCTAATAAGAGCCAGCTTAGCCGTGAAATTTTATTGTACTACGAAAAAGCTTCCAACGGCGATGGGTCGCGGGTGGTGGCTCTCGCCCCTCGCATACGTTACTGCTACGCGTGAATGCTCGTAGAACGCACGTGTGGGTGGTGCGTAATATGGGACAGCAGTCTACAACCACTGGATACCGATGTCGTGGAGGGCGAATCACTAGGGGTGGACGGATGAGCGAAATAATGGTTTTTTGGGAGGTCGTGGGGCGGGGTTGGCAGAACCATTCGAGGTGTGAAGTACATGTCTTTCAGTGCTTAAATAATATTGGGTCGTTGCAAAAGTCTTGATACGATTTTGTCGGTTTATCTTTAGTTTGTTCCTTATTACGAAAAATATTGAAATCAGTCGATTAAGTAAAGAGGAAAAATGTTTCACCCTCAAAGTGAAGGTCAAGGACATTTTTGCAAACCTTCACCGATCCAGAGGCGTAAAATCACGCCACTGTATATATTTTATGCTACGTTTTGTCCAGTTTGCCTACTACAAAATTCACGTTTTGAGAGGTGACTATCGTGGACTGAATATTGAGCACATTATACACACAGGCATACAAAAAACTACTAATGACATGGTAAATGTATTTTTATAAATTTTGCAGAAAACTTCAAAAAATGTGAGATGTGCTATTTTCGGAGTGTATCCGATAGACAATTTTGAGACACGTTTCTTTTACCGAATCTCACCGTTCCTCTAATCCGAAGTTACGAGTATAGCGGTTTCTCTATATATGTCGCCAAGGCTTTGATGATAAACGTCGCGGAATTATCCCCACTACCGCGGGGTACATCCCGTGAGAGGCCTCGAAGCTCGAGAAGTGTAAACGAGTGTACGGCTCGGGTATATCTCCTGCACGATACACGACACTGGCAAGACCCGTGTAGTTGACATATATCGAGAAATCACTATTGTTTTTGCAACGCCCTGTACCCGAACGGCAGTCACGAGGAACCCGGACCAATTGTGCATCTCGGACGCAAGAAACTCTAGGATTCGGGACTAGATGAAGATGCGGTGGTGCGTTCCCCTCGGCTAGGGGATTTTCGTTCGATAGTAAAAGCTCGCCGCGCCGTTGAGAAATAATGGAGGGTCAGCTGCGCGGGGCGGGTGTCATTACCAGTCGCGGCATAAAAAGCTGTCTCTGGTACAACAGAACCGGAGAGCGCAATTACCGAAGCGTCATACAGCGCGATCCTCGTGTCACAACAATCCAATATTTCTCATCGGGGACGAAAATTTTATCCGTTTTTTATAGTCGCCGCCGAGAGAACACGACGGGCATCGTAAACACCGGCACTCTCCCTCCTGGCGGGGTTGATTTCCACAGGAACGACCGGCGAACAGGTAGTCGAAAAGGGAACAAAAAACAAAAAATAGGACAACGCTGAAAAATTGCGAGATCAAAGAGAGAAAAAGAGACGACAGCGCAACGACGTTCGCAGACCGGTGTATCGTAGCCGATTGAAATTTAACCTGTCGCCGGGCAATATTTTATACGCCGAGACTCAGACAGGCTATATGACAAATGCATGAAGAGATACCGGACGCATCTTTCCCGTCGATCATGCACTCTGAACGTAAGCTTCCTACTGCGAGGAAGTTTTGCACCCTTCTCCTTTTACTTTTAGCATAATTTACTCGATCTTTCTTCTTTTCTTTCCGTTTCTTTTTTAGAAAAGAAGTGGGAGAACGCCTGTGTTGCTAGATTAGGCACAAAACGTGACCACAGTAACATGAAAGCCTTAATGAGCTCTCGCTAACGAGGAACCTGTTCGTTCGGGCGAACATCAGTTCCATTCGCAAGCCACGAAAGAGCTAGTTAAAATCAGCTTTTCTCGGGATCGACGTAATTCATCGTTAACGTGATCACCGCTCGCAGCATAAATATGCATTATGTATAGGTGTAAGACCTTTTGAGAGATCATTTCCGAGGTTATTTGAAGTGACTTTTTCCTTGTAAAAAATTGATACTTTATACAAAATGGGACGGGTGGTACACGGTCTATTACAGCAGTACAGGGTGCATAAGAATTATATGTCACGACCACCTTAGCGTGATTCTACTTGCCTGGATCTGTGGAGATTTGTTAAAACAATGCACCGCAAAATTGGCCTTGACCTTGAAAATCAAGGTCAGAGTCGAAAAATTTTTTTATTGCATCGTATAGTACTCACTCAAATTTTTCGTACCTTGATTTTCAAGGTCAAGGTCAACTTTGCTGTGCATTTTTTAACAGATCTCGTAGAATCACGCTATAGTGGTCGTGACATATAATTTTTATACACCCGGTCTGTTCAGGACCTACCAATCCTACTTCTCCCAAATACTAGAGAATTTGAAAATGTGATTGCTATGAAAATTTGTAGCGTTGCAGCAGTATTACCAAGTCCCAAAAATTTGTAAATTTTTGTTAGTCAAGACCTCGCGAAGGTCAGCACATTGTAGGTCATTGACCTCGACTATCACCGTTATAGTAATAGAAATACGAAAACAAAACATCGGTAACCTTGAAATCCAGATAAACAAAATAACCTTGACGAAAAAATTATTTCCACGGTAGAACGTCGATTATTTCCCTCGACCCAAATAGTTTGTCCTTATGACATTCCGCGTACTGTAAAAAATAACGGAGCTGTCGTCTTGTAACAGAGTTAGTGGGACACCCTGTATACACAGGTAAAGTGAATCGTGTCAGCTCGAATCAATCTGCAATTCGCTCCAACACCAACGAAATATTATGTCCCGCCAATACCACGGGACCATTCTGCTAATCAGCTTTACTTCGCCACGCCATGTATTACCGTGTAGTCAATTATTGGCTAACAGCCGAGCTAATGAACATTTGAATATTCATTCGGTTCGACGCAAGTCCTACGAATTCCTGCGATTCCCGGCTGCACCGGTGCCGGCTACGAGTAACTTCGACGCATGAACTTAAATAAAGTTGATCCCGGATGACGGGCTGTTATCTTATGGTTTACCGGAGATGGCTAGAGGAAGGATGATATTGAGAGACTGCAGATCTTAATGCAAAATAAAAATTTTCTGCATCTTTTACAGCGAATAAGACCCACTTGGAAATTCGTTTTCCACTTGAATACAGTGATTTCTCTATATACGTCGCCAAGACCTGGATGATAAATGTCGCGAAATTATTCCCACTACCGGAGGTATAGCCCGTGAGAGGCCACGAAGCTCGAGAGACCTCGGACACCGAGGAGTGTAAACATAACATGGTTCGGGTATGTCTCCTGGACATGTGTGTTGATGACATATATCGAGAATTCACTTTAGTAGGTCGGCGTAGTAACGTATCGATGCTCTTCAATTCTTTTAATCTTGCTACTGTTTCAATTTGCAGCTACTCGATATAAACGCATAAAATCTGCAATCTATTAGTTGCTATTATAGGAAATACTTTCGTAAAACAGCGTTATATGTAAGATTCGCACATTGCGTTCTTAGCGAATATGTAGAATGAAGCGTAATGTTCCGTAAAATAAGAACATGTAAAGTAAACGAATGTAATAAGTTAATGATTATGAGACGAGGAAAATCAATCAGCTAATGCAACCAGTTTACTAGCAACCGAGACTAAATCTATAGAAGTGATTCGACTGAGTTATGGGAAAGGTAGCATGAACTGACGCTATTCACCCTACGTTCCTCTGGGAGACATAAAAACCAGTCCACCTAGATTTTTCCCTGATCGATTATTCCGATGAGAACTTGCCGGCCGTGCCTTGTCGGTCCAATAATAGCGCAAATTCTCAAACTTTCATATCCATTTTCATTTTAATCACTCATCCAACCATCCGCTCTATCATTCATTACAGTTTTGAAGTACTGTGAAATTGTACCGGCTATACTTGCTCAATTCCATCATTAAAGCAACCTGCACTTCCTAAAGATATGCAGAGATCGTTGTGCATTTTTAATAGACGTAACTGAATAAAACACAAGGGAAAGTTAAGATACGAAACAGAGATCAGCACACGCATCATTTTCCACGCTTATGTAGTTAAACCGTTCCTTACAAGAGCCAGTTTCTATTCTCACAAATTCAATCACAACATTGCAGACGTTTATTCAGTTCTAACATTTCCCAATGCGTGAAATGCAATTAAAATAATAATGTTGATCGATTCAAATGTATGCGCATATACAATGCGTTTCTATGCATACTGCCAGACCCATAGTACGGAAA
>CM052117.1:2126106-2249987 GCA_028454245.1 Halictus quadricinctus | reverse complement strand
ATATACAATGCGTTTCTATGCATACTGCCAGACCCATAGTACGGAAACCATAGTACTTTTACTAAGTTTTTACTTTCTATTTTTCATTACAATTTTTATAAATTACTACACAAAATTTTGCTTTCTCATAATACGATAAATTATTTCAAATGCAAAACCGTATGGATGTACAGGTAGTTTTGTTTGTTTATGTTCTAAAAGGTTATGCAAAAAGAAATATGTCACTCCATTTAAAAAAAGTACTGGTGACCTTTAAGTCTCTGAAAAATGACCTTGAAAGAAAACGAACCTTCTAAAATATTACAATTTTGTTCGGAGCACTTTGTGAAATGACCCACTCTATACAATATCAATATAGTTAAATTTTTTAAATGAATCCTAATTTTTCCAGTACTGAATAAAACACCATTATTGATGATTTATAACTCATAAACCAATTAATCAATTTCGATGAAAATTTCAACACGCAACTGATATAAATCTACAAAACACATTTTTTAAATTTTCGTTACAACCCCAAAAGTTTGAAAAAGCAACTTTTATTGCTTTCTTCGTAATTCAGACTGTACACAGTTTTTCCAAAATTTCCATTACACGTAACATCTATAAAACTAATCCATCTAGCTTGGCAGAAAAAGTGAAGCCGTTCGGTCCATTTATTTATAAAATTTTATTTATGGGACCGACTGTATATCAGAACTAATTGAAAATTTTAACAGTTTCATTCGACCCCTGTTTTGGGGTAGAGCCTCGTGGGAACGTGTAAGTTTTTCGATGCATCTTGCAATAAATTGCAGAAGTGCAGTAGGATAATATTGTGTTGCGATGCAACAAAGAGGAAGCTTAAACCGTTTGTAGTCCCCGAAGTTTCGTCAAACGAGTTGTGATTTCATCTCGATGTTACACCGCAGAGCGGAGATAGAAAACAATGGAGGGAAAGAAGGGACGGTGGAAACAGAGGGTGAAAGAGGAACGAGAGAACCGAGCTATCTTCAGTCTGGCGATATTCTACCGCGACTACATTAGACGGCTTATCCGCTCATTATGCGGCCCGACGATCGCGCTTATAGTACAAACTTACGACCTTTCCGTTAAGCTCTGCGAAGCAGGATCAACAAACCCCACGGTTCTTCCTTCCTGAATCATCGCGATTAAACCGACATGATTCTGAGTTATGAGAGAATTTAATTCACCCTATTAAGAACTGTCCATCGATCAACTGATCTATATGTATGTATGTCAAACGTTAACGATCATGGCAATTGTTGCCAAAACTGTTCATATACAGTGTGTTTCTCAAACGGTGGGCAAAACTTTAGGTATAGATTCCTATTGCTTCGAGAAGAAGATAAAAGTTATATCAACATAGGTCCGGATTAGTTTCTGAGTTATTAAAGTTTTTGTGGCACAATTCATGAACAATGTTTTTGAAGTAATCGCTGGTCTATGTTTACGTTCCGAAAACGTCTCGATGTCAGCAATAATACATAATTAAAAATATGGGTTCCAATTTAAAAATCAAAATTTATCTTTATGGGCCTTTCCGAGGTCATCTGAAGGTCGAATAAATAACAGCATAATGTGTCCCTCACGAAACCATACGAAACCAACTTCTATCTAAAACATTTTCTCATGTCATTCGTGTTCTTCGAGATATTTGCTCTGGGAATTTAAAATGGAATAATATCTCAAATAGCATAAAAACAAAATCAATTTTTGTCGCATCGGATGCTTGGTAGTCTTAACGGGTCTTCTGTTTCTAAATATCCTGTAATATGATATATCTTGAATAATGATATGTATACCTTTAATAATATATGTTTTACTATAATGTTTGTTTATTTCTTAACGTAAAATCAAATTATTGTTTTGTTTTTATTGGGAAGGTCGAAGTAAATAATCAAATACGGTAGTAAAACATGTATTATCATTAGGCTGCGGATCTTTATGCAAAAATATTTGCATCGATTACAAGACACAGGAGCAAAATAAAAATTCTTTTAGTTATTTTATTAAGCTGAAATCAACACGCTGGTGCCTAATGCACCAAATGCATAAAATCCGCAGTCTAATTATCATTATTAAAGATATGCCACAATCGTTTGCCCGCATACGCCAATCGTTAACTTACTTTCCGACCGAACTGTACGTATTTGTTATCGAAACATTCTAAATGGATTATGTTTCGAAGAAGGAAGAAAAGTTCGAGCTAAAAGCCGGCTGACTCGGCAGAATTCACGGGCATCAGCGAGTCTGAATGCACGAATCCATCCGAGAACGAAAGAAGAAGAAAGGACACCGGTGCTCGGTGAAAAGACTGCACTTAACGTGGCGGATATACGTACATCGTTCCGCCGCACGGAACGGAAGTGATATGTGGCCACGCTTACCGGTACGACTAAACGCACTATTTCTTGTTCAGTCGCCGAACTCCCTTCGAGAATCCTACGACAGATCCGAAGGAGTACATTTAGTGAGAGTTACAATCGCTTTCGGCTCTGGCGAATTCCTAAGGGAGAGCCGGTCGGCAATTTTCTATCAATTGCTATTACAGTGCTATTCTCTGTGTAACTGTCGTATCGTCCGGTCTGCCGAGCGACAGTTCTAGAAGAGGTACTACATTCTTTGTAGTGTGCCGAACATAGAGAAGCATAGCGATTAAAAAAGAAAGAGGGATTGAGGTTCGGGTGTCGGCAAACATCAAAGGACTCGTCGTGTCAGCTCAGCCTCGTAAATTCTAAAATGAAAATTTCTTATTTTTAGTTTTTCGTCCATGAAATTTTTACCATCGTATTCGTCTTGTTTTTCTGATTGAAATGACACCAAACACGATACAATTACGATCATAATTACTTGTGTAACAAGTGATTGAAGTTTCGGACTTGACATTTACGGTAGAGGTACACGAATCTTCAACTTCGCTTGTTACACAAGTAATTATGATTGTAACTATGTCGTGTTTGGTGTCATTTTAATTAGAAAATGGAGACAAATACGATGATAAAGGTTTCATCGAAAAAATCTGTTTGAAGTCGCTGGGAATATAAAAATATTATTATGTGAACAATATTTTTCTAAAGAAAATTGTAAAACAGACTTCAAGACCAACTTATTTTTTTTTTTATTATTAGATTGTGGGGCAAATGTTTATAAATTCATATACTCTATATTCTGTTAACTTTTACTTCACACACTTCCCGAAATTTTAGAAGTATCATTTTGCTTTTTAAGGACTAGAAAGTATTAATGAAGTTCGAGTTGGTCAGAACTCGCTAAATGGTTTCATAAAAATCGGATTAAATTTACTTTTAAAAAATATAGATTGAGCAAAGCAAATTTTTTGTGTGCTGTTTGCGTTTTTGAACTATACAGAAACGCTGCGTCGGTAACAGAGAAAGGTGCCATCTGTCGTCGAACAGAGGAAAGTGTGATTTGAAACCTTTCTATCCCGCGTAAATATCACGGTACGACATAAGCGAAACAAAAAAAATCAATTTGAAAATTAAGAATACTCACGTGCAAAGTTAAGAATAGTTTGTATTCATTATGATATTATTTCCATTATTTAGTCGCTTAACCCTCGGTTGCCGATGGGAAATCATAGGGAGTACGGAATTCCTTAAATTACTGTTAGTTGACTACGTTTACAAAGAAAACATTAATCGTGCTGTTTATTTTAATGTAAAAGACAAATTAATTGAAATACTTGGTTGTGAAGAAACAATAAAAATGTTGCTGAATAAAACAATTTGTTAAGTGTAAGAGAAAACACTTACCTATTTCCTTGGTCGTCACTGTGGCCACACCTGCAGATTTCACTTCATGACCCTGTGAGTCGCCACTATTTTTAACAAACTGCCAATCTTCTCTCAGCTTCTTCAGTTTTTCCTATGGAATTTCAACAATATCGAAATATTAAAACAGTATGAAATATCAAAATATGAAATCTTCTTCATAACGTCACAAGAAAAATAAAATACATTGAAAATTTTATTTCTTTCCCATTAGGTTCCTGAAGTCGCTTAATCCCTTGTCTAAACAGAAATAGACGACTACATCGCGCACCATTATTTATTGACTTTAATCGTTAATAATTTACAAACGAAACCGAAATCGTAATACCCTCACTCATGATTTATTTTACCTTACGGAATCAACCCTTCAAATATTTTACACACATGGTCGAACACGTTCTATGCACCGA
This sequence comes from Halictus quadricinctus, assembly GCA_028454245.1. NCBI lineage: Eukaryota > Metazoa > Arthropoda > Insecta > Hymenoptera > Halictidae > Halictus > Halictus quadricinctus. The sequence goes on along the minus strand of CM052117.1, from coordinate 2,245,783 downwards.
CATTAAAGATAGAGTAGACCCCTCTTGGAGGTCTAGTGTTGCATGCAACATGAGATGGCGGGAACAGAACTACAATGCTGAGGGAAAAATACTGCGTTCAAACTTGTGTATTTTATATAGACTTATAAATCATGGATTCTAAATACCACGATCAAATCGTGGAAGTCATAAAAAGAAATAAAATACTATTAAATTTTATATGACGACTAGCAGAACATGCGCAACTACTTGCAGTTTATATGATTTATAAAAATTAGCATGCACGGCAGAGTTTATGAGATAACAAGACAAAAACACAATCTTGAAACATTTTTATCTCATCCTGTTTCATCTGCAAGTACCTACTAAATTCGAAAATTGTTCAAAAAAGCTAAGCCATTCTATACATGGTTCACCACAAAAAAATCTGAAGGTAAATGTTTTTTAATAGTCAAAGCTGAAACACATAATTATGTCTTACATCACTTAATAGTGATAATGACGAAGAAAATAGAGACGTAGCGCGATTGTCAAACATATTTAATTCTTTGGCACCCCTTCTATTGTATATATTTTTTGTACTCACTTGTAATTCCACAGATATTGGTTGTTTTGCAGACTCGCACTCTTTCTCCAAGTTAGTATAGTTCTCCAATACATCCTTAACTTCCATTTCGCGGTCTTCTACCTTAGACTGTTCACACATGATTTAACGGTTAACACTGTTACATTGTTTGCAACTAATAGACACATTAGTACTTACCATAACATTATTAATGACTTCCATTCGATCTTGTTCAGATAGGTCTCGAGATATCGTTATTCTTGTTCGCGTTTCCATGACCCATGCCATAACAGCATCCAAAGTAAGAATGTATTTTTTAAGAGAGGCAAGCTTATTTTCAACATATTCGCGATGATTCGAAAGATTTGAATTAGCCTATAAATTGAATGTAAATAATTAAATTAATTTTCATTTATTATGAGATGTAATTCGTGAATTTCAGAAAATTAATTTGGAACAGAACCTTATCCATATCAGCAAGGAGTTTATTGCATTCGTCTTCTCCTGAAGGTGTTGTATTTTGATGCATTAAATTTTGCAATGATCTTTTACGGGTCGAAAGTTCTTCTTGCTTCGCCTAAAAACATCAGTTATGACATATCTTTTAACAGTAAATAGATATAAAACCTCAAAAGCTCGGTTGAAAAGTTTATGTTTGGAAGGAAAATATACAAAAAGGAAGAGTTCAATGCTATTTATGTCTTGGCACGGTTTCGTTTATGCAGTCGTGGCATGAGAAGGTATTATTAGGTTTCCTTTCAGTGTGTTTAATAACGTTACCGTGGACGGTGCAGAAACATGAAGTTTTTAATCAAGAAATAAATAAATTTTCTACAAAGTATTATTCATTGAAAACGTAAACTGCATGCACAATTGATAGAAAAACTTTGAATTAATATACTAACGTGACTACCACTTTTATATAAATCTTCTTCATATAACAGAATCTGTTGTTTTGAAAAGAAAAATAATATATTTTTTAAGTGCAACTTACTTTAATAAGTGACAATCTTATTGACAGAGAAGTTTCATCTGATGGATTAGCAGCAGACACCAGCAATGAATTTATCTGTTCCAAGATGTTACAAACATTGTCCAAAATTCTTCCTTCGGTATTCACTTTTCTTTCCATGGCGAAATTCCTTGAAATATATAATATTAACATTAATATAGATAGAAGTTTATTAGTATACGTAAAATTAGCAATTCAACATAAACTAATCTATAATTTTGCAAACATAGTGAAAAATAAAATTAATTAAATCGAATACTTTTTGAAGTTTTCACACGAATTTCTTTATTAGATTTGAGATTATTCTGCGTTGAAGACTACAGCACCACAGGCAAATCACAACTGAAATAGCTCAATAGGGAGAATAGCTTGAATGTAACGTGTCCATCAAAATCATTGAGCTACTATTCTTAAGACCAAACTACAAAACAGCGAAATAACTATAAATAATTTATACAGTGAATACGATGCATACTTCTCTTTTCTTGTATTTAATTCGGCCACTATATTTTGCCAGCGACGTCTGATCACTTCAATCATGTCTTTTAATTCGTTCATGTCTTCCGGCTTGGAACGAGTAAATATACTAGCACTCGAGACGTTAATATTATTAACGGTTCGTTGCATTCTCGAAATTTCTTGTTCCAATTCAAATATTTTTGTCTTTGATGACTTCGAGTGTCCGGACGAATTCAGCTTCTTCAAAGATTCTTCTGTTCTATCTAACCATTCGGAGAAACTTTTACACGTGTGGCAAAGTTCCCTCCACTTTTCGTAGCACTTGTCCCAACGATTATGTCTTTCCACGTAGCACTGATTAACATTAATCCATTCCTCTCGTAGTTTGTCGCTCAATCGTCTTATTTGCTCGGCTTTATCCCTTCGTAGTTTTGAAGCAACGTTTTCAAAAACTGAGTTGATCTCCTCGATGCTCGGTTTCAAAATGTTCAAAGCATTACTGATCTTTTTCAAACAGTCTTCTTGGTTCGCGAACATTTCATAATCATCGCCATTCAACGGCATCGAATTTAGAGATCTGGTTACTGTCACCACAGCTTCTCTGATCTTGTTGACTCTCGTGTTAAATTCCTGCAAGTCTATCCTGCCCACATCCTACAAGACATGAAATGAAAGAGTAACTTTTACAATCATAGTAACTTATAACAGAAAATATTCACTAACGATCAAAATTGAGGAAAAGGCTATCTTTAAAAATATGTTTTTCCCACGAAATTGTAACAGTTTAAATATCGACAACTAAAATCTAATAATCCCTTTATTATGATCGTTTGTGTGTTATGTTACTATTATTCATTTATACACACCACTTCGACTTTTTTATCGGTAACATGTTTGTCCTTATCCTTACTTCCACTGTATCTTTTAAATTGTGAACTAACTTCTTGCCACCTACTGTTGATACTATAACGCACAGTTTCGGAGTATCCAACGTTCAATCTCTTTAATTCAACAGCTAGCTCGTTCAGTTTATGAACCTGTTCTCGCTTAGCGTCAAACTCTACTATGAAGGACTCTAATTGGCCCTCATAGTTATTCACTTGTTCAAGTTTCAATGGCACATCTCTGAACCAATCTTCAAACTCTACCACCAAGTTGTTATATTGCCGCAACATATCTTCGCCCCGTTGTGCTTGTATTCTTCTTGTTTCAATCTCTGACATAACTTGGTGCCACTTGCTCCTCAACTTGTCCTGATGTTCATTCTTTATCTTGTCAGCTCTAACAGGATCAGATGCGTGTACTGTCATGACTAGACCATCGCCTTTGCTAATCAGAGCTGCTGCGTCTGGTGCAAGACTGCTAACTTCACCTTCCAGTACCTGAAACATCAAACGCGTGTAAATATATAAAAAAAAAACATTTAAACAAAGGAGTACTGCAAAATTATATTGTATCTGTACAAACCTCAAGACGCTTTGCAGGATCTTTCTCATTGCTAATGCTACTAATGCTCATAAACATAACATCCATTCTATGTAACATTTTCTGTGCAGACTGTTCAAACTCTAGAATACATTTTTCCAGGCCAGTTCTGGACAAGGACGTTAAAGCCTTGAAAGGTCGTCTGATACCTAACATCTTTGTCTCGGATCTTTGCTGCGATTCTTGCGACAACTTTTCGGCCTGTATCTGCACATAACAGTATTGTGAAAGAAGTCTTGAACAAAAATAAATAAACTATCTTAACACGTTCGCTACCAGCGTTACATACATATGTATGATGATCACAATTTTGTTAATACAATTTCCGTTATTTGTATTCGTAAAGTTCATAAATTTTTTTTTTTATAATTTATAAGAGAATACGCAGCATTTAATGAAACAATTACGAAGGTTGTTGTCAAAACGAACACTGATAGAAAACGTGTTAAATGTTATTATATGCCATGTTAACCATCACCTATCACTATTCATGTACATGAAATCGTTTTATTATGATTAAATAATTGTGACAAGTTATTACCAACAAATTATATTACAGACGCTATCAAATTTTCAATGGCAAGCTTGGTGCCATTAAAATTACCTTGCCCAAGAGGTGTTCAACATGTTCTCCTAAATTCGGGTCTTCCCCTTCTGAGCTGGAGCTTCCAACGTCATTTTCTGTGTCGTCGGAGAAAATTAAGATATCGTCAGTTTCTTTGTCGCTTCCGTAAAAACTTTCACAGTCCTCTAACGTATCATCTTTGGATATACTTCTTGTGCGTCTGTACAACATAGTTCGGAGGCTCTTTTCAGAATCCAAATTCTCTTTTTCATTAGAACGTAGTTTGGAAGCCTGGGTGTCTCTATCGGATGCGGATTCTTTATCGTTAATATGTTCTTTCCTTCGTTTCGGGTAACCGATTGGCGATGGAAATGCTGAGTCAGTAGTAGAATTAGTAATAGTAGCATTTGATTTTGATTTGGTTTTGGTATCGGTCTCTTCAAGGATAAGATACTCGGCAACGCTGTCTTTGTCTTTCCACGTATATGGTACGAGCTCTTTGGTACTATTTATATTGCAATACAATTGTACATTTGTCGACATTTTACTACTTTCTACTTTGATTAACCTGCTGCTCGAAACTTGACTGTTCGATTGCTCAGGGTCTAACTTAAGTGTCAACTTCTTCGTATTTTTAGCAGAATATGGATCCACTGGTTTAGCTTTCTTTAGAATGGGGATTAGCTCTCTCTTTTTATGAATGATTTGCCCTCCGCTAGAAATCTTTCCTCTGGCCTCTTTGTCCTCTGTGTCGGTGTCTACTGATTCTGGCTCCGTCTCTGTGTCTTCGACAATTTCTACTCTTTCGACAACCTGTGGCATCAATCCTACGCTAACGTTTGCACTTGGCAATATTACATGGTCTTCGGGAGATGCGACAGACTTTTTAATCTCCATTTCTTTTACCTCTACGATTCGGAAGGGATTCGTTTGCGCATTGTATTCGTTGTACGTTTTGGAGTCGTTTGTAACCAACGTATTCGAGGATACTTGAGAAAATAAGGTACTATTTTTCGACAAAAAGAACTCTTCGTCGGGCATGTAGACGTCTCTGTCGGGGGACGAAGAAGGCAAATCATCGTCAACGTGGACGACTTGAGGCTGAGAGGTTTGAACGACATCCGGTATAGAGCTCATGTCTAATTTTCGTCTAACGGTTCTACTAACGTCTACGATTTTAGCCTTTACTTTCTCGGACTTTGCGGAGGACTTCCTGCTTCTATGAACAATATCGATCGGCGAGCTCTCGGGTGTGGTTTTAACATTAATTTGATTATCGTCAAACGCAGGATTCAGATATCCTATACCGTATATTTTCTCATTCTTATCAATTAATTTGGTCTCTTTTTTAACTAGCTGCACCGAAGTTTGTTCCGGTTGTCTGGACGGTTTAATGCGTCCGTAATTGTCTCTCCCCTTAGTCTCTCCCACCTTACTCTTTATTAATAAATTGTCTGTGATTTTGTGGATCCATTCCTGTGAAAACATGATAGGTAACAGTGTATTCATGGACAGGCGACAGTTAATTGAAAGAGCATGTTAATAGTGTGACAATATCAAGCGCATGGCCGAATGAAAGTGACAATGCAGTCTCGTTGTGCAAACAAAAGCTTTTTTTCTGTTGCATGTGTATTTCCATCACCAATACAAAAAAACTCGGAGCACATTTTATGCCATTCCTTATTGCAGTTTTTCCTGGCAAATCGTGTTCAGACCTCTCTAGGAAATTCTATACAAGGGGAGAGACAATGTCCCAAATAATTGACCAGTAACAATGCATTGCCATCTACCAAAGGTGATATCTGTTTCTCCACTAACAACAAGAATATTGTATGTACATAGCTAGAAAACACCTCTTGGACAAAGTATTTCATACTTCACTAATACGCAATATAACTTACACATAGTAAATAGTGATTTGGTAGAAGTGTGCGTAATGATTAAACTTACGTAATTATTAAATGTAGTCAAGTATTTGCAAAGTGAAAGTTAATTACAGAATAATCGGTTGATTGTTCGGAATCCCCCTATTCCAAGACTCCTCTCTCCCAGTTCAATGACCTTGAAATATGTTGTTGGGAGCATGATTCTTGACAACTTTTCCCTATGTATATGTTATCGAGATATTTACGAAAAACTATGAACACCCACTACAGGGAATTCTTCCCGTTGTAATTGACCTCGCTCGTTCTTTAGGGGCTCCTAACCCAGACCTAACTAAAATTCGTTCAAAATGTCGGAATTCGCTGTAGTGGACTTGACAGACTTTTAAAAATATCTCGGAAACTAGAATTGACCGGCGGCAACATGTATAGGGAAGAGTTATCGAAAATGACGACCTTGAAAACATATTTCAAGGACATTGAAATCGGTAGAGGACCCCCCCTAATCCGAATAATTACCGATAACTGATCTTAAAGAACACCACAATCAAGAATTAGATCGTTTGATTATATATTGCTAATTATAATAGTAATGAATTTTACAAGTCAAACAGAATATTTTCTTTTCAATGAGATATACGTAATGGTACTATAAAGCACAAGCATTACATATACCAAATGTTAAGATAAAGAACAAGCAATACAAGCCGTGAGAAAATAAGCGATGGATGATATTTGAAACTGCCAACGATTTACTTACTTGTATTCTGTTTGATATTTCTTCCCATTTGTTGCACACTTCTGCCACTTTTGGGTAGTAAGTATAACGTTGCAATTGGTTAACCTTTGGTTTTGCTTCTATCATTTCGCTTTGGACTGCCTGCGAAGAAACATCATTTTGTAAAATTTTTGTGTACAATTCAATTTATATAGTTCTCCCTCGAAATCAATTACTGTGCAATTTTAAATTACCTTGCACTGTTCAAAATGATTTTCTGTTAATTGATCAACCGGGACATTATCCAGTTCATTCAGCTTTTCTTCAACTTGTGAAAGCCACGCATTTATTTCGTCAACGTTGGGTTCCTCCTGAAATTATATAAATACATTCCATTAAATTAGCGCAAATATTCTTCAAATATAAATATTTACCTCCGAAGCATTGCACAGTTTCAGCCTTTTTTCGGTACTCGCTAATCTGGTCACAACGTCTAACAATTTCTCCTTAAGCTGCTCCAAACACCTTGGATCGCAAAGCTTGGAAAATTCTTCTTGCGATTTCAACAACTTATCTCTTACGACATTTAATCTTGGAATTACTTCCGTCATTGTTTCCTATTTAAATATATACTCAGATGTTTTGCATTCAAATATTTGCAGTCTCGTGTACAGTAGGAACTTCATTACCAGGATGATTTCGATTACCTGAGATCTCTCTTTTGCTTGTACAGAAAACATGTTTCTTTAAAATTAGATTGATGAAAGCAAATTAACGAAAGTAAAAACATTATCCTCGAAGTATCTGAATAGTACTATATAAGAAATGATGTAAAGAAATATATTTACACAATGGTGTAAAAAATTATTCATGAACAATTAAATTCTTTTGAGTAGTATAATTATCCAAAGTATGTATTCATATCTATGGGTTTTTTAATCTCAAAACTTCTAATAAAAATTCTGTCGCGTAATTTTCAATATCACCTCTTGCTATAGCTGTACACGTATATATTGTATTTAAAATATAATATTATTTTGGTTGTTTAACCGGTTAATGGAGAACCTACTGTACTAAACAATATTCTGATATTCTTAGAAATATGAACCCTCTACTTACTCGAACATATATCGCAATGACGGGTAAATCAGGCATATTCTTTTGTTTATCTAACTCTTTGTTAATGCTATCTATGGACATGTTAATGTAAGACATATTCTTATATATGTCACGTGACAAATCCAAAGCTGTTTCCAACGTAGATTTTGACTGTGTTATATGTGATCCCAACTGCAATAAGAAGAAACAGTAAAACATAGTCGTCAGAATGGCTCCATACATAATATTAACGACTAGATTGCGAAACTTTGTCTATGCATAACGTATAAAAAATTGTAAAATACAATAGGACCTGATGCAGCATCGTTTAATTAAAACTTCTTTACGTTTCATTTCTTTTAAATTTCCACATTCTATCAATGATCTATCCACGTTACCTTATTATACAATTCTTTCAACATATCGATTCGTTTAGAAAATTTCTCTGGTTCAGCAACGCTTTTCTCTTCAACTAATTTTCTGCCGGTGAGAATAATATTTTCAATCTCACTTTTAATTTCGCTCAATGTTTGGTAGAAACGCTACAAAATAGAAACAACCTATTACATTATTTTGTTTGCATATCGAAAGGATGAAGAATGCTATTTGAATAATAAGTTACCAAACAATGCTTGAGTTGACCGTCAATAGCTTCCGGATCTTCCGAAGATAACTCCAACAAACACGTCGCTTCTTCTATTCCTCGAAGTTCTCGCAAAGCACTGGATAATCTTGGCTCCAAATTGGTTGGACAGCAGAAACGTTGAAATTTCTTTTGCACCTCGGAAAACGTTTGTTCTATCAGAGATAGCTGTTCTTGCAATCTCAGTGCAACTTCTTGTTTTCCAGCAGCTTTGTAAGATTCAATTTGCATTGCCATATCTTGAAGCGTGGATTGTTGATGTTCCATCTTCTCCATTAATTTCTAAAGATCGTAAAGATATTAACTTTAAATTATCATTTTTTCCCAGATCTTCTATGTTCAACTGTTAGTTACAATAAACTATTAATTACAAGCAAAATATCTTAAGAGTGCAATATAATCATAAATTTTCAATGCATATTTTCATATGGTCTAAAAACAAACTTGTTCAAGGAATGACATTCACTTTTCCATGCTCTTCCGTAGCAATACATTGCGAAGAAAATGATTTATTTGTATGTGGATTGTATAATTCTTTTATCGAAGTAGATAGACAAGAAAGTAACGGAAACTTGATAACAGACCTGATAATCATGAGGTAAATCATCGGCAGTAAGGTCGCAGTCAAGAAGTGCAGTTAATTCAGAATCTATTTGCGTTAAGAAGTCTTGAAGAGCACGAATGCATCCTTCCGATTGCTGTGCTTGCTTCATTGATCCTTCGAGCAGTTTGGCCCGCTGCCCTGCCTACTCAAAATATAATTCTAATCTTCCGCATAAGTTCATTAAACATATTTTACTATACATAAATTTACAACTGCGAAATTAATAATATAATAGACCATTCAAACCTATAATCTGTATAGTACGTAATCTATAAAAGAATATGCAAAACTATATAAATTTAAGTTCTGTTTTCAATTTGAAACGTCTAGCACAAAGAACCTCCAAAACTTAACTCGTAGCATCTAATGAATCACAAATAAACAAACAATAAGTATCGAGAAAAATAATTTATCAGAAACCACAGCAATTTTTCCAAGTAAAATCAAACGGTCTTCAAACATGTCTCAATGTGTATCTCTAAAGGTTTAGCAGTAATGCATGCAGTTAGGGATAAATACAATTTTGAATGTTAAACACAAAGTTTAGAAAAAAAATATTAACATCTGAAGCATTTTGAATGTATACATTGCATAACGAATATCAAAACTTAATGCTATCTGCATATGCATACACACAACAGCCCCGTACCTGATTATTCAAACTTTCCCAACGATTCGTCAGGCTCTCAACGTCTGATTGAATAGATTGTGTCATGATATTACTTTCGATCAGCTGTTTACCAATTTCTTGGATTTTCTCAAGCCTCATTTCCGGATGATTTCGTATGTAATTCTCCAAATCCTTTTCGAAGCAATATTATATTACATTTCAAATATAAATTATGCGTCAATGCAGTCCTTCATACGACTTATACTTACGTCTAGTTCTTCTGAGATTTCTTCAGCATCGGTAGCACTTTCTGTAGATCTCTTAAGTCGTTTGTCTAATTTATCTAACCAAGCACTTGCTTGTGCAACCAGAGCACGAAACTCACCGTACTCATGGCTAGCGTTCTGCAAGTGTCTGTACCGCTCGTAAATACGATCTGTAACGTCGGTCCATCGAGCGTTCAAGAACGTAAAACGTCTACCAAGTTCTTGAACCGAGGATCCTTCTGAACTCAACAACTTGTCGTTGCCCATTTCATTAAGGTTCCTGAATTCTTCGACTCGTTTGTCAATCTTTTCTTTCAATGACTGATATCGTCCACGAACTTGAAACAGTTCTACTGAAGATGTTATTTTTGTTTCGGCCGGTATTTCTTTCTCTAAAGCTGACAGCCACTTTGTAAAGTCTTCTATTCCATTGATTATCTATATCATTTTTAAAAATATATTGAATATTGTATTGTCAGGCTTAGAAAAACCATCTAATAAATTTTCACTTTTTTTATATATTTCAATTCTTTGCCGATTCTTCTATTACAATCTATCCTTTCATGAAATCAATACGAAACTCAAAACTATTTTTCTTCACCGCCATTAGTTTTTTGAGAAATTTAATCTTTAAGAAATTCTTTTTAATTTTTAAAACAATATCAAATTTCCCGTTTCGAAATTCTGTTATACAATTGTTCTTTGCAGGAAATGGATCCACAAACTTTTTAAAACATACTTATAATATTGTATCATTTTATTCAAAAGAGTTTATATGGAATTCTTGTTTTTGTAAGAAAGATTTTCGTTACTTTTACCGTTAAAGTTGAAAATTTAGCTTTTCATTCAATATAAAATTTCTTAAAAGCAGAGCAATTGAGAAAACAGATTTCAGACTTATCATTGGCGCACCAAACTCGATAAAACTTGGACGAAAATCTATAAGACAAATTGGCTCGTAGAACAGAAAATTTGCGATGGGAAATCTTACAATAATTACCTCATCATTCTTCTTTAAAGTATCTTCATATTTGTCGTTCAAACTTTTAGCATCGTCTACAATGGCATTCCACTTATGTGAGATAACTTCCAATTTATTATTCAATACACTTGCAAACTTCGGCTCAGAATTTTCGAGTAATCTGTTCGTTGATGTTTGCAATTTTTCTATCTTCGGTTTCGTTTGATTGATACGCTCCGAAAGATATTGAACCTTTTTCAATCCTCGCTCCATAACTTCAACGTCGTTGGTTACACTCTCCTTTGATAGTTCCTCCAAGTATTGATACGAACTCTCGAGCCAATGTTCGAGCTCAGAAAGTTCGTTATTGAACACTTTCAGACACTCTATATCTACAGAATAACAAAAGTTACAATTTTAAAACTGTTACAAATATTTATAGAATTCAAATTCTACAAGTATACCTTTTAACAAGTTTTGCTGACGCTCTTCTAATATTATAGGTATATCGCTCCATTTTGTATTAAGATCTTGCAATTCGTCCTTGAGTCTTTGCCCCTGGGAATCCCCGCTAGTCTTCATGATTAATTCGTGTCCAACAGTGTTTACATAATTGAATATCTCTTGGTGTTCTTTCAGAGCTTTTTGAAGATTACTGAATTTTCTTAACTGCTCCGCCATTGCCTGGTCATCTGACATTACTATATGCTCGGACAGCAACGTGCTCTCCACGTTGTTAATAAATGCAGTGAGATTGGCAATTGCGTCCGTGTATTTCTTTGGCGGAGTTTTATCCACGGTTTCATTTATTTCGGCTAGCTTCTCGGACAGTCTAAAACAAAATTCGAAAATTAAGCTAGCACTTCGTTAAAATGTCAAGTGGACATGCAAAAAATTATTTACGTTTTATATAATGTTTCCCAGTTAGTAACGAACATTTGTACATCCGCGTTCAAGTTGGAGCTTTCGTTCGTAGGGGTTGAATTTTTCAGCAACTCGTTCGATTTCTCCATCAATTTCTTAATGCGTTCTTCATGAGACTTCATTGATTTTATTTTCACCTAAATTTTGAAAACAAATATTTGAATGTGCATGTTGTTCGATCATTTCTATATGATTATTTATAAAATTATTTAAAATAGTTACCCTAAACGGTTCAACCTGGTTGTTTCCTTTATTGGAGTCCAACCATTTGGAATAACTATCTAACATCAAATTCAAACTAGCCAATTCTGTTCGGAACTTTTTCACTTCTTCAAGATACTCTATGCGAGATTTGATTTCGTCCAAACGATTATTAATTGCTGACCAACAATTCTGTACATCTTTTAACTTTATTTCATCTTCTTCTGTCGACTCGTTTGCGTTCTTTAATTCTTCGAGAAGTTGCTTGCCCAAATCCAAAACATTGTTATAATCAACTTTGTGCACTTCTATAGCAACTATAGTGTCATTGTAGACCACTTTCTTTTCTTCGATGCTTAATTCATCGAACACCCCTTCAGACCGACCAATTTCCAAGTCGACGTAATCAAGCCACTTGTAGAGATTATTGAGAGCAGACTCAAATTCCTGCCTAACCGTGTTATCCACACGCCGTTTCTTTGAATCACTATGTGGCGTAGACTGAAACGAAAATATGTAACATAAGTACAATGTAGTAGGGTAAATGTGCCTTATTTCTATCCAATAGTCAGCCTACCTGAACACAAATTGCTGAAAAATAAATATCTACCAACAAATTATGATACATTTGAATGAGTACAATGATCAACATATTCCACATCTTCCAATGTGTAGCCTCAAGTTCTCATGTTATAAAATATTGAGAAAATAGCATATTAATAATAACAACGCTTAAGATGGCTACTAGCCTTAAATGGCTGACTACTGGAACAATTACTCTACGTACAACATTTTCGATAATATTTTTAAATATACTTACTGTAGCTGTAATTTGTTCTTTGTAAGCAATACTTGTTACTGTTTCAGACATCCAGTCGTTACCAGAAATCACTGTCACCTCCCTCTCAGATGTCATATCAAATTCGAATCCTGAACTTGTTATCTATCATAATAAAGAAGAAAGAAAATAATATGTTGCACGAATTAATAGATAGAAAACTAGTACTGTTCAACTAATATCAAATTTTTCTTACACTTCTAATTTTAAAGAATTTGTTCGCTAAATACAAATTTTTGAAAAATTTGTATCCTTCTATGTGTAGTTAAAAAAAATGCAATTCAGACATTTTTGTGATTTGTTAGTTTAAAAAGTTTGTGTGTTTCACATGCAATATTAAAGTATACTTCACTTGTTTAAAAGTAGAAATATGCATCGTTTTTAGAAATTGTTTTCTTTTGACAAATACATATGGAAGAAAACATCATCTACAGATTTATATTCAACGTACAAAAGTCTATAGGAAACACTTATCAAAAATTGTAAGTCCAAATATGTGATGAAAAGTGTGATTTATCAAGAATTATGGAATTCTTTCGCATTACCCTTTGAGTCTGAACTTCCATTATTTGCCCTACTGCTTCCCACCTGTCCTGCAAATTCTCAATATCTTGCAATACAGTAACACACTCGGAGGAGGTGCTCTGACCCTCTAACTCTTGGACTGACTCTTGCAAGGAAGACAATTTCTTCTGGTTCGCGTCCATTTCTATTTTCAGTATCTGCAACTTCTTAATTCTCTCCAATACTTCACCAATCTCGGACGCTGGGTTCGCCTCCATTTGTTTCAGAGTGATTTCAGTTTCGTTTAACCATGAGACTAGTCTTTTGTAATCGTCGTTTATATTCTGCCAAAGCTGAGAAAGCGACTGCAAACGCTGCCGCCTTTCCTCCTTCCACTTGCAAATATGCGTCCATCGTTCTCCAAGAGCGGACAATTGATCCTCCATTTGAGCGTAAACCGCCTCCGAGTTTTCCTCGTCCACAACAACCACCATATTCCTCATGCCATCGACAACTCCTTGCTGCGCCTGGATATCTTGCTCTAATTCACTTAATTGTTTCAGATGTTCGTCCAAGGCAGATGGGTTCAATTCAGCGGCTGCCATTCGTGAAATTCGATCTTCGGTTTTTGTTAACCATTCTCTTAGATCGTCTAACTGGCCTTGCTGCATCTGCATCAGAACCTGCAAACATTTGTAAATTTATTTATAACCGCTTGTATTTTAATCTTTTATTAGTGCGATTAATGTTACAAAATTAGATGTTTTAAAAGGCTACATAATTAATGATACTCTCGAATGCTCACATCAAGAATGATAGTTTTCAAAAATAATCTTCAAGTCCCTAATGCAGTTTAAACTGATTAACTTCACTTCGTTACGAATTGAGGATTTCAAAATGTATGTAAATTTTAAATATACCCACAAATTGAAGGCAAATTTCTACTTAATCAGAAATAAGTAGTATTCGATAACTTCCGTACCTCATGAATCTTAGTTTGCCTCTCCATCGCCCGCATGCGAAGCCCTTCCCACCGAGAATTCAATAACGACATCTGAACACGAACTTCGTGTTCCTCGTCTTTGTGTAAGCCGCCCTCCGCTAATAATCTTGCACCCTCTTCCAAGACAGCACCTACTCCGTCCTGATGACCAGACAGTTCCATTAAAAACGTCTCGTGTTCGTGAAATTGTTGCTTTAACACTTCCAAGCTGGAACCCGGTTCCGGGGCATGATTCAGTTTATCCTCCGCCTCCAAGAGCCAAGTTAAAACTTCTTCGAGGGCAACCTGATAACCACCGAGCTCCACCGACACATTTGTGGCTAAACTCATCGGCCTCGACGCCGGTGCTCCGAAATTTGTAAAGGACAATGGGTTCTACGGTAGAAAAATGTTCGAAGCTTTAGTAACGTGTTATAGCCAAGGAATCATCGAGTCATTGTAAAAGTCTTCATAACAGACGGTGTTATTCCTGTGACAGTGGGATTGTATTGAACGAATGGTATAAACATATAAAAATAATCATTATTATTATTATCAGAGACGGCAACTACTTAATCGACTGATTGTTAAATTTTCTGTAATAAAGATCAAAGTGAAGATAAACCGAAAATTGTATCAAGACTTTTACAACGACCCAATATGTTGCTGTTTCCTATCTGTCGATGCATGATTATTAAAATGATTGCTACCTCGGCTCCTGGCGTCGTAACCGGACTACCATCGCTCGCTACGGAAAGATCTAACTCGCCTATGTCATCTCCGGAATGAGGTAGCGATTGGAAGAGACACATTACGTACATCATTATCGATTTTTTATCCGGCACGGATGTATTCACGTCTGCCAAAGAAATGTAAATTTAATGCATTACATCGTTATTACGTCCTATTACACTCCGCTGCTAGTTTATTATGTTCTCCTCTTTTCTCTAAGAATTTCTTTAGCTAAATCACAGTTATTACATTGCAAATAATGATGCAACAACCCAAATTTCAAGAATTTCTTTAAAAAATCGTTAGTTAAATTCCTGCCCAAAGTATTATCTACTATTGAAGCATTAAAATCGCTGTTAGTGTCTCTCTTACTTCCCAAATTTGAAAAAGTTTTTGACTATTGGATTGGAACGAAAGTTCGTAGCATTTCCAAATTAAAATTCAAAGATAAAATTAAGATATTTCTTCATAAGTTTATTTAATAGCATGATAAGTTACCTCAAAAATGGCAAAAAGTAATAAAACAGAATGAAAAATATGTTATTGAATGAACCTATGAATAAACATCTTAATTTGATCCTTGAATTTTAATTTCGAAACGCTACGAACTTTCGTGCAAACCCAACACATTTGTACAGTGATACTATTAACTATTATATATAGTTTGAACACTATATTTTCCATTCTCGAAGAATTGTTGATATTTAAACTGTGATAATTTCGTTTTAAAACATAGTGCAACAATAAGCCTGGACTCATTTAAAAGCTTGAAACCTCTACTTTCAGAATCTATTATATAATTTATATTATAATTATATATATGATATAATAATATAATTAATTCTTTTTATATAACATATAATTTATTCTTTATCCTCTGAGATTTTTCTTCATGATACAGTGGCGGAAAAACCAAAGGTACTTTTTTGTCGAAAATACTACACGTTTAAACGTCTATAGGAACATTGAAAAATTTTTCTTTTGATTGGATCCACCGTAGATTTGAAGTTTTTGGATCCACACTGTAAGGGTATCATTAGCGCTTTCTTACTACAGAAATTCTTTGAGAAAAGGACACTTCGGTCACGTCTCGAATTGCAGGTGGATGATGCAGTCCAAAGGACACTTCGATTGTGTCCTGACTTGTGATTTATTGCCAAAGGATCAAGGATATTTACCCTCTGGATCAAGCAACCGTTCAATGCCCAAATGTTCCTGTGCAATTCGGAACGCATGGTCTAGCCTGGCGTTAGGATGTTTGCGAGCTATATTGTTAAAATCGAACAAATGCGGTTTCCTTCTGTGAAGTATCGCATTGAAAGCGAGACCATCCGACCAAGACGTGGTAAAGTTTTTGATATCGACTCCGGGATAATTCTGAAAAATATCGACGAGGTATAAAAAGAAGATCTGCTATAGCAGGTGCACATGTTTAGTGCACTAAACAAAAAAATAAACGTGCGCGTTTTCTTTCTCGAAGCGACGTTTCACCTGTGAATTCTGACGACACCATGCTAAAAGTGTTTTTTCCAAATTTGTCTGTTGCAGTTCTGTCATTAGGTCCTTCAGATGATAATGTACCTGCATAAATCAAGTAATTAGTACTCGGCGGGGGAGCGAATCTATTCGGTGCATAGATATATACATTCTATCTAATGCAAACCAGATCGATCGTGAAACTGACCTGCCAGTGTAAAATAATACTCCACACTAATCCCAACGTTAGCTTAGGATTACCGTCAACGATATCGTTGCTACTAATATTTACAAGTTTCACCTAGGAAGTACATGAAACACAATTAAACGCACATTCATTTTCTTACGTCGTCGGTGTACCATTCATGTCGACTTACGTTGTTCTGTTCAAGAATTTGCAATGCCTTATTAACATTGTTCAGGTGATGCACTCTCATTCGACCGCGTTCTCTTTTCTGCAAAATAGAACCGTTTAATTGCTCGAGAAAGCATGGAGTCAATTGTTACGCGTTTCTGCGCAGCTTCATGTTTCTGTGCTCATCGTCGGAAAAAGATTCGTAAATCATGCGATTTATAAAAAGAACGGAAGTCGTCGGCTGTGTCTTCAGGAATACATATATGGAAACACCTATGAAACGGAATTAAACGAACGGGGCAACGTGGACTTTTCGTTAGGCATGTTCGCGTACGCCCACCGTGCGCAGATAATCGTCGCGCTTATGCAAATATTCGTAATACTCCATACGCGCACCTGACTAGAATTCTATTAACGGGGCTCGTTACGTACGCGCAAATGCCACTACGCGACAGGACGATCAGAAATAAGACGAGCATCGGAATGTTACAATGATTAGGGTAATTTCGAGAGAGACGGCACCGTAGGGTCAGATGCACCAGTTTTTATTGTGACAATACTGAACGATTCTCAACTGTTTTTTTTTTGTTATCATTTACATCATTTTAACATTTGCAAATAATCTCATATCGAAGAACACGTCTACAGTGAATTCTCGATATATGTCAACAACACGGGTAGTGAGGATAATTCCGCGACATTTATCATCCAAGCTCTGGCGACATATATAGAGAAATCACTGTATTATATTATTTACGTGTGACAGAAGTAAAACTTCTTAGTGCTCCAAACTTCTGATAAAATATTTTTGTAAGTGGTCAATACAAATGTTATTACCATTTATAATGGTTATTACAAATGTTATAAAAATGTTATATAAATGTTATACAAATATTATTATGGTTTTAACTATCAGTATCGACTTAAATAGTGACAATTGTTTCTCCTTTAAGATTTTTCATCGTGTTTTGACAACATTTTTTGTACCAGTTCTTGTTTCTGTATAGGTGCGTCTCTCCTTCAATTTAGGGACAGACGCACCATTAATGTATGTAAGTGTACCAGGCAGTCGTTTGGTTAAAAAATGGAGCATCCCCTTTTTAATTAATTACGAAACGATAAATTAAAACTGAGACTTGTTCTTTGTCACACTGTTTGTTAACATCTTACACTTTAATGGAAAGGAGTGCGTCTATCCCCAATCAGGAGTGCATCTAACCCTAGGCCCTAGGGAGAGATGCACTTTTTCGAATGTTTTTTAAACAGCATATTGATATATTAAAATAAAAGTTTTACTGATTTACGTTATATATTATTAAAGAGATTTAAATAAATAATTAAACTATGCCTTCCTATACTTTGAATTATTTTTCTTAAAATTTTAATAAACAAAAAGTGGTGCATCTCTCCCGAAATTACCCACAGAAATTCAGATGCGACAAGATGTGCAGGATGTAAAGAAATTATATGTCGCGACTACGTAAGAAAGCTGTCGCAAAATTCATTTCAAGGTCAAAAGGTCAACAATTTCTTTTTTTGTTGCATTGTGTAGTAGATTATACTTAATCACATCGTATGCAAACGAAATTAAATGACAAATAAAATATAATAGAAGAAATATGTTTGAACAGATGATTTATTTGTTAAACGTCGCATACTTACGTAAACTTTGGACGTAAGGACTTCTAAAAGGGACAGTAAGCGATTGCCATCTCTTAAATCGATGAATAAGTCTGTAATTGGTTCGTGTTGATTCTACGAAGAATATGAGTACTCGTTAAATACCAAATGAATAAAAGAATTTCTAATTTTACGATTTTTTAAACATTCTTATGGAACTGAATTCCAATTTTTTATGAATGCTTCGTACAGAATGTTTTATTACGTTATGATCCGAAAATAAAAACTTACCTTCAGCAGTTGGGAATTTATCCATTTCGTAAACGTTTTCTTCTGCACATCTTCTCGTTCGTCTGTAAAACATAAATACACGTGATTGCATGACTTGGGAAATTAAACATGCTTAGAACACGCATACTATTACTATTTACTTAAAAACATTTAATCAGTAACATACATACATAATTTTCCTGACACTTTCC
Organism: Halictus quadricinctus; assembly: GCA_028454245.1. NCBI lineage: Eukaryota > Metazoa > Arthropoda > Insecta > Hymenoptera > Halictidae > Halictus > Halictus quadricinctus. The sequence goes on along the minus strand of CM052117.1, from coordinate 2,226,821 downwards.
GTGAAAATACTGTAATTTGCAACAATATTCCAGAAACTACCACCATTTGTTCACTTATTACAAATTTACAATATTTTTACAGAAAACAATTTCTAAGTTTTGCCAATCTGTATTTAAAAATATGTTTATATATAGATACAGCAAAAATGACATGAGAAAACATGAAAAGAAAGCAAAAATATTTTTATCTAAGAAAGCAGAAATATTTTTATCTATTTTTATCACTTTTTTCTATTTTTATCGCTTTAAGAAAAAATAGTAGCCCATTTTGTTCACTAACTTTTCGGTAAGATATATTCCAAACAATTGTATGATTGCACCATACAGAACTATATTCGAAATTTGACAAAACTGCAAATAAATTAATGGAGATAGTTCAGTGAGAAAGCACAATTCTATATTGTGTTACAATTGGTTTTCTACTATTATTGTTCAACTTATATGAAGATAGAACACCTATTCGTACCTTTTTCGTTAAAAGTAAAATTATTGTTCCCCTTAGAAGAGATCGTATATTATTTAGAGCTAGTACTTTTACTACATTCATTAGACTGCGGATTTTATGCTAAATGAAAATTATTTGTATTAATTATGAGACACAGGAGCTACATAAACATTCACTCCTTTTCTTCATCATTTCATTGAGTCGAAAACAATATGTATAACAGTATCATTGAATTCTTTAAATGCTTTTACTGTTTCAAGTGTGAGCTACTCATTTTGTCATAAATGAATAACGAAATGAATAACGAAATGAATAAATAAAATGAATAATTCATTATTGTGTTTTGTGCATTTGTTATTTTGTATGTGTAACTGCAATGTTAATAAAAAAAAATATGTTTCTTCTTCATTTCGAGTCTCTTTTTTATGCGTCCCCCGAATTAACTTACAATGCTTGATTAGGCCCTTGGTGGTAAACGAGTTTGACATGCCTGATATAATAGTATGGTATGTTAAAAATGGCTTGAGTTTTTTTTTAGACATTAGAAGGATTAGTTTACTGGTTAATGTATAAATAATTTATTTAAAAATTGCTTTTGCCGCAATTACAAAGAAAACATTAAAGGTCACGATTCATGATAAATAACTTGATGTAATGGTGAATAGGTTATAAAAAAAATTAGATCTCTTTAGCAGGTCGTCTGTAAACTTACAAAAATACAATTACTGCATAAATTTCAACATGAGCGTCATAAATGTTTTTTTAATTATGCTCATTCACTGGACAGGTCACCCTACCTAGTAAATACATCCTTCTAACATCTCCAAAAAACTGAAGCTGTTTGGTCCAATTCTAAAAAAGTTATTCCTTTTTAAAGGGTGTACGAACACTTTCTACGCTCACTGTATGTAGCAAATAGTGCCATGCCTCGATGGTATTCGAGACCATTTGGTAATAGTACTACAAAATACTACGGAAGATATTGTACTGGCAACGCAGTTAGTATCGCGCGCGTTAAAAAAAACGCATCTCCAACAAATAACTGTTTGCTTCCGTGATAACAGTGGCAGATCCACTATCATTCAAACGCCGTCGCGAAATTATTGTCGACGTGGCAACGACGGCTCATCGTCTATCGCGTTGACACTCATTGACCCCGGTAGATGCAGCAGTAAACTCTCGAAATTTAGGTCGACCAACAGAAAGTTATAAGCAGGGTTGTTAAATACCTGTGACATTCTAACGACCAACAGAAAATTCTTCTCTTGCATTGAAAAGTGACGCTGTACAGAATCTATTCAGTTGGGACGAAGGTCCGTAATGTTTTTAAATTATAAATTCGAAGATAAAATTAAGATTCACAGATTTATTCAATACTGTATTTTCCATTCTGTTCTATTACTGTTTGCCATTTGTTGAGGTCACATATCGTGTTATTGAACAAAGCACTGCTAAAAAATATTCAACAGACGACGCTTTGGCATCGCAAAGGAATTCAATAAAAATTCCCTGAGCTATTAAACCGGCCAGCATGAAAAATGTTGTTTCAAGCAAATTGCGTTCAACGTTTCAAAAGAAGCATCCTCTGCAACTCGAAGATAGCAGACGTATATCGTCGCGTCGTAGATTTACGAGTGATTCCCTATCTAGTCCAAACGGTGTAAGTACAATCTTATAATCCCTTTTATTGTATCCGAATTCAGAACATAAACGTTGCCGGCGATCCTCTCCAATTCACCTGTAACTTGGCACTTGGGCTCAAGCGGTACGCTATCTATGCAAAACCTCTTCTTGTTCTAAGAAATTTTCAAACTCCACGTTGACATGGTGTTTTAAGGCCCAAAATGTGACTGGTCTACGTTGTTTTATAATAATTACAAGACCGAATTTATTTAGATTTCTCCCCATTTTTATAACAATATGCGCCTGAATGAAGACATGTTCTTAATAACCTCTAATGCTTTTATTAGAAATTATCAAGTGAAGAGTATAGCCGGATAAGATGATCAGAATTTAACCAAATTGATTTTTGGTCACACCAAAGGTTTCGAAGTTTGAAGTCGGTACCCCTACCACAAGGGTAGTTATAGGGTGAGCACGGTTTAATGAATTATGCTCTATTTCTTCCGTTCGTCTCAACAAAAAATTACGAAAAAATTCATGAACATTCTAGCTAATGGCACACCTGACAGCGAATTATTTCAGAATTGTTGATTGCAAAATCTATTTTTTTTTAAATCCGGAAGCATAAAATCACCGATTTTATATTGAAGTTTTCAAGTCACCACATTTATATTATTATGTTAGTTGTGTCTCATCGTGATTATTAATAATGTTTGAAAAAAATTGGAAATCTCTAAAAATACAATACTTTATCATGAATAAAAAAATTATTGAACTCCTGATTTGCTATTAAATCCACCGAAAAATTAAAAATTCAGGTTCCTCGAACACAGAAACGATAATGATACTCCCGCCGAAGCAATCATTAATTTCATTCATGCTCTTCGTACGCTATACAACGAACCCGCGTTAATCGTGGCCGTCCGTATCTCTCGAACGCTCCAAATAATTGGAAGACGAAGCATCCCGAACCGATTAGCCTAATTTGCATCGCGAGGGTACTAATCACGGTCTAATCGGGTGCCCTCGAGCTACGCGTCTATGTCTGGACACGATATACTAATTTCTCATTTTATATTTCGTGAAAATGCTAAATGGTGTGCGGCACGACGAGTAGCGTGGACGTCACCGGAGGAGAATGAATGAACGGAAAATGCTTATCTTACGATAGAACGAGTACAAGATAGCGGGAACGGTGGGAGGCAACGAGCGACGGAATCCCGAATGCCGATCACGTCCTCGAAGTAAAGTATGCCGTAAGATACGCGCGCGAGACTGTCTTGTGTCTTTCCTGGACATGGGTCAGTGATGGGACCAAGTGAATCGTAAGTTCCACCGAAACTTCAAGGAGCACGATGCCATTGACAAATAATCGAGGCAGTGTCGCCAGGTCAGGACTTATTCCCCAACTATAATTTCCCCTTCTACCGCATACTCCGACACTGGCAAAGAGGGGGTAACTTTTTCCCCTCGATTGCTCCCTCCCCTCATCTGGCGACACTGATTCGAGGTTGAACTCCGTTTGTCTATTCCCCGTTTAATACAACAACACTTTAAGGGGGGATCCCCGAGTACATTATTAAAAATAATGCTAACGTTAGGAATTTGACTTGAAAACCAGAACACCCGCTTAATTTAATGACAAGTGTGACAAGTTTCAAGTCGGCACCCCTACCAGAAGGGTAGTTGCAGGCTGAACGCGGTTTTCATGAATTATGCTTCATTTCTTCTGTTCTGCTCAACAAAAAATTACGAAACCATTCATGAACATTCTATATAATAGCACGCACCACCATGGATTTTTTCCGAATTTTTGACAGCAAACTTGATTTTTAAAAAATTCCAGATGCTTCACATTGATGATCTAATATTGGAGTTATCGGATGACTACGTTCACTTCATTATGATCTATGCGTCTTACGATTATTAATGTCTTTTCTCAGATTTTTTTGGATCAGGCAGACATGTTTAACACTGGGCTCACGGGGCACTAAAAATGACTATTTACATTACTTTGTAGAAATAATATGAATGTATCTATCAAAATTTTTTAATAATATGTACCCAAAGAAATCAATTTGTAAAATAATTCCTCATGAATGTATCTTTACAATCACAATATTCATAAATTAAAAATATTAGAATCCATCATTTTGACGGGCCCCGTAAATCTAGTGTTAAAGAAATTGAAAATGTATATTTCTCATAGAAGATTTACAGATAATACTTAATAATAAAATATTTCATAAAAACGATATTTAAAAATATTTAAAATAAAGAAAATGAATAAAAAATTAGAGTAAATTAAATATCTATTGATATCTATCTATTTAAATAAACCAAATATCTCGAGACGAAATCTACATATTTTCAATATTCTTCAAATACATGTTGCATCAAATAAAATATTATATTTTCAAAGTTGTACGTATGCTTCAAATAAGTAGAATTATTTATTATTTGTAATTTTACCCAGCTTGCCAAAGCCATCAAGCTTTCTCTTATACTTCCGTAAGGAAACTGACAGAGTCCGGTTTCTTTTTGATCACACCTCGCGTGTATATCAAACTTGGACCCATCGCTATCATCAGGCAACGTGGAGAGGTTTCCTTACGAAACCGTGCCGCTTCCGAATATGGTGCATCGAGTTCTTTTCTGCCGGCATGGCATGGCAGCGCGATCGCCAGTTTTCTTTCCGTGGTGACCGGCGTCGCATATTCGCCGAGAGAATCTCTGCAGTTTTGTGTCAGAAAACGGAACGACGACACACTGGGTGCGGATCCAATATCATGGGCAGGACAATCAATGCGGCGATCCCCCCTCGTAAACCTTATTTCGCTTGATGGATCGAATGGTAGATGATTTCGAGAGTAACAGTGCATTGATAACGCGGAATGCCGACCTTCTTATCGTACTACCCACGAGAAAACAGTAACATGAATTTATTTTGTTTGAATTGCTATAGTTCACTCTTAAGTTGGAAGAATCATTGCTCTTCATATTTGAAGCTATTTAAAAAGATTAGTTACAAATGGTTTATTGCACGAATAATCTTTATTGTAGTGACCCGGGTTGGACACATATTATTTAAAATAGCATAACAAATGATCGTCTGGAATAATGAATTCTTTGAAATACTTCATTAATTTAAACGGTATTTTTACTTTGTCTTTGATTCATATGAATTATTTGCATATACTTGACTCAAATAAAATAACGAAAAATAATTATACATAGAATGGTGAACTAAATTAATTAATTAACTGAGTTGTATAATAGTAAAATGTGAGTTACATGCGTGAGACACTATAATACAAATCTGTATTTTGGACACCGTTGACGATGCTGACGTGAGAGAATTAAAGAGTATTTGAGTTTTTATTTGACAAAGTATCGAATAAAAAATAAAATGAAAAATAATTTCGAACAAACTCCATATAACGAAATAATCTAAAGAAAAATGATTTGCCTGTTGAAATAAATAATTGAAGCTCAATAATAATTCAATAACTTAAGTTCGAATAAAATATTAAATAATAAACCTTCACTATGGACAGTTACTTTTCGTAGCACAGGGTTACCTCTTTAACTAAGAAATGTAACTGCTTCTAAACCTTTGAGCGGAATTGTATCTACAGTTTAATCGTAGCCAATGCTAATTGTTAATTGGAGCACTTAGCTCCAAAATCCATCCATACAAATTTTTTTGGTAAAAAATTGTTCTGTTCGTACTCGATTTATTTTGTCATATAGAGTCGTCCTTTCTTTATTGTCACAATAGAATAATCCTTAAACACGAGCCAAAATAAAGGTCAACAGAGTTCAACAAACTTGAGGAATATAGGAATCTCAAACTAGAGGTGGTATAAATTATAAAATCGACACTGCTTGTAGTTTTTTCAGTTGGAAGAAATGCAAATTACATTTTCGACGGATTTTCTCACATCGAACACCACCTCTATCCGGTTATACCACGAATTCAGGGCCGCACCCTGGCTATAACGCGACTTCCTGCGGCTACAACGCGTTCTATGCGACGGAGAATAATGACCGATAGATCTTGTTCGATGGAGATGAATGTTGGGTACCGTAACGCTACAGGATTCAGAAAGAAATTGGCTACATCACAAATAGAGTAATGGTACTATTGCGATATCAATGCCTAACGGCCGCGCGATAATGATCCTTCGCGCAGAAAATAATTCCGAGTGTCGCACAGTGCGGACAAATGGCCTATTTTTCGGCACTTCTCTAAATTTGGTTACTAATGTATATATATATGGTAATTATTCACAAAAAATGATATTTACCAATGTAATTAATAAATTTAACAAGAAATTAACAATTTGTCTAAAAAAAAATTTAGTTTTAAACACTAACAAATTTAAAACGAAATTAATAATAAATTAACCATATGTAAAATTAATAATAATAAACAAACAAATTATAATAGTAGTAAGCAAAATTAACAAACTTAAATTCCGCACTGTAACCGTGGCGGACAAGTGGCAAAATTTTGGAGAAAAATCCAAATTTGTTTGAATGTATATGTATTGTTAGTTATTCACGGAAAATTAAATTTAACAATACAACTAATAAATTTAAAAAGAAATTAACATATTTTTCACAATAGGTCCTAAAGGAAAAGTGTTGGGACTTCTTAAAACTATAAAATTCTTAAACTATAACAAGTAATATATCCAAATATGTAATTTGCCGTTTTTGTTATACATTAATTTGAAGTTTTATATGAAAGTAATAAATAAAACCAGCGTTGAAGATTTATACAAAAAGTAAATCTGCTTTATTAAATGTAAAGAGTGCATATTCCTTGGTGAGCACTTTCAAAAATACTGAATTATTATTGCAACACTCGTCTACAATTAATCGTTTAATTATTTTTCGATTTTTGGCACTCTAGAGAGTGCGACAAATGGGAAAATTTTTTACAAAAATCTAAATTTGGTTACTAATGTATACGTAATGGTACTTATTCACAAAAAAATGAAATTTAACAACAAAATTAATAAATTAAAAAAACTTAAAAATATGTATGCATAAAAATGATCGTTGAATGATTAATAATATCAATTTCCTCCTAATATGCAGTTTTGCCAAACTGTGAAATACACGTGTAGTGAGATATGCCAGGCTTGTCCGCACCGAGTTTAATTTATTTCATTGCAAAAGTCTTGATGCAATTTTCGGTTTATTAATTCCAGGGTAGTTTTATTCGTTCCAGGGTAAAAAAAGGATATAAAAGAAAGAGTAGAGAGAGAGTCTCACTTTCCTCGAGCCACCTGCAAATTCCGGTTGCTCCTCTCTTTAATGGAACTGCATACTTTCCTCGAGTAAATCGATTCCGTGCTTCGAGTGGAATGACATTAGAGGAAAGTGTCCTAAGATTAAGGGGGAGGATACAATCGGTGAAACGAGCGCAAAGCAACCCTTTCCTTCAGTTATACAAATATTTCCAAGTCAAACATTTTATTTGTAATCAGTAGTTCTGTTTTTTTGTGGTTCATGTTAGTGTTCAAGTACGTCGCCTTTTAAACCTAGATAAACTAAGTTACTAGGAATAAAACATTAAATACTCTTCTAGAATATTGACAAAAATTATTGTCACTTGTATCTTCAACGGTAATTGTGAATACTATAGGCATTAATCATCTAATTAATGGTCCTTAATATCCCCGGTCTTCTTATCACTTTCTGCACGTCAATTGTTGTACTAATTATAATTCTTTAATGTTTCAGCATACTACTCTATTTCTAATACATCAAAATGAATGGAAACTGTAATTTTGTAACATGACAGATTTAGTAAATATATTAATGAATAAATAGTAAATATCTCAACAAATATAAACGTACGACGCGCTTGTAGATGAAAAGGAGTATTAGTTTTATTATTTATAGATCGTAAAATTTATGTTACGGTATTGAACATGCATTCCTTATAACTCCAAAATGTTATGTTACGTACTACTGTTGGTGGAATCGCTTTTCGCTGGGAGAGGAAATTGATACTTGCGAGAAAGAGATTTGTAGAGAGCATGTTTTAGGTAAAAAGAAAAGTACAGTGATTTCCCTACATATGTCGCCAAGGCTTGGATGATAAACGTCGCGGAATTATCCCCACTACCGCGGGGTATACCTCGCGAAGGACCGCAAAGCTCGAGAAGCTTCGGACACCGAGAAGAGTATAAACATAACACGGCTCGGGTGTCTCCCGGACGATAAACGACGCTAGCAAGATCCGTGTTGATGACATATATCGAGAATTCACTGTATATTCTAAAATTTAGATTTACAAAGGGTACAATTTTATATATACGTTTGTGTGGAAAGAGGGGCTTCATTAATATAAGGATTGGGGATGTGGTTCGCAATTATCTTTTCTATGTTTGCTATGTTGTCTATGTTACCAGACTGTGCAAATATATGCGCACCAGTCTAGCTCGGAAGGGTCGGAGTGCTGGTTGTGGTCCGCATCTACCGAAGTCTAGTCTTAATATATTATGTTGTTACACGAAATTTTAATACGAAAATTCTGCCATTCCTAAATTTATTTTTGAAACTTAATTTTTTCTCCCGTTTATGTGGCATGATGGCGCAGTGGAGGACACGCGGTGAGACAGGAGCGTCTTATGCATAAGAACGTGACAGTTACTTTCAATGAAACTTTTTAGAGATCCACTAACGTTTTAGAAACTGTCAAGATACACTTCACCGTTTGTAAACGTTACAGCCAGTAGTTTGTAAGCTTGACTTGGTTGGTATGGAAGACTCGTTTTCGATTTAACAAAGACTGTGAAGAGTATATCAACCGAATAGTTATGAACGCAGACAACATGTTTATTCTCGAATCGTTCGTCTTTCCAGAGTTAAAGCGTTTGTTGATCAGTCTTTGAAGTCTTTGAAACGATTAAAATTCTATACTCGAATCGATTGCGGATCGAATGCGATTATACCGAATTCCAACATTTTCTGGAATCGAGAGTTGCACGGAGTAGACGCAACAGTTTATACATGCACATCTGTTCGCTCGTTTCCGAACGTAAACAGTAGTGAGCGAACCATGAAATAACGGGGAGAGCCGCGCACACAAAGACACTTTATTCTAAAAGTCTATGCACGCGCGGCTCGAACAAATTATACTTGCTAATAAATAAAGAGAGACGAATTCCGCTGGTATGAAACTGGTTTTTAAGGGGATGAAATAAAGTGGCATTTAGGTGACCGAGCTGCGCAATAAATTTCGGCCGCGATTACTCTTCATTTCGGCGTTCGATATCTGATTCAACCGGGATTCCGGTCTGAATGCTGCCGCTCGAGTGGCTTTCAAACCGCCGACAAATTTCAGCCACCCCCTCGACGATTCGCGAGGGTTGAACGAACCGCAAGTTCGGGACGCGTAATGCTGTTAACGCCCCGATAACACATCGTCGCGAAAACAGTAGCAGCCATCTGAAACCGCCGCTAAACTTAGCTAAACGCTCGCTAACATGCGGTCTCCTCGCCGCTGTACACACATTCATTAGAGCAATTCAACGAAACAAACAGCTCTCGCGGAGGAGGTTCCCCGCTGATGCCTGTCCGTCTTTTCTGAAACGGAACTTCGAGATCTCGACGCTCTATGCTCACTCGTGAAAATATTAAACAATCGTCGCTAAAATGCCGAAAAGACGATTAAATGTCTACCTACAGTCGCGGACGTAATCACACTAATATTCGGACACTCCTAAAAAGACGATCACTTTTTTATGAGTGGACTTTTCGGAACGTTTGTATTAGTTTACTTTTGGCAACTTTTTTATCCGGGCCTGTATCGAAAATTTTAAAAACTACATTTGGTAAATATGTATCAGTTATAGAGGATAACCTTGCCATGGAAAAGTGTGCAGATGTTCCTGTGGTAATAATATTTAAATGTTTCGCAATATTTAAATGAAAATATCTCGTAAACTAATGGTTTTTTCAATACAACTGCGTTAGTACTTTTATAACTAATGTCGAGATGGATCGATTAATGCATTCAAAATTATATGGTTCCATGAAAAAAATTCAAGTTGACCTTCATATGTCCTTCACGCGTCCCCCTACAAATATACTGATTTCATACAATTACTTCCCCCTCGAAACATAACAAGTTTCTTCGAACCACTTTTTCGAATAACAAATATTTGAGGATATAAGTGCATTTATAGATTCAAACGAGTCATCCTGTATATATCTAAAAATTTACTAGTTATCTTTAACTATGTATAGCTCATCGCATTGTTGACCGAATTTTGATGAAATTTTCAATATCTGTTTAAATTTTCAATTAGGCCCACACAAGGAAGTTTTACGATACAGAACAACTTTTCTGCGCAATTCAGGCCAACAGCAATCATCGCCGTTTTCAAATTATCCGAATATTGCTATGAGTCACTGTATACACATAAGTTTCCCCGTTCCGCCGATTATCTTGTCTTTCACGCTACGAAATAATCGCTAGTGTAAAAAGCTGACGCACGCCTGGGCACGGTCTTTCACTATTGCAACAATCCGCAAAGTGCTAGCGAATCTACGAGTCGACTTCCTATTATAAATATGAGAATCGCTAACCGTACGCGATTCCAAAGATTTTGCGTGTACAAACGTGGAGATATTAATCATCCTATTACATCAGCGATCATTGCGCCACCGATATCGCGCTAGGTTTGCAGTATCGTTGTCGCGACTCGATCTCGAGTGTCGGTTACCTCAAGGACGCAGGATTTTTGTGCGAGTCGACGTCCACTCGCTGGAGAAATGCTCTCCACCCATATATCATTTGCGTATCTCCCCGGGCGAATTGCACGCATCGAGTCGTAATTCCTCGTCGCGACGGTCTCTAGCCTGTCTTGCACAATTTCTTAGGAACGCGTCGAGCCGATCAAGTTCGAATTGACAACCTCGCCACCCTCTATCTCTCGCACAGTAGCGTACGGCTGAAGGATCATATGGTCAAGGATGTCCCTCCAAACCAAATTGATTTTGAGCCACACCAGCCGATAGGGTCCTCAAAGAAAACCCTGTGTGGCGAGTTTCAGGTCGGCACCCCTACCGCAAGGGTAGGCCGAACACGGTTTCAACGAACTATACTCCATTTCTTCTGTTCTGCTCAACAAAACGTTACGAAACAATTCATGAACATTCCATCAAATAGCACGTACGACCGTGAATTTTTGACAGCAAACTTGATTTTTGAAAAATTCCAGAAGCTTCAAATTGCTGATTTGATATGGAAGTTATCGGGTTACCACGTTTAGATTATTATGGTAGTTACGTCTTATTATGATTGTTGTGTATTTCTCTCAGATTTAAGCATGTTAAAAAAATTGAAAATCTCCAAAATCCGAAAGAGTTCGTATAGAAGTTTTGGAGATAGCAATTTTATAAAAATTATTTCGTACGTAGATACCAATATGAAAACATTGGTTTTGTGAGCGAAATGTCACTGAATTTCCGGACCAGTGTGCGGCGCGTCGGCTGTTCGTTAAAAAGATGCAGATGCCGAGAGAAAATGAGAAGCGGCAGTTCCGAAAGACGCGATAAAGAGCCAGCGGGTGAACGCGCGTCGTTGTCGTTTCCCGATAAATTACCTCGATTTCGTTGTAAATCCTGACCCGTATCGCGCGATCGAGCGGCTCTTAACCCTCGCCCGTGAAGAAAATTAGTCTATAAATATCCAACGCATCGGTTTCTCTCTTCCAGTTATTATTAGTGGCCCGCCGTTTGTGTCGGAAACTTTACGATCGTAAGACACTACCCCTATTTCGGTGTCTACTCCAATTTTGGACGCGTCGTATCCTCGTTATCTGTCCCCGAAGCGATTCAAAAATGAGGACAGATGCTTGTGCATCGAGTAAGCGAATGCACCAGGAGGTAACTATAAGGTCGTTGCATATGAACTGTCCGGTTCACAACAGGAACTTTAAGCAAACTATAATTGTCTCTAAATAAAACCTATTGATTAAAGTAAGCAAAAACAAAATTAAAGTAAGTCAAAAATTGAATTTTTTGGTCGTTCGACTTCCTCGTTTGTTAGATTGCCATCTACGTTTTCGAGCTTTTTCTATCATTAATTAACAGGCACGTTCATTTACTGCCATATTTTGACTAAACATCTCATAATGTTGTCGTCAACGTGTTCATTTTCTCACTCGTATAAAAAGAATACGTGACAATCACGTCGATTGATATTGAAATAAATATTATTTAAAAGTTAGCTTTCTTACCAACTATCACTGTCACCCCTAATAACTTTGTTATTTATACAGTTTGCAGAAAAATTTGTTGTATTTGGAGAACGACATAAGTCTGTACGGATGAAGGTCATCTCAAGGTCATATTTTCCTAGATCCTACGAACAGTAATTTTTTTTAAATAACTTCTGTATCGTGAATTGATAAAGTATCAAATTCTGCGTACAAATGCATTGACCTTCATATGTCCTAAATCTAATAGTTAACGAAATATTATCCAAATAATTTGCAATACTACCTGGAAACTAGTAGGTAGGCTCTCGAGCTGATGTCGCTCAAGTTGAATATGGTAAGTACATATGGAAAATGATTTCTTGTTAACTTTTGGATTTAGGACATATGAAGATCAATACACTTGAATACATATATAATAAACATGTAGATGATGATAGTATTTCTTGATTAAAACACTTCATAAAATTTGCATTCGGAAATCGGTCGTTTCATATGCAACGAGCTAATGCTATGTGTAGTAAGGTCTGGGTTAGATTGTGCGTACAGTGAGATAGTGAACCACCCTGCGGGATTCTAAACAGCCACTGTTTTCTGGATCTGAGTCAGCTGCAGTATTCTGGCTTACAACCCCCAACGGAATTTCGAACGAATTTTGAACTATTCTAAAAGAAAAATTCATTTACAGTAAGATTTCTTCGGACAGTATTTCAATACTCATTTTCGTCACTTAGTTCTTTGCAGGGCCCGCTCTAGCGGTTACGACGCCCCGGGCAAAAAAACAAATTGCCGCCCTTTTTAAGCACTAAGCACCGCGCTGAACAAAATGACCTTTTTTTTTTAGCAAAATTGTCTGGCAAGGGTAGTCTGAAATTTTCTATTAATTGAATATTTAAAACATCATTATTTTTCTCACACTTACAGCCAAAGCCAAAATGGCGCCCCTCAATTTTGGCGCCCCGGGCAAATGCCCGGGTTGTTCCCCCCCTAGAGCGGGCCCTGGTTCTTTGGTATTTTCCGAATCAAAAAATATGGAAATTATGAAAACAAAATTGTGACATTTACGGTGACACTGCTGTCAATAAACGGACCATTGAAAGGTGAATCAAAAGGTTTAAAGATGTATTAACGTTAGACGATCGAAAATGGAATGGCAGATGATCAATGATTACTGTGGATTAAATTGCGAATTTAATCTTCCAAAATCCGACAGTCTACAAAGGTTCAATGCACTAATCTTCACGGTCATTGGTAAAATCTGGTATAATTAGATCATCCTTGGCCCCCGTCCACATACTACTTGCGACCCATTACAAATACAATGAATTTCATCCAGTTAAGGGTATCTCAACCCGTCTCGTCACAAATCATTAGTCACAATCACAATTCATTTTCATTGGAATTCTTCATGAGCATACGTATCAACAAACTTCGCTATCGTAAAATATTAAAGTCAAATTTTTTCGAATTCTCCTTTGCAATTGATGGACACAAAATTACGTTCAAAAAAGATAAGCACGTTGCAAGGGAAAAATAAAATGTATAACACATTTTTTAAATGTTCAGATTTCTTTTAACTTTTAGACATCCGAAGTTTTTATTTTAAATAAGGCATGACGTTGTAACTTAAAGTGTGAAGCTATAATCATTTTCAAGATATTTCACCGAATAAATTTCCTACCCTTTACATCAGATTGGCGTATTTATACAGGGTGTCCCAAAGTTTCTGTACTTCCTTGAAAGGGGTGATTTCTAAGGTAATTTGAAGTAACTTTTTCCTTTGCAAATATGTGCTCCGCGGCTTTGTTATCGAGTAATTAACGAAAAACGCGGACCAATCGGGGCGCAGTTATACCGGACGGATTTAGAATTAGCCAATGCCAACCATAATCGCCAGATGAGGGGAAAAAGTTACTCTCTCTCTCTCTCTCTCTCTCTCTCTCTCTCTCTCCGCCAGTACCGGGTTAGTAGGGGAATAGCGCCATAGAAAGGGAAATTAGAGTGGGGGAACAAGTATAGCCGCGCTCTGATTAGTCCATGTTTTTTGTTATTAACTCCTTAACAAAGCCGCGCAGAATATTTTCGCAAAGGAAAAAGTTGCTACAAATGACCTCGGGAATGACCCTTTCAAGGTAGTGGAACATTTTCGGGACGCCCTGCATATTGAAGTATACATATTAATAGCCTCGATTATACGAAAAATTGTCGAGAACTGATCTGAATACAGATGGCAACTTTGAACTAAAAGTTGATGACTATCTTTTCGTGATGGTTCTGTATCAGGATTGGCTTTCGCGTGTGTACATACAACGCTTCGAGTAGGGCGCATTAGAATACGAAATTCTATTCCACACACATTCGCCTTCTTCTTGCTTCGCGTGCCTTTCTTTGGCACAGCTCGCCCTGAAGCAGAGAGTAATAGAAACACTCCCGGCAAAGAACGTATCAAAGCGATGGAGATTGTTAAGCAAGCAGACTTTCTTATTTGGGCCAGAGCGTTTCCCTCGTTTTCCGGATACGGTGCACTTTGCGCTAAAAAGATCGTGCAGAACCGTTCGCACAAAAGCTTTTTAGAAGACGCTTTTTCGACCGGTGTCGCGTTTTCATTCATTGTTGCTGCGCCGAACGCATGTGGGGCAAGCAGCGTAAACGCTCTGCAAACAACACAGGCGATAGAGTCTCGGATCACTGCCGGTGTACAGCCGCCAAACAATCGTCTAAACGAGATGACAATGCGGGTTACGTCTCCTCGCCGTCATTGGAACGCGTGTCGTTGGCCCCTAAACGCATCAACCGAAGTTCGCGGGTCAAACGAGTTGATGGGAATGCTTGGCGCTAATCAGACTGCCCTACTATTTCACGTAGACCAACGGCAACCGAGCCATCTTCGAGGAACGAAACAACTTCCGTGACATTTCTTGAAAGAAATTCTCTCTTTCTATAATATTGAGAATGTACAGCGCCGATTAGAAATTTCACTCCGGGATAAAAAGATAACACTAATATTTTGTTTTCTCATTTTCTACTATAAACTGAAGAAAATTAATATTTTAATATGTCTTTGGACATGCCTGTACGCCATGGCACTTCTGAAACAACATTATTTGAAATATTATTTCAAATATATCATGTTATTTTATTTGACAACTGCTTCTATGCTTCTGTTCAATTTTGAAATAACGCTGCTTGAAATATTAATTCAAATAAGATGTTATTTTATTTTAGAATTATTTGAAATAATTGTTTCAGATAATTGTGAAAAATGAAACTGTATGATAGATTCAGATGTGGGAAATCACATGATCAGTGTTTAATTTAAGAACGAGTATACTAACATTTTTCAAAAGTACTTATATTAACGTTTGGAGAAGCATCTGACATGTTTACATTCAATTTCATTGGTTTTGTGTTGCAAACTGTATTATGATTCTAAGGAATATGGTTATTAGCAAAAATAAAATGACACGAGAAGTGGATAATTTTACAATTTTGTCCTTTCACAAAATGTGACCGGTTGTGTTTTATAAAAATTGTAGGACTGAAATTATTTAGATTTCTTGCAATTTTTCAAACAAGTATGCTCGAATGAAGAAATTTATTTAATAATTTTTAATGGAAGCATGTTTGTAATTTCAATAATTATAAAAAAAAATGTGAAACCGGTCATGGTACGCTTAGCGTTGAAGAAAAACGACTTTGGAGCGCACAGTTATGCTTAATGGCTCCAGTTTTGCTAACATCTAAACTTTCAAGAAAATCACCTAAAAAAGCATATTTTCAAAAAGTTTATTGTAAAATGTTCGGTTTCCTAGCCCCAACATAGTATACTCATTGCAATTGTAAATGAATGCCTTGTATTAAAAGGTACAAACCGTGTCCACTGACAAAGTAAATTCATTGAAATCACGGGAACAAAGAGACCATTATTTTGACAAACGTCCAATGAGTCATCGCTTCTACAATGTACAGTGCATTAATGATCCTTGCCAGTTGTAGCTGGACAAACGGCAAGTAATATTTGAGACTGCGCTTATAAATTTCACCGTTTTTATTTTTTTTCTTTTTTTGAAAATATTCGTGTTCATTTTAGATGCAAATAAAACACACTACAACATATAAAAAATGAAAGTTGCAGCTATGATACAATTATTCACGCTCGATGCGCTCAGGTTCACGCGATATCCGACACAAAGAGGTAGCCAGCGTTAATTATTATAACAATGATTGGATTGTTACTTATTCACAAGATAAGTGTTCCATAAAAATCACATAAGTATTCCATCCCTCGTTAAAAGCAAAGTGAACCAAACAACTTTTTTGAATTAGAAAAATTAGTTTACTAAGGTAAAGGGCCCAATTACTGGGCCTATATTAATCATACTTATTTTTAAAGCATAATGAGTATTAAAAAAAAGATATACAACATATACATATTAACTGATTTTCTTGAAAAAAATTAATATTGCTGTTTTAATATTTATTATGCTTTAAAAATAAGTCTGCTCAATATGGGCACAGTAATTGGGAATATTCGCAATTCTTATCACTATATGTATACATACATCGATATCACTGTGTTTTAAAAGTTAGTAAATTACTATTAATCTTTTTACGTTTGCGTTAATTTTGGCGTGATGTGTCAATGAATTATCGTGTCAAATGACACACGTTCGTTGAACCCTTCGCACGAAAGCATGCATTCTAATCTAAATGACACCGCTTGCGCAGCCCAATTATTCAAGAGACGCGCACGTGTACCGCACAAATTTCTTGCTGCGTGTATATCTTTCGCGTATATGGTAAATAAATATTCCGCAGATTAGATAAGACATGCTTTAGAAAAGGCAGATAACCCTGTTCCCTATTAACGGCAAGACTACGAAAATCTACAGGTGGTTAATATTGTAAAATTCTGATTTTTATACGCATTCGTGCGAGGGCGTCTCTGACGTTTATCTATAAAAAATGTAACAATAACAACGTGATGCAAAATACTCTAAACTTGACTCAGACTCGCGGCGCTATTGACCCCTTGCACTACTATATACTTTGTGGTTACAGAGATTAGAAATTCTTCATCGTTCAGAATTATACTTATTTTCAAAAGAGATATATAACATATACATGCATATTAATTGATTTTAATAAAAAAAATGTAATATCTCTTTTTTAATATTCATTTATGCTTTCAAAATAATTATAGTTAATACTGTAATTGTCATCCCGGCAATAATTATTTATCGACTACAACAAAACAGTACTTTATTTCGGTTTCAACTAATAACATCAGAAATAAATAAGAAATCAAATAAAAGAAGTATGTAAAGGAACGAATGAGCTTCCCCCGACTTTACTAGTTTTTTTATTTAAGAAACATAATTTCGAGAAACATGCGTATTATACAATAAATAATAAGAAGAACTGAACTGAAAAAATCTGTTTATATCCCTGAAAGGTCTAGTCCCACATATCCAACAGTTATACTAAAAAAAATTCATAGAAATCGCTTGTTTTCGCTACAGTTACCCGAAAAGCATCCCTTAGGGTCGACCCCCCTAGGGTGTTTATACTATCCGATCGTATTACCACAGGCAGGTATCGGAAACTAAACAAAACAAAAAAAGTACACCGGATTCCTATTCATTAGAACTGCATAATTTGTCGTAATTAAACCGCTGTCCGAATATAGCGGCTTACCGGCTCAAAAGTATTATATTCTAGCTTTTTTGTTTTCGATCTTCGGTATTTGTACGGAATAAGCGAATGTCACAATTAACCGGAATCCACTGTATTATAACAGTGTTATTATTATACTGAACGAAACCGTTCAGTATCTGTGCGAACAGTGTGAATCGACCTTTAAAGTCACTGTTGGTAGGGAACGGACTGATCGTATTCGACAGTGTCGCATCTAGCAGTAAACAAACCGATCGAGACTAGCTGCCGGCTTTTCGAAGCGCAAATAAAACCTTGGTCGCCGAACAATTCCTGCTATGTAAAAGCGAACCTGTCAAGTCGCCGAGCAGATAAGACGTAACCGCAAAGTAAACCGTGGTGTCAACTCACGTGACGCGGCCGATTACCTAAGTAAAAGTAACACAACGATCGCCGGGATTCCGGGCCCCGTGATACACACCGCCCGGAATCGCGCGCGCGCGCGATGACGTACCTATATAAACGACTTCCATCTTGAGACGTTTGGTGGAGGCGCAGCCACCGGATCGACGACGTCGACGACGTAACGATAGTAACGATGTATCCAAGAGAGTGTTAAACAACAAAATTACGATATCACACCGATCAGGTTCGGCACCGTCTACGAGCCAGCACGAACGAAACGCGAGTACTGATACACGACGAAAGGCTTGCCGCGTTCAGATCCACCGAGTCGAACCGATCTCGAGGATGAGGTTAGAAACGCGCGCGCGCACACACACCGCGCGACATCGACGCTCCGTGCGCGACACTTGTTGATTCGACACTGTCAAGAAGACCACTGCACCCGTATGCGCGCGAACACCTCGTCACTTTGCACACATGGACTTTTAACTTTCTCTCTCGCTCTCTCTTCAACTCCTTGCGCTCTGTCTCTCGCTCTCTGCTTGTCCACCGTTTCCACCGAGGATGGCGTTTTTTTTCCGAGCCTTCACCAATCTTTGCCGTGATTGAAGCACGAACGACGCGAAACCACGATCCTGTTCGTTCCTTTCCACGAGCGAACGAACCAGAGAGGGACAGACAAAGGAAAGGGATTGAAGACGATGTTCACTGGAACACGATAGAAGAACCACGACCGAAACAAATGTGTAAAGGAATACCGACAAACGTTCTTGCTCTTGTACGAACGTCAACAGAACGCACGAACCTACCACACACCGGCCGAGTCTCGAGCGAACTGGCAACCTCGGATGCTCGGACGAGTAAGGCCCAACTTCCCCCCCACCCTCACCGACCTCTACTCGATGCACACTCGATTCCATCTCGCTCGATCTTTCAACCTCCCTCGGTCCTTTTCGCTCTTTATCGTGGGCCGTCCCTTTCCCTTGTTCGGGGACTTTGTCGACGACCACGTAGAAGACAATACGAGCGATTGTTGACATTTTATTGGGTCGACAAGTTCGGTCCAGTTTCGAAAACCACGTTCTAAGGTCGATTTATATTGTCCGCACAAATACCGAACGGCTCCGTTCGGCATCGATCAGAAAAAAACATTCTTAAATATGTATAGATGTTTATATTATCCAATCGTATCAACGTATCGGAAACTAAACAAAAGAAGTATTGTTAAAGTATTATTATACTGAATGGAACGGTTCCGCGTCTGTGCGGATATGGTAAGGAATCCAATTACTGTAGGGGTACCAATTACTGTTATTAAATTGAATATTAAAAAAGTGATATGCAACATATATATATTAACTGATTTAAATGAAAGAAATGTCATATCTCTTTCCTAATAGTCATGCTTTAAAAATAAGTATAATTAATATAGGCACAGTAATTGGGTCTCTGACCCTAGTATAAATTGACCTCTACAGGAATAACGTTCATCCTTTTATTACCATGTAATCTTCGTTTCTTTGTTATCTTTTTTGTAACTTGTTAAAAAAGTTTCTATACCATTCTTCGTCTTTTGGAATTTAAATAATTTGGAATTAAATATGGATGAACGGTTACAACCGTATTATTCTTGTTTTGTAACTCGTAAGGAGACAATGTCAAATTCATGTTTTGCGTAAACTTTTAACTATATTATCGTCGCTAATAAATTAATTACTGGAGTTTTAAAATTGTCGTCTTGTACAATGTATAGTTAATAGATAAAGGTTGAATAATTAAAAGAAAATTTACTACTAATGACTCTATGTAGACTGTGACTGACAGAAATATTAGAAATTAGTATATTTCTATCATTTAACTATAGTGCTATTCAAAAATATAATGAGCAGTCAAAGTGACTCCTCTTGAATTTTATCGCAAAAATTACAAAAGTATTTACTATCTAGTGTACGCACGAACAAATTAATTTGTTTTTAATTTTCACGTAAAACCGACATCAGTAACTTCAAAACTAAACATATAATATTAATTACTTTCAATCGTTTGGTAGCTTTAGTTAATTTACATACATACATTTAATATGAGAATAGTTGTACGAATCGTTAAAAACAAACCTTTCCAACTTCAAATATAAAATATAATATTAATAAATTCGAAGATAAACAAATACAAGAATAATAAAGTAATTATAAAAAGTGATTAATAATATTATCATAACATTTGAATGCGTAAATTGAAATTATTTATACAAATATTTCCTAATATTTGCAAAAAATTGCAATCGAAAAGAAATGTTTACTGCGTTAAGGTTACATTTAATGACGAATACATATTCGTTTAGCTACGTTGTATTGCTACTGATTATTTAAAACCACTAATTATTATTTATTAATAGCTAGGAATTATTTAATGGCTTAAAATCTGCAATGTGTTATATTATGTAACGTGTAAACGTCACATAACGTTATTCAGTAAATAATTTGTGATTATTGATAAATTGGTTGTTAACATTGAATACAATGTTGAAATAGTAGATTGTAATTTTGCAAGTACATAATTTCCGAATGCAATGTGTTATATTATGTAACGTTTACACTATTTAATAGACAATTTGTGATGACTGGCAAATTGGTTATTAAAATTGATAAGTATGTACATATATGATTTCTTGGAGTATTTCGGAGTTACAGTTTTGGGTCCCAAAGAAAGGGACAATAATCAGGGACTGCGAACAGTGGAGTAGGCCCCCGGGCCCGTTCTTGGCGAACCGTAAGGCCCAATGTATCGCAGGTAAACAGGATCTCAGAAATCGAAAGAAGTGGTCTCTAGAATGGAACAGGTAGACGGACGGTGGGTCGTGCGTCCCCACAATGCGCACAACTTCTGCGTCCGTACCAATCATCATAACGAGATTATTTCTTTTGCAGAACCATATTGTTGGCATACCCTGCAGATACACGAGGAAAATTTATCGAGATTTATTTGACTTATTTACCCATTAAGTATAAAAGATGAATTCTGTTATGGACTGTTACAAACTTTGGATATAATAATAATACAAACCGAAGAAAAATTACAAATGAAAAATAAAGAAAAAATTATTTTTGAATTGTAAGGGATGGTTCTTTAAACTTAGAATAAAATTCTTGGAGTTCACTTCTGTCTACCACATCTCCTATTAATTAATAATAATACTACCGCGTTGATATTTTGCCCTGCAACTTATGAGAACGTAGTTTAACAAATTCTACCGATTCTTATCAGTAAGTCAACTATAGTTTTGCGTAGTTTAACTTTAAAATATTTGTAATTCGGAGATAGATTAGAAACTAAGTCTTTGCTGCTCACTGTTCCACTGTTTGTTAAATAAACTACAATTGATATTAGATGGGAAAAAATTAGGAAATTTTGATCTAATATATGTGATTTTTATTTGTCATTTTCATTCATCAAAATAGGATTGAACATACCAATGACTTTCAGACATCAAATGAAAGAATTAGTTATACTAAAACGTCAATATTTCAGTTATTTTCTGACATAAATCAACAATTCGCAGGCCCTGTCGAGTCGCGAGGTCAGAAAATTACTGCAATTCTTAGAAAAGCGTTTACGCTTTGTATTAAGACCTCCCACAGCGTTTCGCCTCCGATTCGTCCGCTAATCACATCAATTTTAGACATACATATATTATCCGATTGCTTCTACCACTATGAAACAAGCAATCACGCAACGCAATTGGTGAATTTACTTACAAATATCATCGTCCATACTTGGTCTTTCAGATCTGCATTTGAAATAATTAAATAATTTATCAAACACGCAACACTTTATTGCACTTGACTTAAAACATTGTACGATTCACTGCACTTTACGTAACAAATCTTTTTCACCATATTCGCGGATAACAAGATGTAGATCAAACACTTATCGCACCTGTTTGTATAATGTCAAAAAAAAATGAAGATAGTCAGTGTATATAATAATTAGGATAGTTTTCTGTTTCATGCAAGATTTCATAATCTTTTTATCGATTAATCAATCTTTAAATTTTTACCGGTATGATTATTATTTACATTCATAGTAATTACTCGTTCTCCAAATCAAACAAATGAATAGTCAATATTAGGTTGGAACGAAAGTTCGTAGAGTTTTTAAATTAAAATTCAAAGGTATTTGTTCATAGCTTTATTCAATAATACGATAAGTTACTTCAAAAATGGTAAGAAGTAATAGAATAGAATGGAAAATATTATTGAATAAATATCTTAATTTTATCTTTGAGTTTTAATTTTAAAACGCTACGAACTTCCGTTCCAATCCGATACGTTTGTACGTATAGTTTAAATTAAAATTCAATTTTGAAGTGTGACTGTATAAAAAGTATTCTATCGTTTATCAATGATTATGCGTTCCTGGCGAATTTAAAATCTACGTATAGAAGACGAAGATCTCCAACGTTTCGCGAATCGTGCAAGCACGTTTTTTAATGTATGTTAATCGTATTCTAATGGATAACACTTCCTGATTTCGTTGAAAAGGAACAACCTCGTTCCATGCAGTCTGTCGCGGCACTGTAAGGTATTGGGAAGCATGCTTCGTAGGCGATCTTCTTTGCAGAAGTCAGCGCCGACGCATCGAATAACGAATTTGTTCGAACGCATCGAAATGTAATGTCACAGTAACGACAGCTATTTATATGAAATATATTCAAAGTATTCTTCAACGTTGAACCCTGGGTATTAACTAGAAATGTATAGGTTAAGGGATCCAATTACTTTGGGGGTACCAATTACGGTGCCTATAGTAATTATACTTATTTTTAATATAAAATTTGATATATAACATACATATATTAACTGATGCTAATGAAAAATATTTAACATCTCTGTTTTAATATTCATTATGCTTTAAAAATAAATATAATTAATGTAGGCACAGTAATTGGGTCCCATGTCCTAATCTTCCGTAGGCAGCAACCACAACGCAATGTTCCTGTATGCGTCTTCTTGTTGTAATTCAATAATCTACACAGGTAGACCTCAAGATTAATTCAATACATATTTTACACACGTCTATACGTTACGATACATATGGTACTCGACAATTATTTTGCGAGTGTGTCCCTTGGCTAATATCGAAGAGATTTTGCAATTCTCTGCAGTCAACTTGCACGTTTGGTCGATTCTCAGGTATTCACTTTATTTCACAGAGAAGTCTAATAAAAAGTTAATGAAAGACTTTTTATTCCACGCGTGAGAAAAGCATATACGGTTGTTCGAAGAATACACAATCAAAACGTTCGATTTGAAGGTATACATACATCCACCGCCCTTCCTTCGCGAAATGCACTTACCAGAAATATCGCACGTTTTCTAAAAATACCATCACGTGCGAATTATAGGAGGGAATATGAACAAAGAGTAATGCCTGCTAATGGATGCATTGCAAGACATGACGCGCGTAATAAACACTGAGCCAAATTAAATTACACACACGGTACTTTTGTCGGTTGTGGACATTTTATGGCTTAATAAAACAATAGTATGAAGTTTGAGATAATTTCAAGGTTATATACCTATCTATATCTAAAATTTTTTATAGTACCATCTGAATGTGTTTTATGCAAACATACATGTATGTATATACAGTCAGTCTCATAATTGATGGCACGTGCCATCTCAAATTAGAATAATTTTTTTATAAATGAACTAATCGACTTCAGCTCTTTTAGTTTACTAGATATGTGATGAAAATTTTGGAAAAATTGTGTTTAGTCTGAATTACAAAAAAAAATTAACTTTGCTTTTCACTACTTTTTTATTCGAGCTTGTAACGAAAGTTTAAAAAATGTGTTTTGTAGAACTGCGTCAATTGTTTTTAATCCAATAACATTGTTAAGAAGAGCAATAAATGTCTATAATGTAGCTCCAGTGTTTTGTAATTAATAGTTTAAGTAGGTTTAGTTTATTAAGTTTTATTTCGCATAAAAATCCGCTGTCTAGTGTTCACCGTTACCTTTGAATTTTGCGTAGGGCAAGGGACCCAATTACTGTGGGAGTATCAATTACTGTGCCAATATTAATTATATTTATTTTTAAAGCGTAATGAATATTAGAAAAAGAATATAATAATAATAATATAATATTGTTAATATTGTTGTTTATAATATTCTTATAATGCTGTTAACATTTTTTAATGTTCATTATGCTTAGAAAATGAGTGTAATTAATATAGGTACAGTAATTGCCATCCCCACAGTAATTGGGCCCATTAAAGGTAATGGAAATAAGGATTTCGGATGACGAATGAATCTGTGTACATATGTAATATTAAAGATTTCAATGTCCATGATTCAAAAGTGACGTTCGTGGCTTCGTTAATCAACATCCGCGAGAAATCTCTCGCGAGAAAATAGATTTTTGTGAGTACTTCAAAGACCGCTCTTCAATCCGATACTTTACACTTTATAGTGTCACAATACGATAAGGCACGTCATTGACAAGATTCGGTATTTTCGATTCACCTTGAATCGTCAATTGAATCGCGATCGAAAATCAAGCAATTTGAGAAAATAAAAATAGAATATAACGCAAATGAATGTAGAACGAAATAAAAGTAGGACTAAAACGAGAAGTATTTAAAAAATATAAAACAATCATACGATTCAAATATGTAATTTACTGATCCGACTGTTTAAACGACGTTGGATCAGAATGCCAAAAATTAGAGCGTATTGCAATTAACATTGAATTGAAGAAAAAATGTCTATATAATCATGGTTTAACATAAATATAATTGTATATATAAAGTAGTGAAAAATATTCGTGTAATAAAAATATGGGATGGAAGAACACGTGTTCAAAGTATACGTATGCTTTCTATGTTATTAATTACTAGACTGCTGATTTTATGTGATTATGGTAAAACTGAGAACCTGTAATTTGAAACAGTAGAGTAAGGGTACCAATTACTGAGGAGGTACCGATTACTGTGCCTACATTAATTATACTTAATTTTAAGCAAAATGAATATTAAAAAAGAGATATATAACATATATTAACGAATTTTAATGAAAAAAATTTAATATTTCTTTTTTAATATTCATTATGCTTTAAAAATTGGTTCCCCCCCCCCCCCCCCCCCCAGTAATTGGGTCCCTTACCCTGGAATTACTAAATGAATCAAATTGATATATTATTCTTTTATTAATATTATTTTATTGATTTATTATTTATATATCGTATTGATATATTATTTTGGGGCTATTAAAATTGTTAGAGAAAGGAAGAAATTCCTAAGTTACTCCTGTTTCTTCCAACGGACGTCGAAATTTTACATAAACATCCGCAGTCTTATTAATTACGTTGAAACACGCATTTTTGCACGTTTTTCCCATAATGTCCACGATACAAGGTAAAACGCGATGCAGTAGGTACACGTAATCATGTTGATCACTTCTATTTATAATTACGTAAATGACATGTGGCGTCTGTAGTGAGCGTGCTTTCCTAACGAGTGTATTATGCTAACGGATCTCCATCGAGTAAATGAGATCTCGCATTGACATTTACTGTTCGGTGCATTCGTTTTTTTTTCATTATTAGCATTTTCACTTCGACAGACTAATTCCTTCCCGGGATCGTCTATTAATGACTAGAACTTACATTTAATGCTGGTGATTTGCTCCTCGACATTTTCGCCTTGCCACGGGTCTTCCTCGATCCGAATGATCCAACGAATATTTCTCGGTTGCATCTGCGAAACACAAATCTGTTCACCGGTCTCACTTTCCGTTGTCAAGTTTTCGTTTGTCCGAAACGAATCATTGATCAGACAGCATCGAACTGCACGCGGTCTAGAGTGGTTCACGATAAATTCAATGTCGATGTCGATGTGTCGGTATCGGTATACACGATTATTTTTTATGGATAGAGCGGTTATAGATAATGCGAGACCAGAATGCGTTTCCTCGGCTGTAATCGTCATGCCGACAATTTTGCTCCTATCATCTTTTCTTTTTTTTTTTTTTTATGGAAATCGAGCCATTCGAAAAATATTTACATAATCTACTAAAAGTAATAGTAACTCGTTATCGTGACTTTTACACAAGAAAGAATTGAATTAAGAGATTAATTAAAATTTTCTTTTTCTATTTTCCTTTTTTTTTTATTTACGTGTATATTGAATGATTCTATATTTGAACTGGTATTTATTCGGTTATTCGCTAAGAATTAATTAAAGGCAACATCAGACTGCGGATTTTACGCATTTATAACAAAAATGAGTATGTGAAATATAACTCGTCAAAGGTTTAAAAGAATTTAAGGACATCAATGTGTCATCACCAAACTATTGAAATTATCAGAGGAAGAAACGAATATTTATTCAATTCTAGTGCAATTAATGAAGACAATTTTTATTTTGCACAAAAATTTGCAGTGTAGTTATTGTCAAAATAAAACTTAATGAATGTTCACATCAGTGAATCAAGTATAGCAATAAATCCAATTTAATTGTGTTAGGATACATACTCTATTCACTCTCGTAGATTACCATTAAAACTAAATAAACACAATGTTATTGTGAACTCGCAATTTTTCATCTGTTCTATAATGTATCTGTAAATAAGTGAAATAGCAATGTAATTATGTAACTTTATGCATTATGTTAATGTGGATATGTTACTGCTGCTAAAAAATGTAGAGCTACACCAATTACTGTGCCAAGATTAATCATACTTATTTTTAAATCATAATGAATATTACAAAAGAATATAATAATAATAATAATATAATATTGTTAATAATTGTTATAATATAATATTGTTAATATTATTGTTTATAATATTTTTATAATAGTGTTAATATTTTTTAATATTCATTATGCTTTAAAAATAAGTATAATCAATATAGGCACAGTAATTGGTGCCCTCACAGTCCCTTACCCTAAACGTCCACAGTCCATTCAATGCTATAACACACAGTGATATTATGTCAGCGAAACATCGATTTACTTCGAAAGCGATACGGTGCCCTAAACTTTTGAACGGCAATGTACACTAGCGCGCTAGATCTGAAAATGAAACGTTCAGGTGAATTGATTGGCGAGGAAACAATTGTGCGAGCCAATTACCTCAAGTCGTGCGGTAGAACATTAGAAAAGTGTTTAGAAATGCGAAGCGTTTCTAGATCAACAACTGTGTACGTTGTCACGGGCAATACTCGTTTCACACTGACTATGATTTGTCTGTCAACGGAAGTGACACCCTGGGCTGCGACTATCTGTCGGTTCGTTGCATCGCATCGACCACGCGCGCTTCAACGTCGAGTTCGCCAAGAAGAATTGTCAGAAGTTCTACACCCACGGATCTGTCAGTTACACACACGGACAATCAATGCTCCCGCCGACGAGATATTCCGGCGCGAGTATGTTCCGCTCGTAAATTCGTCTCTGTTATTAATTGAAATACACCATTCATCTTGCACAATAGTCTTAACACGCACGGCATCCCACAATGTTACACAGTCAATCCAAAAAGTATTTCTACGCTAAATTTCCGATTTGTGAAAAATCATTGACATTTAATCTGTAATCAATAAAAATTTTTTTATTTCATTACAAATAATTGTAGAACCATCGACTTGGTCTCATACGTTTTCAAAATGAAGTATATCTAACATTTATTTTTCGCTTATAAAGATACTGTAAAAAAAAGATTTTTTTTAAGAAACCTTAAGCAACATTTTAGCTTTATTTTCGTTTTCTTTTGTTTTATTGCATAAAATTGCAAAATGGTGGAGTTGTATAACATTATCTAATTCCATGTCCAGCAAAACCTTGGTAGCTTGCACCCAGCGGTAAAGGTGACTGGAACATAAAAAATAAAAAATTGTTGTATTAATTTAAACAAAACTAGATTTAATGTAGCGTACGACTTTCTTTGGTATCTTAATTTGCTGAATTTTTATAAATGTTCAAAATTGGTTTTTTTTTTCAGCGAAAAAAAATATTTTTGCTTTTAACCAGTCGCCATACGCTGGATTGAAGACAATCTACTATAGATTTAATAGATAATAGATTTATTAATAGATAATAGATTTATAATATTAAAGCAGAATACGTTTATCACGGTTAAGACTTGTAGTAAATAGTAAACATACTAAGGTCCTTCAATGTTATTGTTATTCAGCATTCTTATTTACTATCGGTATGTTTCCAAACGCGATTCCACTATGTCTTATTCAGTACAATGCAAGACAGCGCAAACGGAAGAATCCCATGACTAATAAAGAAAATGAAATTAATATTTTAGCAGATATAGCTGTCAATCCTCATGTGAGTACGAGAAAAATTTCCCGGGAAGCTGGCATAAGTCAAAGTAGCGTAATACGAATTCTGGCCCGACATAAATTTCATCCGTTCCACATATCGCTCCATCAAGAATTGCACGGGAATGATTTTCAAAATAGAATTAACTTTTGTCAATGGGGATTGCTTCAAAATCATTCATTTTTTTCTAATGTCTTGTTTACGGACGAAGCAACATTCACTAATCATGGCTCAGTTAATCTACTTGATCTATGCCAGCAAGCAGTAAATACGCAAAGTGTGTGTTGATATATTTCTTCACTAACAAATCCTTTAGAATATATTTATAAACATATTTATCGATCTCTTGATTGTAGTAAAAAATTTATACATTTATACATATATTTCGAGTACATATGTAAGTATATAGTCGAATTATACCAATATAATAACTGCGCATGCGCTAGAAAACAAGTATATACATACAACATAAACGCAGAACGCATAACCACGAGGTAGAAATTGATGCTGAATCTAAACCATAACCTATACGAAAAAGCTTGCCAATTAAACCATTAAAATGTATTTAATGTATTATTTCAATGAAAATGGCGATCGAGTGTATACACTGAAGGTATTAAGTAAAGAATATGCAAATTAAAAAATTAAGTTTGTAAAATTAGTATAAGGATAATATCTGTTTTCGTAGTATGTCAACGATTCATATTTTCCTTCTGCATATTATATACTTATTGAACAAAAATTATTAATTAGCATTGCCATCGTTCAATTATTTAATTTCACGTATAATTCATCTTTTCCCCAGAAAATCGATCCAAATGGAAAACCTACGTTATCAGCGCATCCAGGTAAGTAAAATATTATGTTTTATTTCCTTACAAAAGAAAACATTTAATAATGAAAATGGTGGTTTTAGCTCGATTTTCCCCTGAAGATAAATATTCAAGAGAAAGAATAACTTTAAAAAGAAGATTTGGTCTATTACTCACACAGCAACCATTACCAACTTATTAATGTGTACATGTTATTTATAATTAATTGTACCTATAGTACAAAAAATGAAATTAACTTTTAAAATCTGAAATAAATATGTATATATTTTATTTTTATTTCTACTCTTCATGCAATACTTGTTACCATGTATAACGCCTACCACTTCCTTTTTTGATAATATAAGGTTTTTAAGTGAAGTCACATTATAGCGTGCGTTATCACTAATACCTAGATTTTCATGTATATGTGATAAATCATTGTTAACTTTCTACGCATGATAAATGGATTATTCATCTTATTTATTATAAATACTATTTTATTCAGAATTCAGTTACCTTAACATGTACATATAAAAAATAAAAGTTATATTTTAATTTATTATACAATATCTAATGACTTCAAATAGGATACAATTGTATTAGAAAAACATATTAACAGGATTATATCAAAACCACCTTTAATGTGTTATAATCTTAACATTATATGAAAGATGGTTTATGATTATAAGAACTACATATATTCATAATAACAAAGGTTTTCTAAACAGTTTACATAGAATGAATTAAAATATTATTGTAAACCAAAAAATTTGAACCAATATTTTATAATCCTAGTATCCTTTAATATATGTTCATACTGATTATAAATGATGTTTATAATTTATCTTTTTGAATCAAATATATTATATGTTACTTCAAGATGATGAATAACAATAATCTACATACACTATTTGATATATTTATGTACATATCTCTGTACATATATAATGAAACATGTATACATGTATTTATCATTCTTTTATAAGTTTAAAAGTGATATTTAACATTTTACACAAAACATAACTTTAAGAACATTATTAGATGTTAATGCTGGTTTGTCTGTGTTGGTTTATAAATGTACAATATATGTCTATTGTCATTTATAATTGTAGTTATTTATCAATTAATAAATTATATAGGGATACAAATTTTAATCTTATATTGTTCTAAATTACGTTTCATATTATTTAAAAATATCATTCAAACTAATTATAAGTGTCAAATTTCAATATTGTTTCACTATGGGAATATTGAATATTGAGTATTATAATTATTGTATATTCTATTTACATAGTTTATAACGACACCTGATTAAGAAAAAGAAATCATTTTCTAATTAACATGGCAACATAATGATATTTTATATAATATCCATACTTTGAATAACAAAGGCTACGAAATAAATGTAACATACATAACGTTTATCTTAATCTTTTTACATGTACTTACATTTTACATAAACAATCATTATAGAACGCATCCTTATAATGTTAATTCCTTCTCGTAATATTTTCATATGAATCAAGTTAATTTGAAATTCTTATGTTGTATCATGAGTATATTGTTGATAAACATTTGTACAAATTTTACAGAATAATATCCAATAAGGATAATTATATATTTGATCACCTTGGCTCTAAGGTGACGTATTCTCTAAAAGCCTCAAAAATCAGTTGTAATTAGTGGAAATCAGATTGTAATGAACTTCATATAGAATACATTAAATAAAAACAAAACATTCGGTAGATAGAAAATAATTCGGAGTATCTATAATATTACGTGTACACCATATAAAAATCATAAGTACATGGTTGAAACTAAAGGAAAACCAATTTCTTCAACTTATTTTCGAATGGAACTCAAACAAAAGTAGATATGAAACAAATATTACTCAACTAGAATACAAATAACATTATCTTTTAAAAAGACATATTGTGATGTAACATTTTTCTGTGTTATGCATTCCTGAACTAATTACAAATGCTTGTAATTTTACATGCTAGTTACATATTGTTATATATTTACTTCGGTTCTTACAGCAAAATTTAAATTAATAGTTATCTATTATTGGTACAAATAAACAACAATGCATATTGAAATTTGACTTTGAGACAAGCATCTTACAAACATATATCTTTGAGTTAGAGAGAAAATTTATTTGTCTAAAATTCAAATTTCAATGAAAGAATATAAAAACGTAAACAAACCCCTATAATGACGACTGAATAGTGAACAATAATATTCGGTATCAAAGAACTACGCCGGAGAATGTGTAAAGGAAGATAATCAGCATTGGTACAATTTCTAATGCAATAAATGTATTATATGTCTGTAATAGCGTGCTTTGTTTTAATTTACTTCTGAAGGTGCTGCTGGTAAAACGTGAACTTGTTGCGCTTTGCTAGCATTATAGACTTGTCCAGGACTGAACGGTTCTAATCTTGGAACGGAAGCGATTTCGCTCTTACGAATATCTTAAAAAGAAATAAATAAACATTATCAATCAATACCACTGTAAACATACAAATCACAAATAAAAATTGTTGTAATTTTTAAACTCTTTAATACAGGTTAAAACACTTTTCTTACACACATCAATGTACTCACCATTCTTTGACTCTGACGCTGGAATATATCGAGACAATCTAACAACAGGAAGGGGTAAATAACCACTGGTTAATGGCATCACGTCCAATGTGACACTTTGTTTTTCTAAGACTTCCAACGACACAATACCAGCAGTACGGCCACATACAGCCCACATAGCTTGATCGGCAAGGACTTCATACATTAATTGAGGTGGAGGATTTGGAGTGGGACTGGGCAATATACGTGTTACTGTGAGATAAAGATGGCACATGCTACCAGCACGACAAAATTCACCTCCATTTCCAGCTGGTTCAACTTTTGAAGACACTGTAAACAAAGTCTGGAAAATGATGTTATAAATAATAATTTGTTTGTTTAAAAGATTTTATATAAAGTTTTAAGCGCCATGAACACATTTATCAAATCATTTTCATATTAGATTCAATAACTATTAGATTATTAGTGAAAATTGGTACATAAAATTCACAAACCATCGCAATACATTTAATTAATTTTTTTACAGTTAAAAAGTGGAAAGAATATATAATTTAGACACTTACCACATAATCCGTGATATCGAAATTACATCTGTAAACGCTAGATGCCTTTTCCATTCTTTGCACGTTCTGAGTATGCAAAGGATCGTCAATGGTATGCGAATATTCAGCATCGTTAATTGGTATATATTTTACATGAAAATCAGTCTTTATAGTCATCATAGATTTCTCATCTTTGCCAATTTCAAGTTCCCACATAAACGACACATTTATTCCATTGCCTATTATTAATCTCTGGCCGGCGATTGGATTTAAACTTTTAAAATTAATATCTATAGACGTTACTGTTGTTAATTCTGGTTCAGTCAACTGTAAGAGTTGTCTTGTTAATCCAGTTACAACTATTTGAAGAAATTTTCTTCGTTTCGCTGTGTGTAGCTTCATATTTGACATAAGCGGTGGACCAAAATGTAATGGTATGC
This sequence comes from Halictus quadricinctus, assembly GCA_028454245.1. Lineage (NCBI taxonomy): Eukaryota > Metazoa > Arthropoda > Insecta > Hymenoptera > Halictidae > Halictus > Halictus quadricinctus. Next base: position 2,193,734 of record CM052117.1, on the reverse strand, counting down.
TTTCTTCAATGCCCCATGGACATTGTATATTCAACTAAAAAAAGTAATTTATATTTCAGAAAAATTTGTACTCGATCATTATACAGGATAGGACAATAACTATTAATATCTTAGTTATTTTGAAAATTGTAACAAATAAAAGAATATTTTTTCGTCAAAATGTATAATGGGCAATTACGTGATGAGAACCTTTTCTCGTGGATAGTATTACATATAAAATATCACGTAGAAAAGAAAAAATATACTGATCTATTTACAAAGTAACTCTATTCGTAAAATAAATATTTTTATTGCATGTATTTTTTAGTTTTTAAAATAATTATATTTATTGATCTACCCAATGTATAATAATACACAAGACGAATATACTAAACTCTAACTTTACCACTTCAAATTATTTATAGATTATTTATTACATGAAAAGATGTTTCAAACAAAAATTGCATGGGTTCAGGGAGAAGGCAGCTTAAAATGTAATAATTACTTTTGTGTTATTGCGTTCTTTTATTAAGATCGCTTTTCTTAATGTAATGACTAGCATTCGATTAATGTAATGATTTTTTTAAATAATTTTTTAAGTTAGTAATATTCATAATGTTAAAGAGATAAAAACAATCTTATTAACTATAGAGTTTTAAAGCCATACAAAGTTCTTAGCGAGTATTTGGAAAACTCGACATTCCATTTGAAAAACTTTATATTTGAAGCCTTCCTTGCTCCTCCCCCTCTGTTTCCACATAACTTTTAGTTAAAACATTTCTTCATATAACAAATAATTTTGAAGTAATTTAAGGTGACAGAGTTAAGTAACTCACTCTGTATAATCAAAAAAGGCAAGTACCTTGTGTTCCATTGATAAAGCATCTTTCTTTGGTGGTAGCTCGGCCAAAACTTTTAACTGTAATCGTATGGTTTGAAATGGTTCGTAAACTGGCAGTGGTATCTCTAGTTCTTTACACATTATTTGTTGCGAATTGGTAACTTGTACTACTAATCCCCTAGATGTACGTAATTTAAGTTTCATATCTTTTGTTACTTTTATACTGCCACACATTATGATTAATTCTATATCTTGGATAAGGCCTGCCAGTAAGTCTCTGCCACATTTTAAAGTAATTGTTGGTTGTGTCTTTGCTACTTCATAACATAATCGGGGATTCAAAATAGGTGACAGAAACTCCAATTTCTCTTCAATGACTAACGATAGTTGGCCAACTTTGTAAAAGCCAGGCTGATCAACACGTCTAATCAATGTAACAGTGTTCACACCTGGTTTCATTATGAACTCGTCGCATGACAATGCTTTACTAAAGTCGCCTTTTGCATTTACAGACGGTTTCCTATGTTTTGTACTATCGGAACGTCTTACAACTGGCTTTGTATTTCTGTGCACAACGCTAACTGATGCAAGACTTTTATCTTCTTTATAATTTAAATACGAATACACTTCTAGTTGAAGCAATCTTGGATTAGGTGGCTTCATATCTTCGAACGTACACTTAGATAAACTGAAGAAAATAATTTATTAAATAATGACTAATAATATTGAAAACTTATGCGATACTTACAATGGGATTGTAGGTTCAGCTGGCGCCTTTAATCCCTTTTTTAATTTGTTCGATGTTGGAGGTTTCTGAATGTCTTCCACAGATATAGATGCTTTAGTGCACTTCACTTCTCTTGGAAATAAACTTCTTACACTTATCTCGATATTGACAACACAATCTTGCACCACTTTGTCCATTACTTTAACTTGCATACCGAGTATTACAAAAGCATATCCAAGTTCTATGAGTAATGGCTGAGGGGATGCGATCATTTTCATGTAACCAAACATTTCTTCAAAATATGTATTACGAACAGTAATATGCAACACATCCAAACTAGAAATTGCTGCACTAATTTTCGCGTATTTCTCAACGTCGTCCATTCGTTTATAGCACTGTGCCAATTCTAATTGAGTTTGCGCTGCCAAGTGATTCCAACCTTCGTCGGTATAAGTTTTCAAAGCATCCAACAAAAATGCTACAGCCTTTTGATTCTCTCCAAGTTCGAAATAAAATTGTGCCAACTCTTTCCCTATTAGTCTTGCCGATCGAATACGACCTACATGTTTGTAAGTACCCATAGCTAATTCTGCATGTTCAAGATATTGTTTTTTGAAAGCTTCTTTCGAAGAAAGTGCTTCCTTTAATTTATCAGTTGGTGTTAATTTCCCTTCTACTTGTGGTTCTGAATCACCCATTCCAGCTATGAGATAGACAACTGTGTGCAACTGCTCGCTAGAGGGTTCATTTCCAGGCATTAAACCACATAATTTTCCTAAGCTTCCTAACTGAAATAAATTATAGTAATATTTAATCGATAAGACATAATTTTTAGTATGCTTCTAACTTACTTTGTCTCTGGCAAGAGCCCACAGACTAGCTGTGTGAAGGGAACACAGATCTAGCTGTTGATTATTATCAATATTGTAAATTGATAATTGACAGGCTTGCAATACTTCCAATGCACAAAGAAAAGACCAACATTCGATGGAACCTTCAGGGCGTTGAACTTCTAAGATTCGTAATTCACTTAATGTGTTATGTACAAACGACAAGCACCTTTGCGCAACCTAAATTAGGAATTATATAAATATTGATTAAATCGAGGTAAAAGTTTCGTAGTCGTCTAATTGTGAATAAAATAAAATTATAGAAAAATTTCATATATACCTCCCATGGTTTATTAAACGCTAATAACATGGCACACTGTCTACTAAATAAATAACTTCTAAGATCTAATAACGATGCTTTACACTCAGCCAGAAGGTATCTTAAATGATGATTTGTACCATTACTTAAATTAACACCTCCCCAATTATTTAAAGGAGTTTGAAACAAATTTAACCAGTGTGGAGTGTCTGTAACAATGTTGATTACATATCTTATTGTGTAATTCTAACTACAAAGACAAAACATGGTAAAAGGTTTGTTGTACCTCCAACATTCGAATTAAGCACAAATTGTGTAAAGAGAGCATCTAATTCATCATATTGAACTAACGCTTCATCGTACAAACCTAACATTTGAAGGACAAATGCAAGTTCTTCCTAAAACAAAAATTTCTGGTTGCAAACTGTAAATTTACCTGATAACTAAAATGAATAAAAGTTCATTGTTTCACCTGTAATAAAAAATAGTGACAGAAATTCCAGGTTGGATGATTCCTGCTTTCTCTTTGTTCTCTAATAACATCTTCGAAAGCAGACAATGTTTTGTCATATGCTATAAGCATTAATTGACGTATGCGATTAATTAAACCCCTCCATGATTCAGCTGAGCGCATCTCCGATTTTACAGAATTTATTACAGAGAAACATCTGTAAAAAAATTTGACATACAACATATAAAATGGGAAACAAATCATGAAATATGAACATATATTAAATATTAGTAACCTGTCTCCATTTTTAGAAGCAAAATCACTTCGAATTTTGTCTAGAACAGTAGTTCTAGGTAAAAGTTTATTAGTTTTCTTTATGTCGTATGTTTCTACTAAAACAATCATCCAGTCTTGTATATGATACTGTGTTAATGTTTTCAACCAGTTGTCTATGTCATCTCTAATATTGGTTTTATAAGTATCTACATCCTAAAAATAAGACTTTCAATGTAAATGCGCTAATAAATATTCATTTATACTTATTATATTATATTAATACACTTACAGAACATTCGCTCCAATAAATATGAAATATTGGTTGTTTTATCAGATGCCAATCCTTCTTAGATGGTAGAATATCCTTGGAAAATGGCACGAAATTAGCCCCAAGTTTGACATGCTTAATTGGTCTACCAAATGATCTACGCCATTCAGCTGTTTCTGCAGGTATTCCTTGAACCAAACTATTTTCTACCGTGGAGAATAATTTTTCATCTCCTGCATCTGTATAAAAAAAAAATCATTATGTCATTGCAAAATAAAATAGACAACAGTTTATACAAGCAAAATTACATTACAAGATAAGCAATGTTATAAACGCAATACAACTGACACGATTCAAGCAAAAATATGTTGTTTCAAGTAATAGAAAAACGTATATTAACCTATTCAAAATAACATATGTTCATTAAGAATTAACGATGATCATCAAAGAAGTTCTAATTTCGAAAGAATTTATTATTATGTGTTCTAGCGCCCGAAATGTACAAAATTATATTTCAATTATACTGTAAGAAGGAATGAAATGTCATAAAGATTGACAGTTAGTCGTGGGCGTCAATAACAATACTTCGCGATGGCATTCCAAGTAAGAGGTTAAATAAATGAATATTTTGATCAATGAACTTACATGTGATAATTGGCTTAGAATCCATAAAGAGATTTGTCTTGCGTTCACCACCCATGGACAACCCCCCATTGCAATTCATTTCTAAAGATTGGCAGTTGCTTTGCGAACTTGCTTTCAATCATTACAACTTTACGTCACTTTTACCAGTTTTAATAAAATTACGTTTTAAATAGTTGATTTTGACAGAATATGTTTGCTGCCTCAACGTTTTCATCCAATCAAATAAAAATTGTTATTCTCTTTCCTCACTGGTTAAGATAAATTCAACGTCATCTGACAGATTCAACATTTTATTTCAATCGCTCAGAAAGTTTCATTGAGGTTGGAATTGGATCTCCATTCAACATGTCGTGGAACATCGATTCTTCAAATCTCGATATCTCGTATCATTCAAGGCATGTACACAGGTAAGCATGTATTGCACGTATTTAGCAGTTGTTTGTTACAACTTTCTCTTCGCAAAATAAAACGGTCGTGATTCAAATGGTGGAGATCATAAAATACTCGAATAAATAAATATGTGGTGGTAATTTATTGACAATGTATTGTTGATATACATTGAGGAATATAAAAATAGATTAATTGGTACGCATAAAGAAATTTTGATTGGTTATCTATATATTTATGAGCAGGTTAAAAATTTAGGTAACTACATATATGTAAACATTTCATCTTTAGATTAGTATTATATATAAAAAAAATTGTTTAATTTATAATTTCAGAAGTGACGATATATACCTTGATTTTAATCATTTTAGATGTTTTGAATATATCTAAAAATTTATAATTCAGTATGTTGAAGAGAGTTATTCAGAGAATTCCAGGTGAAATACCACCTCCTTCTAAAAAAGAAAGCCAAGGATACATAGAAGACTTGGGGAAGAAACAGAAATTTGAATTAGAAGAACTATTAGAAAGACAGAATAAAATTCTTGCTAATAAGTAGGTAAGCTCTGTAACAAACATTGTATTAATAAATCACTTTATTTTTAATGTATACCTTTCAATTCCTTTCTTTAGAACATTTATAATGAAGCTTCCCGATAAAGGGCAGAAGATTAAACAATTTCGTGATAAAATATTGAAAGAAATAGAGCATAAGAATGAAATTGAACAAGCAGCTGATCTTTTGTCAAGACTAAATCTAGCATCCGAGGGTAAAGCTGCTATGAATGAATTAGAATGGACAGGCAAATATAGCGAAACAAAAGATACGATAAAAATTGTTGAACTTGACAGTGATGATGAAGAAGATCCATTGAAAATATTAGCACAAGTTAGTTTTATATTAATGATAATTATGTTATAATTTTTTGAGTAATCTATTTTAATATTTATCAAGGTACTTGATGTTTCTAGCCCACAGGTTCTGGTATACACAAAAAGAAAATTATCCACTTACCACCAGAGGAAAGTTTAATTAAACCAGAAGATTTGGCGGAAATAGAATCATTTCAGGAAGAAGAATTTAAAGAAGCAGAACACGTTAAATACATTCTCAACAAAGTAGAAAATCCTTCAGAAGTAAACAACAAAACAAGGGAACCATTTAAGCCATACAAAACTACCAAATCTAATGTACATGATCCAGAGAAAGAGAAACAAAGGAAGACAAATAAAAATTGGGAAGTTACAGCAGCTACGCCTCCACTTATAGTTCATGGTGCAATAAAAGTTGTGAATTTAAATGAGTCTTTATTGCTGCAAAGGGAACATAAAGAAAAGCTTCAGGTAATTAAAGTAGTTCTATATATTTTGATGCACATAAAGCACATTTATTAATAATTATAATATTCCATAGATAATTCAAGCTAAACATGCTGCTGAAAAATTAGCAGAACAACTTGGTTTACATACTATTGGACCACCGCCAGAAAATGTAGGGAGCTATCAATTACAAAATGATAGTGATACCAGTTCATCTTCTACCTCAGAGGACGAAGAAGAAAATGAAGTACACGATGATGAGGATAATGATAAAAGGGGCACAGTTGTTTTTACAATAGATAGTATAGAGCATTAATTTAATCTATTTTGTTATAAAAAAATGTGAATATTGTGTAAATATATTTATAAATAAACTTGTTTATATTTTCAAAGAAGTTGCTAATTAATATACGTATTATTCAAATTTAGTTCGATATTACGTTACAAAAACTTGTTAAATAAGAAATTTAGTATCATTAAAGTTGCGAACCATTTTGCTATTATCAAATAAATAAGTAGTTAAACGTTAAAATATATAGGTCAAACAACTGTAACAGCGTTTTTCAACCTTTTTGTCACACAGTCAAACATATTTGTAATACCACGATCCAAATATTCATAATGTAAAATTGTTTGATATCTGGTCGACTAGAATAACTGAATATTATACAAATAAATAAAATTATATATGTATGTTCGATAATAATTTCTACATGCGTAGAATATATATAACATGATTATAAGTAACAAATACTTGTAATTTCATGTTTTACTTTAAACAATGGAAAAATATAAGTTTAACGATTTTAAATGTAGCAATAAGTTTCAAAATTCTAAAAATCATTAAAATAATTGAAATTATACTTACTATTTATGTTCAATTAATTTACTCATTCTCGCTACAATAAAACTACTTCGCAAAACATTAATAATTTAGCACGACTCATAAGTTCAGAAATGTTAAACTACAATATTATGATGTAACTTCTAAATGAACTATTTAATTAAATTAAGTTTAAGAAGTTCACAATTAAGTAAAGTATAATAATGAGTCAAAGTAGAATGTTTATAGAACTTTATTATTTTTACAATTTTTATATTAATTGTATCCAAAATTATTAATAATTGCTGTGTATGGTGCTGTAGCTTTGGTAACGGATTGCTCAGCTTGTTTAGTAAGTTTCTGGAACAAATAATGTATGTAGTACAAAAATGATTCTTTATTTTGTCAATCTTATTTTTGAAATTTACCTTGAGTTTATCTCTCTTTTGAACTTCAAGAATTGATCTGACACGTCTCTTGTTCTCCAGTGTACGTACCACAGCCTTGTATTTCCATCCAACTTCGTGAGACAGTCTGCCTACATGACAGTACTAGAAAGAAAACCACAGTGTTAGTACAATGTATTTCTTAAGAACGTGATGTAATTAATTATTTTTATAGTATTTACTCAGCAAAAAAGTGACATCATAAATTATGCAAGTAATGCTCAGGCGCAAATTACCATACCATCATTGTTAAAAAAAAAGTTAGAAATATATTATGGTTGTCTTATAATAATTAAAATAGAAGAATATTTGATAAGTGTTTGATCTTACCTTCCTACCAGGTTTAAGACACATAACTCTCATTGCACCTGGTACAACAACACGTTTCCTGCGGTCGTATGGTGGTGGGCATCCTTCGTAAACCTTCAACCTCCTAAGAGCATCCTTTCCCCTTTGTGTTTTGTGTGGAATCATCCCTACGTATCAAACTTTTTTTTAACTCTTCAATACTTATTAAAAGACTATTAAATATTCAACGACAAATAATCTCATACAAATAGTTGTTTCATTATATTATCAAATAATGTAGGTAAGATGTAAAATAATCATTGATTGGTTCAAATTAATTGTATAATTAACAACAATTAACATTTAAACATACCACGAACTGTCTTCCACAGTATTTTGCTAGGTGCACGGAAATGGAAAGGTCCACGGGCTGGGTTTACATTACATCTTTTGCGCAAGAATGACATAAACTTCAATTTGTTTCTGTAACAAAAGTTTAAAATGAAATTAAATACTTCTAAATCAAAAGATATTTAAACAAAATAAAAAAAAGCCAGTGTCTGTATAGCATATTTGTTTGGTGCGAAGGAAGATTGCAACGTGAAGTGAAAGAAAGAAATCTTTACAAACCTGAAAAAGTTGCCGGAAATGTTAAGTTGTTCACTGCGGACAACAATTACTTTGTTGCCTTGTAGAATCGTTTTGGCAATAATTGCTGCCAAACGACCAAGTAAATGGCCACGGCCATCGATTAATATTGGCTGAAAACATATAATTATAGAGTAATATATTTAACTAATAAATCTTTCGATAAAGTTACAATACTGGAAAAAACTATAAAATTTGTTCAGCTGTATAAAACGCTGTAATTATGCACATGCATCTGTATCCAATGCTGTCAATAATAACTAACACGTGTCAAACATAAAAATTATTTTAGAATAAAATCTATTGTTTAATAAGTATATTGCGCAATACATATTACTATAATACTGAAAAACGATAAAACAATAAATGATATACGTCGTATCCTTCCAAAAAATAAGAGACATTTATAGGAAAACACGTGTATGTGACCACAAATGATACAATGAGCACTAAGTTTTTTTAAGAAATTTACGTTAGATACATATGTAAAATATTTACTAACATTTTCCGTGTACTCTATTGCTTATAACACCCATATTTTTTACTTACTAATGATCTTATACAAGCTAAAATGATAAAACAAACTGGATACCTTATTACTGAAGCCAGTCATTTTGTCACCCTACCGGAAAAGAGTCCATAAACGTTGAAAGATGCGCGACCTCTCACCGGAAGGTATTGAGTATAGTAGTCAGTATAGCCAACATTTGAAATTATTTTATTCTTGTACCTAAATAAAAGTACACATATTATTCTTTATAACTTCATAACTTGTACTCATAATAAAATTAATTTGTTAATTACAAAATTATGCAGAATTCCCATGAATACTTAAATAAAATTCAATAATGATACAAATTTGATAATATTGCGCAACCATGCGAATTTAGCTACACAAAAGCGCCAGAATTAATGCAGTATTACCAATAGAGATGGGAGGGAAATTTGAATTATGAAATGCAATATTAATCTTACAATTAGACAGTTTTAGAAAATCTTATGAGCGTTACCACACGGACCTATATATTGTAAACTAATCTTAACGTATAGTTTATCATATTACACATAGATGGCTCGTACGATACGATTTCAGAATGGCGCAAAATCCAAATTGTAAACCTGAAGCGATGACAAAAGATTGTGACTTGATAAAATATTGATTTCGTAGAACATTCGTGATAACGCACATTAATAATTATATCTATTCATGTTACGCAAAACAAATGTAATTAACCATGCAATTATATATTACCTTACATAAATAACTATGTATAAAATCTCAATTAGGATTGGAGATTTAAGAAACAAACAAAATTGTAAATAGCAAATGAAGATGAAAAGATGTAAAAGATTACTTCTGTGTTCGTTACAGATCAAGCTGTAAAGACGTACCCTTATTAATTTAAAACAAATATTTATTAAAAGTTATATTGTTTCATTTTAAAGTTACATTTCTTGTTCTTATTTTATTATAGTTCATATTCTTATTTTCTTCACATTTACGTTTTGCATTCAAGTTATTGTTTAAATTTAGTTTATCCATTTAAAATAAATCAAGTTTGAGCAGAGTACACGCCCCTGTATCAACGCATCTTCAGCCTACCTATAATCACCATCGAGTTCTGCCAGAATTTTCTTTTATTATGTAACTGAAGGCAGAGAGCAGGAAATGTCGAAGTTTCGAGTTTCACAAGAAATATCTTCGTAGAGCTTGTAAATAAAGACTTTTCCAAAGTATTTTATCTTAAATTTTCCACAAGTAGAGTGCTTTAATATATTATAATGTACCGCCAGTCTAAAGTTCCTAATCCAATCATACGACTACATAATACTGTACTATTATATAAAAAAAACTTATTACACAATCTTATGATGTTAGTAAATAATGTAAAGATATAGTTTTAAACACTTTAAATTCAATTTTTAATGCATTATGTTTACCTTGCATTCTTTTAAATATGTCGATTTTCGTTTGCTTAGGGAGGCGATATAGGAGTTAAAAGAAAACATGCATATATGAAACAATTTAATAAGTTTCTTTTTATTGATGGCGGTGGGTTTCAATAAACTAGATATACAACAGAACATATTGGTGTGACAATCAAAGTTTCAACCTTTACACAAATTCGAAACCATCGCTGTCATGTTAATTAAGTTTTGTAATTTAACAGTATTTACATATACAAAATTATATTAATTCTGAAGATTAAGATATGAAACATGTTAATCGCAATATACTTAATTGAATTAAAGTTAATATTCTGTATTAAATTAACGTAATCAGAAATTCTACTTGTTGAGTCCACATGATATGACTCTCTTATGTGTGACATTATTAAAAAAATATTTATTATACTCCTAGTTATTAATATTTATATCATTATATATTTAATATTCTTAAACTAATATCACAATGACTCGAGACAGTCAAGACTTCCAATATTTGTGCACATATTGTTATGTTATATTAGTCTGCCAATTGCATAACTGTCTTGAAAACCGTGTATTCTATTGCATAATGAGTGGAGTAATTTGTTATGTTATACAAATCTGAAAAATGTCTATTTCTACATATGAAAAATTGCTAAAATCGCACGAGCATTGGTTCTTATCCTTCTAATGGACATAAAAATTACATGTAAAAAGTTACTACTTCATACTACAGACCGTGTAAAGCACGCATTTCTTTTATGTATTATTCAAAAAAGAAAATGTTGAATTCATTTTAACTTGTGTTTGTATTTACAAGTAATATTATTATTTAAGTATTATTGTAAAAAGCGAAAACAGTGCCATTAATTGATTTCATATATAAAAATTCAAGTTATATTTCAATGAAAGAAACACACGTCTTTTTATCTTGGCATTATTTGTAAAAATAAAAGAGAAAAGTTTGTAACTGTATTCTTTCAATAAATAATTGTATTTATAAAGGCACTGCCTCATTGTGTTGAATTTACAAAATATGGTAGATAAGTACAGTTTCCTTTGACAAAGTATATGGATATATATGAAACATTATCTAATTATCTAATTAGAAAAATGTATAAGTATGAAAACGTTAAATTCTTATGTTAAAAAAATGTTAAATTATGTTCTCTAAATGTTAAAAAAATTTTCGTTAGAAGAAAATAATTCATCATAATTTTAGCACATGCAAATATAAACACTGATATAGATGACTTGTGCTAACTGCATGTATTATAAAATAATGCTTTGATTTTTTTAATTGCTTATGATCATAGTATGAAACTAGCATGAAAGTAGATTTTCATTTGTCAACTGACATTGTTGAAACAAGCAAAACGTTGAATTATTTAAGCTAATCTTACAAATATAATTCCCTGAATAAGATGCGAATTGTTCACGTGATTCCAGGTACAATAACATACTTCTTTTTTAACAATCTAATCTAATACAACACTATTACATACTATTTAGTTGGTTAGTATCGTCATATAGAAATTCAGAATTTTTAAAGAATATTTATCTATCTGTACCTTTAACCAGTATATAGTAATAACACTTTGGAACATTTTGCAAAAATAATATCATTCATTGGAATACTTAACAATTTAGCTGTCATTGCATTTCAAACAACGGGAATATCAATTAGTGTGACAAAATTATATAGGTATATCATTATACGAAGAATCAGTAGCATTACAAAAATAGAAAATTTATATGAATAATCATGGAAATGAAATAACATTATAATTTCACTGTTTCCGCTTGCTACCAAGTCTGCCTTACACATAATTCGTTCGACGGTGTATTTGAACATAAAAAATAACATTATCAACGTGCTTCATAATAATGGAAGTACTTTGTAGCAGTGTTTATCATGAATTGCTATGACAATCTCAAGTGTTCGTACGTACAGTCTATAATAATAATAATAATAATAATCTTAAGCAAAGATTTTCAGGCAAATAATATCCTGGCATACACACGACTTCGTGTAATGCTACTAATGTGGATACAGTCGCATGTTTCAAAGAACAAACATTATCAAATAACATTTAAAATTTTTACACTATTCCTAACTGTTCGCAAGAATTATTTTTCAAAGGATCAATAATTTACACTTTTATTACTAGCATAAAAGATGCTGTTAGGGTGATTCTTGATTCAATTGAAGAAACGCCCGTGCTCTTGCTGTCATTTTTCGTACACGTCCTCTGCTACTTATACTAATGCCTGGTACATTTTCAGGTTCCGGTAAACTCTCATCACTATTTTCCGCGTAAGACTGACGTTTAATTTTACGTCGATTCCTAACAGGCATTGTATTGCTTTCGTCACTTTCTTCATTGTAACGAGGACGTTTTGAAGTTCTTCTCGAGTTTAGTGAGTTCTCGTGTATCTGCGTTTCTCTCGATACACGAACCTTTCTTTGCGGCCTGGACGCCGTAAAAATAGTATCCGAGTCCTCGCTGTCCGAGTCTTGGTTATGTTGAGATTGCTGTTCTTCCTCCTCACCATCGTCATCTTCGTCTTCCTCGCTCTGACTTTCATCATTTTTCCCATTTTTCGTTACACTATCTTCGTGTTCCGAGGCTGATGCAAGTTTACGTGATCTCGTGCTACTCCTGTTAATAACTTCCTCTTCGCTTTCTTCGTCCGACGTCTCCGGCGCAGCAAACTGTTCGTCATCCTCATCTTCGTCGTCATCGTCATCGTCATCGTTAGCTGTAGTTACAGCGACAAATGATTTTAACTTCGACTTTTTTTGCTTACTGGTTTTGCTACTATTTTTGGTGCGACTTTTTCGAGTTTGCTTCTCACGACCACCGGGTGTATATACATCTCCAGAATCACTGTCAGTACTTGCACTGGGTACTGCCTTTCTTGCTCGTGTCCTTCTTACTGGCACACTACAACTACTTTCACTATCTATGGAAGCATCCGATTCGCTTGCGTCACTTTCACTTTCTTTTGTTGTCTTTTTAGAGACAGTAGACCTAGGAATTCTTAATTTTAACATTCGAGATGAATTGCCAGATCGTTTGGTATGGCCATTTGTCATACGCGATGGTCCTGAAAAGATACGTATAATATTAGAGATCATAGTCATACGGAAGATAAGTGATTAAATAATTAAATAAATTTAAAATAGATACCTGGTTCAAATACATTCGAACTATTCTTCTTTTCTAATTCCTCTGTGTCTTCATCGTCACTATTTACATCGTCGTCGTCGTCATCATCATCTGTACAAACTGTTTTTGATTTTTGAGGCCCTTAAAGTGAAATTCATATATTTTTAATTTATACTTCAAACAATTTGCATATTAGTATGTTTATAAATTATTGCAGTAGAACACATACCCGTGCCATTTGGTAACCGAACCTTACCCTTCTTCCCTTTTCCTTTTGCATTTGATCTATTATTATTACGTCTTCTGGCAGATTTCCAATTTGAAATAATTTTCCGCATATGTTCTTCAAACATGGCTGATAACCTTATTGTCATTGAATATATCTACAAACGAACAGTATGTAATAATACATAAAAAATTACAATGATTAATGCAAAACATTTCAAACCATTACAATAATCCTTTTGTGTATGTAAAATTTTTAAAATCAATTCGAGCAAAATTGATTCAGTTTGATAAGCTTTATGCGAATGCATCGATACTTTTCCAGCAATCCATTCAAAAACAATGTTCACAATAATCATTTCTCAATGTTTTCATATGCAGTAAAAATGAACAAATTTGACAAAAGGTTGACTTACTCTTGAACGTTTATTAGTATTGTAGTTTCTGCTATTCGTAAATATTAATTTCACATCTTTGGCAAATTCCAAGGGCGTTTCGTAATTACCCCCTAGTAAATCTTCTTTTACCGTACGTAAATCCATGGGCGTATCTATAATCTGATGATAATCGGGATGCTCTAATCTATCAACTGGTTCCCTGTAAAATGTTGGTAACAAAAACGATGTTTAATCAATCATGCTATGAATCGAACATTCGTGATCTAATAAAGTTAATTTAATTTACCTGAAGGGAATCGAATCTTCGCATTGCCATAGCATTTCTAACAATTGTCGGCAAGCTAGCTGCCAGTCGTTCGCTACCTCTTGTGACCGTAAATTCCTACTTGAAGCTGCTCGTTGAGTACTTGTCGATGGTCTATCTTTTTCTTCTTCCATGTCAACTTCAGAATCAGAAGAATGATATGTATCAACTAATTGATGATAAATAGCTGGTACATCCACTTCCGTAGTTTCTCTGTGTAACAAATAAAAATGCCTTTTTTCTATGCTGTAGAAAAATCTAAACGATATAAAATCTATGTAGTTAAACAAACTAAATCTTACTTTATGATACGTAGACAAAGGTCGGTAACTATTCTTGCTTGTTTCACTATATGACTATGAGGCTCATTAAATTGTTCAGCATTCGTTGCCAAATATCTGACATCAAACTGTGCGGATGTAATCCTTCGATAGAAATGATTCTCAAAACGAGCCTTTATTGTTGACAAATCTATTGGATACTCGACGACAAACGCATATGCTGGGTAAGTATGGAGATCAACAGGTGCGACAAAAGGTTCCGCAATCGCGAGACTCATCGCTTGATCTAATCCACGGATAATCCTACGACATGTTGCTTCTCTGTCCCCCATTGGCCATTCCTCTGCATGAGGCTGGTATAATATTGTTTGTATCTCTTCCGGAAGCACAGGAACGGCACCTCCGAGTTCTGCAGGAAGTCCTATAATGAATATTTTCAAGATTTAATTGGAATAATAGAAGATAACGTCAATTGGCCATTGAATGTTATGATTGTTAAAATGAATTTATGAAATTGTCGAACGTACGATTTTCGTCAACTGGTTCGAGATCCCAAGGACTCATTCTTTCGTATTCACCATTGTCCCATCGGACACGAAAGCACATGAAAAATGATTCTGGAAAATCTTCATCCAAAGGTTCCATCGATTGTATTTGTCCCATCCACCAGCCATCATCGATCATACAACGAAACCGATCACCTTCGGACCAACTACGCGCTAAAGCTGTGTCGAATGTCTGGCGTAGAACTAGAAAGTCCAATACATCAGCCATATCATGATATTTAATAGTAAAATTTTCGCCTGTTAATCGACCGTCTTCGTCCATTAACGCCAGCTTTAGGCAGCATAATCGAGGTGGACGAATTTCATATTTGATACCCACTACTTTTACAAATTCTTGCGCCTGTAAAAATATGAAATACAATCTATTAATTTTATTGAAATAAATTTTATATTATTATATGTATATAACTCTCAGTTTGCGTAACACAAATAAAATTTTCTTAAAAGAAGATTCATACCCTTATATTGACTTTATTCCATGGTTCACAGCGTGGACCAAGTTCATATACTTTCTTATTTCTGACAGCATCCAAATAAAATTGATGCCCTTGTCTGAAATATACTATTTCGTCACCCATTTGTGGATAATATGGAGCTTTCCGCGGGATTATTTCGGTAAGCCATTCAGAAGGTCTGAAAACTTCTGGGATTTCCTCGATTCCATTTGGTACTGGAACGACCTTACAATAAAAAGAAATATTATCAAAACAGAAGATAAGAATATATTCACATATAATACATGAGAAATGTTTATATACCTTTTTCTTAGGACGTCTACTGCGTCTTCTATCCGTGTCGCTTGGTGGCGTAAGAGATCGCTTTTTCACAGGCTTACGTTTACTTCTTTTTGGTGGTTCTAGATTTAAACCATGGTCAGCAATCCAATCTGAATATTCGGTGCTAGATTCAGAACTGGAACTATCAGAACACAAATCTTCTTCATGAGCTGTGGAGTCATTGCTGTTGCTACTAGCTGAACTACCTGAGGTTCCTCCGTTATCAGCGTTCTGTAAATTACTTGTAGTTGGAAAAACTGGAGAAATGTAATCATTTTAATCAATCATATTCTCAAAGTACCTCAAATTCATCTTCCTCTTGTTCTTCGCCACGTGTAGCTCTAGTTCTATATCCATGCCTAGCAGTTCTGTTACGTTTCCTGTTTGCCAAACGACTGCCTATATTACTTTCAGGGTTGACAGCATTAGATGCAGGTTGTGGCCTTCTTCGCATCTCACGTCTCCAATTTTCAAGTTCCATCTCTGCCATTGCATTTCTAAAAATATTATTAGATATTAAGTACGATTATTGAATGATTGTCGCGGTTGTTCTCTGTAGGTAATATCAAGAAATTAATTTGTTGTACATTGTTTGAAACATACATAGCTCTATATTGTGTTTCCCTAACAGCTGGATTTATTGGTCGAGCGAGAATAGGCGTGTTCCAAGGTGTTGTATTATCTCTTTGCCAATTACCACTACTTTGTCGCACACCTTCGACATCACCGGCTCTCCGCAAGCCAGATCTACTCCCTCGAGGACTAGCCATTTGTCGAATCGGTTGTTCCAATATATTTTCTTCTCTATCATCGCCGCCACCGTAAAGATTTTGTCTTTGTGCAAGAGCTTCAATTAATTGATCAATATTAGATCGTGGTTCTTGAGACGGGAGACCTTCAATAACTTCCTGCATCCCTATTAAATTAAATGTACATTTATTGTATAAATATTTTTAATTACGCTGGGTTTACATTGGTCCAGTAGTATTCCAGTCCAGCACTAGATCGAAACTGGAATAATGTAAACGGTATTTTACATGTGACAGCTTTACATGTGAAATACAAATCTAAAGTAATAAGAAGAAATCAAATAATTTCTATACCTCCGGCACCTACTGCAATATTTGGAACTAGTTGTTCCCCTCTACAATTTTCTCTTCCAGGAACTAGTCTTTGCAATTCTGGCGGATAAGGATTTCCATCTACATCCACCAAAAATGGTGGCGGCATTAAATGAGGTGCTGTCTGCGTTTGTTCATCCAGAACATAATTATTTGTATCTCGTATTAATGGTCTATAATCCGTGTGGAAAAATAATTCTTTCGGTATCTACACAAGGAAAATACATACATGAATTAATAAGTTGTTAAATGTGAAAAGGTAACAGCATTACATAGTTATAAGAAAAAACGACTTACTATTTTAAGTTTGTGAACACCAGATCCAAATCCATATATTAAGAGATGTCCGTGAGAGTCTGTAGCTGCCAGCATTGTTCCATCTGGAGACCACTTTGCATCAAAAACAGCACCATTACCTTGACCCTCAATAAAATTTTGGAAACAGGCTATTGGTTCTGTATTCAATACGTCCCAAATTATAAGCTGCCCATCGTGCCCAGCACTCAATATAACGCGAGGATCTATTGGATGAGACTCTAACACAAACACTTCATCTTTATGTCCACGAAGAACTTTTACTAATTCGCCTGACTTTGCATTCCATACTTTTAGTGAACTATCGTTCACAGCTGTGATAACCCACTCGTCACTCACATCCCAACTAACCATGGTCACTTTAGCTTTCTTGTTAGTATCATCGTCTGTCTCCGTTTCGCTAAATGTAAAATATAAGTATTAACATCGTAATACAAAAATTAAATACTTTGTAGTTGTTTCATCAACATATACATGATGTTTCACTCACCCAGGAAGCTTTGTGGTCATCAACAAACGTTTATACAACCACTGTTGCTGTTCAAAGTGCCATACATTTGCAGTACCATCTTTTGAGCCAGAAATAAACTTTAGACCATAATGTGCCCATTGTATACTATCAACTGTATCAGAATGCGATTCAACTTCTAAAACTCTACGTGGACCTTCGTCTCCTAACATTGCATATACTCTAACATGATGATCTGCCGAACCAGCTGCCATAAATGCTCCACCAGGACTAAACGAAGCACATATCATTTGTGCTTGACCGGGCCGCATTTTCTCGTGGTATTGAATTGGTTTTGGTCTGTAGAAAATACACACAGCATTACTTTTCATTACGAAAAGGAAGCATTTATATAATCATGTCATTTACAATTTCTTTTAAATTTTTATTGATAGAAAATTAGTAAATTTAGTTGAACTCACTGAAACACTGCTCTCTCTTTCCCTTTTTTTGTATGAGACCAAAATGCAACAGATCCATCTGTGCTGGTAGAAACTAAATAGTACACACCATTGCAAGATATAGGACAAAAATTGACCGATGTAATCATGCCAGAATGTCCAGACAGAACTGCTATCTAAAAATAGAAATGACATGAATTTTAAATAAAAGTTAATAGTGGCACAAGTTTAAATTTTAAAGTGACAATATAAATAGCATCATAGATTCTTACTGGCGACATTGTTTGAAAACACCAAACTCTTAATATTCTATCTAGACTTGCAGCAGCAAGTAGAGTGTTGTCAAAATTGACTGCAATGTCCATGATTTCAGCAGATGCACCTCGAAAAGTAGCTAATAATCGTCCGTCGATAGAACTCCACACTTTAACAAGTAGATCATCTGCACCAGTTATAATATATTTGCCTGTACGGTCAAAAAGAACACAATACACTGCAGATAAATGCCCTAATGTATGTCTGTACAATTGCATTTTATTATAGAACTTTGTGGGTATTGCCTCTCGCCTGCTAAGAGGACCTGAATTTTCCCTTCCTTGAAGTACATGTACTACAAAAGAAAAGAAATAACAGTAAAGTAATATATTACGATAACAATATTGAAATCTTATAAACCAAATATTTAATTACCTATGTTAGGCACTGATAAGCTGTAAGGTGATTCCATTAAAGGTTTTCCACCTACTCTTCCAGAATATGAACTGATTGCACGCATTTGACGTAAAACATCTACAAAAAGGACTTACAATGCAAACACGAACGTTCAACATTATTTAGATAATATTTCATTTCAATTTTACCTTCGTGAGTACGTAATAGAGATTGTCTGCCTGCGCCAAGAAGAGATATTGCTCCTGGTATACAAGGAGGTACCTCCTTCTCTAATACTGGACCAATTCTGGCACATATTTGTAATAAATGTTCCGGTCCAATATGAGGATACTTCTTTTCCTAAAATGTTTGAATTCATAGATATCTAACTTTCTGTATGTGAATTGTAACATTCTTGAAATTAACGATTACGCATATTAATTCTATCATCGATTGTATGAATATGAATAAATCTACAGATAATACATAGTTTTAATCCAAGTTTTTAATTAAACGATAATTTCCGTCAGAAATCACAAAAAATTACTGCACACTTAATTTGAAAGCGTCGCGATACCCGCCAATAATTTGATTTGAAGCAACGTAAAGTAGTTCCTACTTTCGACCAATCCGACCACGAATAAACGGACACAACCAATCCGAACAACCCACTCGTCGCACACGATACCAGTTTCTATAAATAAGGCCTGGGCACGAGATATACTCATTGATCAGCTCACGCAAGATGGCCGGAAGTAACTGCTGATTGGTCGAAAGAAACGTAGTGGGGGGGATCTTGTGCAATAGCATATAGAAGCACGGAGGTGGAGAATCGTAGAGGAGTGGGACAGAATAGGGGGTGCTCCCTAATAGGGGTACTTCATATATCGGCACTCGTCGACTATCTCTCACGACGCAACAAAACAAAATTTTCCGCAATGTTGTCCAAAAAAGTCGCCTATTTATTCTGTTATATCGCATAGATCTTTCATACACCAATATCAAAGAGAGAAAACAAAAAAAATTGATCAACTTACCAACTCCTCAAATGTTTGATTATGCACGTGCCCTTCCCAATCTTTTCTTTGCGGCAAAACCTATAAACAATACAAAAATTATGAAAAATTGATCGATAGATCGATAGATCGATAATTTTTTGTTGGAACGGGATTCGCCGAATTTTTCGAACATGAAGGTCATCGACCTTGAAATTCTAATGTTTTGACAAGCAGAAACCACGTGCAAACCATGTGGAGTCGATGGGTATGTATAGTGTCACCCCGGCAAAACGTCAACTCAGACCAATCATCTTACCTTAGCTCGCTCCAATTCACGCTTCAACACCTAAAACATGGATTTCACGGTGAAATACATTTGCACGATGCACTGTCATTTTAAACTAAAAAACACTTACATCTGCGGTCTCACGACACGGTCCCGCCGCTAAGAATTTGGCAATTAGGAAGTACAGTTCTGTAAGAAAGAACGCTGCTTAGGAACGAACCGCACGCCTCGCTTCGTTGCGGATGGTAAGGGCGCTTATCGCTCCCATTCTTTACCTGGTGCTATTGCAGTCCCGTTCTTGGACACGCTGCCCTCCATTTTGCCTGACCAATCGTTTATTATTCACTCACGGACAAAGAGAAACATTTACTTTTTAGGGTCATAGCGCGGCAATAACCATTTCGGATTTTATTTTCTCTCTCGCGAGGTCTCGACCGCGAGACGCACACGCACGCTCACCTCCTCAACGGAAAGTAGTCCCCCCCCATACCCGATTGTCGACACAACGTACCGTATTATCCAGGAACGTAATTCATTTCTTGAGAACCCTGCACAATTTCATCCAAATTATGCCCTTACGATATACATGAAACAACACGTTTACTTTTTATTGTATATCAAAAATAAACGAAAGCGGTCAACAAATAGTAACATATTGTCGATGTATACTTTAATTGGAATAATTTTTAAATTTCTATCATTGTGTAATATTTTCATGCATGACATTTGCTCCTTGTAACGCGGTATATTTGAAGTTAGAAAGAAAACCGCAATTATATGAAATATGAATAAAGTAAGCGCTCTCGACTTTAAGATTAATATATACGTTAAAGCTCTGTTACTGCATATAGTTAGTTTTTCCTGACGTTTAAATCGATAAATGATATCGACATACGATTAAACTATTATCGTTATGGTGACAAAGTGCTTTTTGTTTATAAGAAAGACTTATGACTGTAAAACAGGAAAATTTAAGAAATAAGATAATTACAAAATATATTAATAATAAATGATAAATATTGTTTTGATAAAATTATTGAATACCTTCTATTAAAAACTTATATATTTTAACTGTTCGTCCGGATAAATTAGTTTTGTTAATTTTAATCATATAAGTTTCTCAGTATTTCAACAATAATGTAATTCTTTTTTAATTTGTTAAAGAAACTCTTAAATATCACAGTGTTAAGTTACTGCAAAAGTTGCCACATGTAAGTAATCGAATGTAGAAAACATATTAATCATTGTTATTCCAAGTATTCAAAAATTTGTATGCGTTCATACAGAATGACATATTAATAATTTTCTCTCAAAAGCTGAAATTCAAGATGGATGCTGAGTAACTCGACTGAAACTCGAAATATCGATGTGTAACGATACATATATATACAGATGTTATACATATATATATATATATATATGTGTGTATGTATACATACACACACATATATGTATGTGTATATACATGAATGTATTGTATGTATGCAATCCTTCGTATCAAACTCTTATAAGGTTTTTGTCTTTCTGAAAAAATTATTAACGAGTTTAAAAATAAACTAATTTAACATATAATAGCATATGAATTACATAAACGGAGACATTATGAAACAAATTACTAAATTTTTGAACACGTATTTAAAATGTTGATAAGGTTAAATGTCGACGTGTCATGTAGGATAATTACAATATTTATGTAAGTTTTTTCACATTGACGTGTTATACAATGTTAACAGTACAATTGTACAATATTCAGTACTAAGAAATTCGTGTAAAATACAATATATTTTTAAATAAAAGTGTTGTATCGTACTGTTATACGTCGTGGTAAAATATATAAGAAACAAGTGTTAAATATTTGTTAGCAATATTTACATATTTCAACTTTTGTCAATAATGTCATGGATAAGAGATAGTACCGTAACCTGGTTTCAACTTTTGGCTACAAAAGTATTAAAAACTGGACATATTCCTAAACATGTAGCATTTATAATGGATGGTAATAGACGATATGCAAGTAAAAATGGGATGGATAAACTAGATGGCCATACAAAAGGGTATGTATTAATGTGAGTTATATGAATATTTCTAACTTTTATATTCTAAACGTATATTATCTTGTATGTATTTAATTTCTAGATTTGATAAGTTTTCTGAAACTCTACAATGGTGTAGAGTTCTTGGAATAGAAGAAGTAACATTTTACGCTTTTAGTATTGAAAATTTTAAACGGAAACAAGAAGAGGTAAATGGACTAATGAATCTTGCAGAGCAGAAATTTCAAAAACTACTGTCTGAGAAGTATGTTTAGATTTGTTTATTGTTGCAAAATAATAATATTTACTGTCACAAGATTATAATAAGGCGATAGAAAGTAATAAATATATTTTTATTTCAGAGACAATGTTAAAAAACATGGACTATGTGTTCGCATAATTGGTAATCTGTCATTATTACCTCAGAATATACAGAAATTAATAGCAGAAACTATGATGTTCACTAAAGATCATGACAAAGCATTTCTTAACATTGCATTTGCCTACACATGTAGGTATATTTAAATATTACATTGTAATTAAAGAAAATTGTGTTTACTCTTTAATTAATCTTACAAAATACTTTAGCAAGAGATGAAATTACACACGCAATTCAAGATGTAATTGAAGGTGTTGAGAGTGGTGATATTCTCTTAGAAGACATTAATGAAAATTTAATTTCCAACTGCCTGTATACAAATAATTCACCAAATCCTGATTTATTAATTCGTACTTCTGGAGAAGTTAGATTTAGTGATTTTCTAATGTGGCAAGTAAGTCTGAAAATTATTGGCATTCTATTTCTTGTTTTCTAAACATCTATTTCATTTCAGATATCAAATACATGCATTTATTTTACTAATGTATTATGGCCTGAATTTAATATTTGGGATTTCCTTAACGCAATATTGTATTATCAAAGATCCTATTCCGATATGCAAAAGATAATTAAAATACAAAATGTAAAACCTACTATGCAAAACAGTAGACAATCGACATACATAGACAACTTACATCATAAAAGAAAAATTGCACTTGAAAGAATATACCCTTCGACCATTTAAAACTAGTGTGCTGAATATTTAGATAAAAGTATTTATAATATTTAAATATAAGTAAAAGTAAATCACATTGTACATTTGTGTAAACGCAATATGTTCCTCTATATGAATTTTGCATTTAATATGTACATACCTTAAAAATATTTTCATATAGCAGATTTTTTCAAGTCTGCTAAATTTCACAAAACTGTTAAGATATGTATAAATATAAATATTACGAATTTGTAAGTCTTGTTATATTCTTACAAAAAGAAGGTGTATCATACATATTTTTGCGCCGTGTGAATTATCTTCTGAAAGCGGATATTAATTGTACATGTGCAAGATAAAAAATCTAAATAATAAATACAAATTTCGTGTACATATGTATATTTATTTATTTATTTTACTCTATATGTTTACAAACTTTTATATTATTTTCTATATAAATAAGATTTATAAATAAAGTTATTTTCCACAAATATCCCAAATATCAAATTTGTTGAAACATGTTGACTTATTTTTAATACTTTTACATTTTTCTTAGAATAGCATTCTTATATTTCATTATATTGGCAGTCTTCTTATTAAACCTTTAAACTTTTCCAATGTGCCTATACAATAGTATAAAGGAAATATTATGTTGAATATGGTATAAATATTAGAAGACATTAATATTATAATTTACTTTACTAGTATATAAATAGAAACATAATACAGCATATTTTCATATTTTGAAATTCATACGATCTCTATACACATTTATTATCCCACAGAAGCACAAAAAGAATAATGTACATATAGGATATGTATATACAATTGCACGCGTGTTGTGTCAATATTATGTTAAATAATTTTGTAGTTATAAAATAAAAAGTTAATCTTACATAAATAGGAAATCATAAAGTAGTTAAGTTCATAGATCGCAAAAATAAAGTCTAGATTTTGAAAAAATGTTTCATTTACTTTGAATTATAAGGCAAATTATGCCTTGCGGATGGTTGCCTTTGTCTCGCTAAAAATGATTGTCCCTGAGGTTGCAAGGCTGCAAATCGCTGATCTATTGCTTCTCTATGTAAAGTGAGGGTTAAACGATAAACAGCAGATGTCATTAGTTTCTCTTCCATTTCTTTAATTAATTTGGATTCTTTCAAAGATCGCTCCATTTCTTCCATAATTTTCCGTTGTTCTAAAATTTGATTCCTTAATACAGCTACTACATTAGGAGACGAGCTACTTTGTTTAGGATCAAAACACTTTATAACGCTTTTTGCTTTTTCAACGTGTTTTTTATAACGTTCCTCAAGGGCTGTAATATCGTATTCTTTACGCGATATCGTTTCGTATAACGCAAACACCTTTTGCCTTTGACTTTGCAATGTATTATCTCTTTCTTCAATTTGAAGAATCAAACGTTCCTTTTCAGCATGTGCTTTTCTTAACTCGCATTGCAGCTGTGTTACTTTTTGCGCCAAATTGGTGCTATCAACTTTATTCGATCCGCTTGTCTGATTTCCCAATGCCTCTTCTAATTTATTTTCTAGTTCAAGTATTCTTTGATTAGCCTTACGATTTTGATCTCTGAATTTTTTGAGTCTTTCTTCTGAATCTTCTATCAGTGCCTGAACCGTAGGTAATTTGTCTTCGCTTCCCTTTTGCTTGAGTTTCAACATTTTATTTTCATGTTGTAAACACAATAATTTCTCCTTAATTTCAAGCGGAATCATTTCTGCATTTGCAACAGTACTATCAGTGCTGGGTTTCATCATGTTTTCTGCAGCTTGTAACTGTGTACATTTCAATTCCTCATTTGTTTCTTTTAAAGCATCTCGTTCGACAATCAACCTATCTCTTTCTCTTTGTAAAGTACTTAATTTTGCTTCCATTTTCTTCCCTTCAAATTCAAGCTTATCACACTTATTAATTTGCTCATCTAATTTATGATGAACTTCAGCAAGTTGTTGCTTGCAAACTTCCAAGTGATTACGTAACATATTGGTTCGTTTTGATTCTTCCTCATAATCTATTTTAGATTGCAAATATTCCAAATTCTTATCTTCTAATATCTTAACTTGCCTTCTTAAATCGCTCAAATCTTCCATTTTCTTTTTGTACGACTCGATCGTAAGTTCATACTTGGACACCTTGTCTGCAGTCTCTTTTAATGCATCTATCTCGTCTTTTAAGTGATTAGCCTCGTCTGCTGCTTTTTGTAAATCTTCTTGCTTAGATTGCAATTCGAATACTTCCTTCTCTAATAGTTCTACCTTTAATCTATAATCATCTCTAGAAGTTTCTACCTTAAATAATTCATCTTTCAGAGCTTCCACCTGTTTCCTAAGGCCAGAATATTTTATAATTGAACCACTTTCTTCTGGATTTTCAAATTCATCCAATCGCTCTTGAAGTTTCTTATTTTCTGCAACCAATGCTGCTTTTTCTTCTTGCAGAAGTGACAACTGTTGATCGAGTTCATGACATCTTTGCGCTAGTTGTTCTTTCATATCAGCAGTTAATTGAAGCTCGGCTATTAATCTTTGCTGAATACCATCGGCTACGTCCAAAGATTCAAAATTAAGGCTAGTGCCTAAACTTAATCTTGGTCCGTTCATATTACTTTCTAATTCTTGAATACTTTGCATAATAGCTTGTTGAACAGTTTCTTCCATACCCATAATTCTTGTTATATATTGCTGTTTCTGATTACAGTTAACAGCACATCCAAGAATTAATTGTAATAACCGGTGTAATTCATGTTTGTCACAGTGTTCACCGATTCTAGTCGCATCGGGTTTCACGTAACCAGATAACTGTTGATTTAAACATTCTATATAGTACTCTATTACTGCTTCAATTATCTTTTTAAGATTACTGACTTTGAGACGCCAATTAGAACTAACATCACTTTTAATTTTTGCTCTCCAAACAGCTGTAAACCATTCTGGAGCAATTTGAGCCAAAGCATCTGCTAAGGCAACACCATCGCTTATATCCTCAGCTGATGAGTGAGGTGCTTCAATATCAAATGTGTCTAACCATTTAATCAAGTTATTTAATTGCTGGTCATCCATTATCGTCTTCGATTAAAATCTTCTTTGTCAAACGATCGAAAAGTGTATAAGTACGTGTCTTATCATATACAAAAGCTTTCTGCCACGCGACAATTTTATTAAAAATTTTATCTTAAAATCTATTTCTTCTTACTTGGATAATTAGTTCGCAGAGAAACCAATATTTTAACATAATTAGACAATTTGTTAATATTGTGCCTTATCATATGTAAAAGTGTGATAAGTCTCGTATAATGACGTTCACTTTGACGTTTCTTCGTATAGAATGGTGAATGGTATAGAATAAAAGTAGTACAGATTATGGTTACTTTAAGTATTTCTTTTAGTTACTTTTATTGTAAACTTACGAAAACTGACGAGTATCTACTGGAACCAACAGGAACCATGAACCATAATTGACCATGACTGGACATCAGTTCTTTCTAAGCATCAGTTAGTCAATAGGTACTTAATTCAAGGTTTGTAATTTCTTGTTTCAGATGGTCCAGGACTGTTCAGGACTTTAATCCTAATCAAATGAAACTGAACAGGACCTTTTTAAAGATTTTATGTTTATTTCTAGATTTTCCAGTTTCTTTCGTTAATTGATATTTTATTTAGTTCTTCTGTAGGAGCTTTCTTTCTAACTTTCATGTAAACGATACCTCTTTAAAAAAAAATATTATATATTTAATATTTCAAATTTCACTCTTGTCTCTATTGACAATACTGTCGATTGCACTATCGTACCTATGTTCATGTGATTGCGCAACAATACAAACTTGTTTGTTGATGTTGCCAATCATATGACGTAGAAAGATTTTGTTGGTAGTTGATTGTATTTCAATACCTATAAATACGTAGTAATTCACAATTGTAAAGTCCCACATTCATAGTACATATAAAAAAATCACTATAACAGATCGTAGCATGCGAATGAATGTCAGCGTAAATACGTTTTTACACGAAACTAAATGGGAATTATTTAAACGAATAAAATGTATATGAATAATTTTCATTTTATACATAAATCACATAAATCTATTTTAAAAATATTGTGAAAAGGTTCGTACACATCTGTCACTCTTCGAAGGAAAATTAAATTCCTATTTCTAAAATTTTAATTCATTATTTCTGTACACAATCCAGTGTCACATAATAAATATTAGACAATTATGGCAACTGAAGTGAAAGATAATTTAAGACTAAATGAAAAAGAAAATGGTAATCGACGCGCTATATTTTATAAAAAGCCGATTAAAAGAGATAATTATAACCTAAATATACAAAATATTGACACTCCTCAAGAATTAAGACGCCAGCGTTTGTTGCAATTTCAAAAGAGGTATGCATACAATTTTTATGTTTATTCATTATTACATTTCATAATTATAACAATAATGTTTAGATGTAGAGACAGTGCATTTAATGTTGGACGTGGAATATTGGAGGAAGCTTTCAATTCCGAAGATGAGCTTGACGAGGATATGGAAATTGACGAAAGTTACAAAAAGAGAAATTATTCATTCAAACGATATAAATGTTACGCAAATCAAATAATGATGTCTGAATGGATGTTAGATGTACCTCAAGATTTTGTAGAAAAGTGGATTATAGTGCCTTGTCCAGAAGGGAAAAGAACTTTAGTCGTTGCATGTAAAGTATGTTAAAAGAATGTTAAAATTAAAATGTCATTTTCATATTTAGTGCTACACTTTCTATATTATTTGTAGGGTATAACGAAGGCATATAATAAACGAGGTATCCGACTTGGAAAATTTTATTCAGCACTTCCAGGTGGTAATCCTTCGGGTCACAGAGGTAATTGTACTATCATCGATTGCATTTGGATAAGACAACAAAAAGTATATTATGTCTTGGATGTGCTCGCATGGTGCAATCAGTCACTTGTAAACTGTGATGTAAGATTTCTCATTTTCTATAATTACTTATATTTTTAAATTTATTGTGATCCACCAGTCATTTATAAAGAATTTTTTATTTCAGACTGAATTCAGATTTTTCTGGTTAAAATCACAATTACAAGAAATAAAAGAACTACAAGAAAGAAATATGCCCATGAATACATTTCCAATATTGTCTCTACCAAATATTAGTTGTAGCTTAAATATAAGTTCAGAATTAGCAACTCTACCCAACTTGCCCCCTTTGGATGGTTTACTATTTTATCATCGCGATGGACAATATACGAAAGGTCGTACTCCACTTGTAACATGGTTGAAACCTTTTATGTTGACTGAAGTACTCGGTATCTTTATACCAGCACCTCTTAATGAAAAACCCGATGGGTATATAGATTTCAAATATTATATTCTTAGCAGTAAAGCCAAAAAAAGAAAGGAGGAAGTGGAAACGCAAGTATGTCTGTTTTTTTATTAAAATAAGACTTTCATAGTCAGTTTCATAATCAAATAAATAAATTATGCTTTACTTTTTAGACACAGATGGACATTGCAGACGAAAATTCCTAAAAACAAATCTTTTTTATTTGGATGAACGAGCTTCTTATTTAGAAGTACAGTATAATATATTAAAAAACAAATATAGTTAATTGTATATATATATATCCGTACCTCTGAAGTTAACGTATGAAGGATATCGACGGATTTTTCATTTAAATATAACAAAACACGATTCATAGTTTCCGTGTTCATCAGTTTCATCTGAAAATGACAAAGATTATTTTAGAAACAAAAAAATGATTGTTAGCATGTGTTTTGTCATCAATAGTATAATTATTTACTTTATTTCCTCTGATTGAAAATGAAGGTAAACTGATTTTGCATAATATACATAATCCTAACTGTAAGGAAGCAGTTTGTAATATTTGTTCGTATAAAAGAGCACGAAATTTTTTTATGTGTTCCAAATTAAAGGAAATTTCAACATTTGATGTATCAGTTTGATCTTTCATAATCCTGAAAACAATGATATATAACATATGTATATAGTACATAAATTTATAACATTATAAGTATTATAAACATCTTTTTAAATAAATAAACGTACGTTCTTAATATTTTTATTAAATCTGAGATTTGAAACTTCATCACTATCATATTTGTATCAGGTAATCCTGGAATTCTATATTCCATACGAATTTCACCTTTGTGTTTTGAATGCTCTTCTTTATTAATTGGAGTAATTATAATTGGAATTAGCCACATTAAATCATCCTCCTGAGCGGAGAGCTCAATAATCACACAATCAAACATGTGACTTAACAAAGTATGAACAGCAAGCATAGTACTTTGTGTACCTCGACATAATAGAAGTGGTAATCTCATAGTATTAGGAGTGGCTAATTCACTGGTGGTAGTTTTCCAAGACAATAATATTCCTGTATACATACACTTTTCTGTACCGTTCTCATGACCATAATTTCTTCCATGTACTTCGATCTGTATGTTAAAAACACATTAGTAAAAAATTATAGCTATTTCCTTTTGTACAGGATGTCCCATCTAACTTGAGAATCTTAGATATCTCTCTTATTTTAGATGATACAAAAATATATCAGAAGAAAACATGATTTGATTTGAAGGATCAAAAAGTTATTTGAAGGTTACACTTCCTAAGATTTTCATCATCAATGTTTTTCTGAATAGAACTAATTGTGTTGATATTGATAGATATTGATTGATTTACATCATAATTTACTACTTATGCTTACTCTAAATTTTGTTTAAATTTTTTATACTCAAAATTACAAGAACATTGAAATGAATTTTTTAGCCATTACAGTGTTTGATTCCTGAAACGAAATCATGTTTTCTTCTAATATTTTTTCATATCGTAAAGAAGGGAAAGGAAAGTGTTTAAACCAGGTAAAACACCCAGTATAATTTTTATCTTGTAATTGATAACACCTTAATTGGTACTGGATCCATTGGACTAGGTCTAGTTGTTACATGATCCATAACAAACATTTTTGCTTGATACGCAACATCCTCTTGTGTCAAAGTTGCTGCAACTTCCTCCCTTAATCGTTTAGAATACTGTTTTAGATGAACTTCATCTTGATGAAAATTAAATAGAGTAGATACACCATAAATGGTCCATGTTTGATGTAATAATTCTATAAAATTTGAAATATTGTTATATTTCCTCCATACTTCTATTATTGAATATAATATGAATTTATAATTTTCACTACTTTCTAATTAAAACGTTAACAACAACAATAATAATAATAATATAAGCAGTATAAGAATATAGTATAATAATATACGCAAAATACCAGATAATTCTTGAACAGGTTCTTCTTCATCCACTGGTGTAACATTGACATTTAAACTAAAACGCTGTTTCCCTCGCGTTCGTGTTTTCCAAGGTGAGTTAATAGTATGACTACTGGTTGGTAGTATATTTTGTTGACTACTCTCCATTCTATCGCAAAACTGTTCTCGAAACGAAATATTTCATTGAATGTTGTATGTAAACTGTTTACTAATTTGAAAACATTTCAAAATTAAGCCACAGAATAAATAGCATACAGTTTTACTTCGAGATCATCTCGTAGGTGTATAATACCACAGACGAGGTATAGGATAGACCTATCATCCAATATATTTTTGTGGCCCACATTTTTGGGGTCACGTAACCCCATTACCATTTTCGTGTCACATCTTGTATTACCAATTGGAACTAAAATTTGCTGACAGTATCCTCAGTGATAGGAATTAAAATCAAAAATAGCTATATATAGTTACTGCAGTCTCGCGAATACGAGAAAATAAACGAATAGTTCTAAAAACCTCTGATTTTTTTAACAGTCGACATTTCAGAACATGTGACATGAAGTCCCATAAGATGATAGGTCTATGGTCTATCCTTATACCTCGTCTGTGCCTGTACTACGAATAGCGTTGCCACTTCCACTATCTCTGTCCTTTATACTGGCACTTTGGTGCTCTGGATGAAAAGGGACGAAATACCGCATGTGATAAATTATGAACGTTGGAAAACGGATGAATATTATTATTTACTAGAATACTAAATAACTATTAATTATCTAATTAATACTAAAATTATGTCACCGATCATTATTTCCAAGTTTTGACTAGTTTTAGGAATGTATAGAGCCGAGATTGCAAGGACACAAATACCAAAGATTCTAACAGGACTTTCGAGTCAGGTATATTTTGTGTGGCTATGGGGTCTCTGTGTCCAAAGTACTCCGTGGTTGGCGTTTATCGAAGGATTATTTTGAATATTTCTTCTATCGTTATTATATTTTGAAACATTGTAAAATGGAAAATATTAACACATTTATAGAAAATTTACGTAAAATAGAAGCGGTCCGTGAAAAACAGTTTGAAGAGAAGAGAAGAGAACAACATACAGAATATGATAATTTAATAAAGACATTAAAAGCTATAAAAGGTTTCCACAATTTTGTTTAATATTATTATCCTAGTTTTAACGTATAGTTCTGATTGCATATCTATTTTAGACGAGAGAAATGAGTTTAAGGAAACTTTTAGTAAGAATCTTCGACGTATAACAACACATAAACATTCAATATATAATTTATGTACAAATAATGAAGAGCTTCCACCAGCATTACCAATTTCTCATGAGCACCATAGGTATGACAATCTGATTAGAATTCTTGCTTTGTACCAGTAAAAGTAAATTTCATGATTTATTTTAGGCAAACAATTACATTTATATCACAAGCCATTGATTTCATAAATGGAATACAACATGTCAATAAGATTTTTGATAATGACACTCAAAAGGACATTAATTCTACAGATCTTGTTAATAATATTGTAAGGTCACTTTATGTCACTTATATTGAAATTACTATTTATAATTTTTTTTTTATACTTTCTGTTTTTTTACAGACATCTTGTACAAATTCTATAGCAAGTGAAACATCTAGGATAAAGTCCATACTGACTGCAACAAAAGCATTACAGAACACTGCAAATATGATGCAAGAAAGTTGATCGATACATCACAAGTTTCGATTTTTTAAAAACATTTTATTCCTAGTTCAACTTAAACTTCAAAGTTCAAATAAAATGTACATTCACTTGTTCATGGTAAAGTATTATTCTTAAATATAAATGGATTTTTAAAAGCATAATGTAAAAAGAGATTCGTTGTTGATATGAACAGTAGGGATACTTATTTAATATAACATTATTAAATCAATCTTTTTTGTACAAATGTGATATGTTTCTTATATTGTATAGTATTGAAATGTTAAGTTTACAGTACTCTATTTTAGTAACTATTACTTATACAGTCTACTTCCATATAAAATATTAATATCCATCCTATAGTTTAAATATTTCAAGGGATAGAATCATAATGATCATCAAGACTTAATTTCAGCATAGTTAAATTTGGGTCTGCAATTTTCTGTAACAAAAGATATAAAAAAAGGAGATATTTTATGTAGCAATATTACTTTCACAAATATTTTTTCCTTACCATTAATTCTGAAGTGATTTGAGATGTCGGAGGTATAACAGAGAAAGGTAACATTTCATGACTAAAATTATGCGATACATTTGTGTCTCTTTCTGGTTTCTCAGTTTCGCAAGACACTGAGATCATTTGCCCCCTTTGAAATAAGGGCATGCATTTAATTAATAATAAATATATTTTCGGTTGAATAACCTGTTTGAAAAATATTTTTTCAATTTAATACAGAAAAAATTTTTCATTTACTTACTTAAAAATATTGTATTGTTCACTGCCAATTTTTTTTTCTTTTTCCATAAATGCTTTAAGTTGCATTTGTAGCAAGCCAAGTGTCTCTTTGTGTCGACTTTCTAAATGTTTTGCATCTTCTAAAGCTTTCATTCCTTCATGCTTTTTTGTTAAAGCTGACTGTATTGTTACAAAACCATATAAAAATTATACTTAGAATCTTAGAAATACGATTGCAACCCTATAATATGTATTTTTTATAATAAATGGTACCTGTGTGAGTTTTTCGAGTTCTTTAGCACGCAAAACAAGCAGATTTTCCTTGTCTTGTAAGATTTGTTTATGAACATTAAGTTCATTAATTTTTTCTTGCCATTGTAGTTTTTTATGGTTAGCACAAGCAGCAGTTTCTTGTGCTATTTGAATAGCAGCTTCTAACTATGAAGGTTATTAAAATATACATATTATTGTTTCAATACAGGAAACCTATATATTATTTCATAATTGTTTATACCTCAACTTTGGCAATGTCGTCACTATTAAATTTGAGTCTTTTCATTGTTTGTAATTGTACTCTTTCTGCTACTATTGCCTCTCTTTCTTGTTGAATTAATTGTAATTGTCTATCGTGTTCTTTTGTCCAAGATTCTTTCAACGCCTATACATACAATATATTCAAGTAGAAATAAAGAAATTGTTTAATGCGTGTCAACATATTGCATTCGAAATAAGCACTAATATGTATGCACGTATTTTTAGTTGAAATGTGGACACATATTTCTCTTTGCATAAGATAGTATTGTATAAAATAACGTCTGTTAATGATAAGATATCATCCAGGTAATGGTGTGCGGTGAGGAACTATTATATGAAAATTATATATTAGTAATTAGAACAATTTTTTGAAATCTTTTCAGGTACAGTCAAATTGCCAACAATAGCCTGCCTGCTATGTGTGAATTAGGAGTATGCAGGTGTATGTAAATCTAAATCTGTTAAAAATGAATATTAATGCAATATCATAGGAAACTGCATGCTACACATTTCAATCGATTCTTTTTAATAAGCATACTCAGATGGTACTCTACAGATTTTTATAGAAACCTTATTTATACCTGTAAATAATCTCTTTCCCACTTTACTTTTTCTTCAAACAGCTCTCTTTCTCTTAAAAGTAGTGCAGTCTTGTTTTCAAGCATTTCTTGTGTTTGATTACTATGCATAGTGTGCTTTTGAAGTTCTCCCATAAGATGTGTAAGTTGAGTACTAAATTTGTCTACTGTTTCAATAAATTTATTATGATTCTCTTCCAAAATATTAGTTTGATTTTTTAATTCAATTTTTTGAGCTATAAACATTAATTGTACAACATAAATTTATATACTTATTATGTTAGTATTTAAAAAAAAAGCAAACATTAGTATTAAGTATAATTAAGAAAAACGCTTTATTGATATATAATTTAATAGGTTTACCTTTTATGTCGTTCTCACAAGCTTTTAAATAATTTTCACGGCGTTCCGTTAACTCAATATCTTTAAGTTCTATTTTTTCTTTATTTTCTCTCATGTTTTCAATGATAGAATTAGCGTTTTCTAACATATTTTCCACATCAATTTTTCGAGTTGTAATAGTTTCCATTACCTGATCTTCTGTCTGCTTAGCTTTACATATACTTTCTGTTATATTAGAATATTCTTTTTGTAAAAACTTTATATTTTGAAAATGTAGTTCTTTAAGTTCTTGTATGTGTTGAACGTGTTCATTCTATTTGTAAAATTTAAATAGTATGGATAATTAGCAATTATTGGTATTATTCAATTTATAAAATTAAAGAAACGATTACATAAATAAAAGTTGGACTTTTAATTATGTTAAGTAACAAAATTTCTTATAATCAATAATACTATTAATAAATATATGGTAACACATATTTATTGACCTTTAAATTATGTATTTCTTCTTTATGCAGATTTTCCATTTGTACCTTTTCATTCCTTAATTTTTCCAATTTCGCTATATAGTCAGTTTCCAATACTTCTATTTCTTGCCGTACCCTTTCCTCGAATTTTAACATTCCCTCTTTTAGAAACGAAATTTGCCTCCTAGAAATAAAACTTCATTGTTTTATTTTATATTTTGCGGCTTCTATATCATTTTAACATTATACATATAATAAACATACTCGTAAAACTCAACTTGACAAGTCTCTTCATTATTGTGCCTATCATTTGTAGCAGCTAATAAATTCTCTAATTTAGATTTCTCTGCTTGCAGTATTTTTATTCTTTCCTCTAATTCTTCTTTTTCATTTGATATATTTCTTTCCTTTTCATTTTGTTCAAATTTACAACTAGCGTAAGTTGATGTAGTACTTGATATTGGTATAGGCTTGGCCATCAAGGTCTTAAAAAATAAAATTTTAAGCATATTCTTATTTATTTCATGCTGTTTTGTTTTGGAAAGATTTGCATGATTACTATTTATAAGATAATGCTTACTTGTATATATTGATTAATGCGTTCTTGTTGTGTTTTTATTTGATTCTCCAATAAAAGTTGTCTTTCAAATTGTAATTTTAACAATGAATTAAATTGCTTTTCTTGATTATGAAGTACCAACTGTTGAGCATCTGATACCTTATTCAACTGTTCATTTTGTTGAGATAGTATACCTGCAGTCCTTAATTCGTGTTCTTGTTGCTGCATAGTTATAATTGCAGCCTGCTGGTGAAATTGTGCACCAAATAATAATGACATATCTTCTGGAGCTAAGCTATGTTCGTCAGGTACTTTAGAATTTGTTGAGCTTTTGATACCTTCACGTTCAACAATATCTTTATCAAGAGGTTTTGTTTTAACATCATTCGGTAAATTATCTCTTGGAGCCTCTTTTACTTCATTACTTTTCTTTTCTTCAAATTTCTTTGTACCACCCAACCATTCTGGTAAATTTTCTTCTAATTTAGAAGTTTGCACATTTATATCTCTAGCTGGTATATTCTCATCTGTTACCTTAAAAATTAAAGAGAGATATTAAAAATTGCAGTTTAATATAAACATTATTATAAATGTAAATAATATTTCTATGTAGCCTGGCTGTATGTAAGGATTATGAAATTTTGCTCTGCATTGTTTAACCCAATTGTTACTCTACATAACACAATACATATTATGTTGTCTGTTATTTCAATTATTTCATTATTCAGTATATGATTCCTACATTATGTGTATATATAAATGTACTATAATTAATACATATATTAATGCATGCAGATAGCAGACAAATTAACGTGACGGTATCGAATTTATAAAATAGTATATAATATATAATTCATACAATGTTCAAGAATATGTTCATCGTCTTGATAGATTTGATTCAAACAAATTAAACAGAATTGAGGTCAGCAAGTCTTTTGCTTATGCACAGGCATATTTTGCAATCAAATTTAATTAAAAACGAAATAGAGAGCAAGACAAAATTAGTTCCGCATTTAACGTATTAAAGAAAGATGTATATAAGTATGATTCATATAATATAACAAGGAGCAAAAACATCAGTAAAAAGATATGAATGATGTACGTGAAAAAAAGATGTAATAACAGATTAGGGAAGATCATGTAAAAATATGATAAAAAAGAGTTATAAGAATGATCAAAATAGAAAGTAAAATTAAGTAATCAAGAGAAAGGAATTAACAGAAAGTTAAAAAGAATGATACAAAGAACAAGGCAGGAAATAAAAATATAGAAGAACTGAACAGATTGATCAAGAAGTAGAATAAACATAACAGAAAAATTAAGTATTTATTAGAAAAGTTACAAGAATATAAGCAAATATACTGAAGAGGAAGTAAATTAATTTATTCTAAGTGAATTGAACCTACATAATCATAAGAGATCAGTATAAAAAAAAAGTAATTGAACAGTGAGCTTAAAAATGATACGAAGCTGAAATTAATGAAGGTACTAAATATCAACATTTTAATATAATTACCAAGTCAAAATTTTGTTCAGATAACAAGTCAGTGGATAATAAACCAAGAGGGTCATTTATGATTTTTGCATTTCTTCTGCCTCTACGAGATTCTCTTGACATTGGTTTATTTGGTTCATCAACAAGTTGAGATTTTTGTTTCTGTGTAGTAGTTCTAAACTCTGCAGAATGTGAAGGATTTTCAAATTCTACATTTTTTGTAAAAGATGAACGAGTTTTGTTCTCAAATAAACTCTCTATTAGTGATGACTTTTTTGATTTGTCATCCGTTAGATTTAATTTACTATTACCAAACCTATTCGCTAAAATATCATCTTTATTTCTAAGAACATTTTGTAGCTTTTGTTCATGTTTTTCAGTAGATGATTCACTTTGTAATAAAATAGAATTGCTTCTAGCTGCATAATTACTTGACTTTTGCAAAAGTAATTCATTGATATCATCATTTTCAAAATTAAGCTTTGTTTCTGATTCATTATTCGTTTTAATACTTGTTGCCGATGTAGCTGGTGTTTTAATTTTAAACAAATCTTCCATTAAGCTACTTTTACTTCCACTTGTAAGAAAATTTTTCTTTTCTTTCAAGGAAGCCTCATCATCAAGAAGCAAACCAGTTAACGAATCATCTTCATTAATATCTATATAACAAAAGTATCTTTTTTAATTTTTAGAAATTATGTAAAATTTCAGTAACTGAATATAAATAAATAAATATAACATTAAGTTCTACATGTATAATTAGAGATTTTAATGATTATACTATGCTGAATAATTATAAAAATTTGTTTTGTTCCTAAAATATCTAAATACTGTTTATTTATTTTTAAATCACCTTTAAGCGTGACCTTTCTTTTCAAATCTCCATCCAACTGTGCATTAGAATCTTTAATAGTACTTGTAACAGATCTTGTATTTTTAAAGGAGTCATTAAGTAACTCCATCTCTAAACTATCCATGTCTTCTAACACTTGTGTTAGATCTTCCAAATTTGTGTTAGGAGGATCAACCATCTAATGTTAAAAACAAAAATATAATACTAAACAGGTAGGTATTTCTTAAATTTTTTTTGTCAAGTTATTAGAACTAGTAATGCCTTTAAATAATTCTATACCTTTTACAAGTTAATAATAAAGGTTTTATGAACTACAATCAATTTATTAAGTAAAAAATAGGAGGAAGTGCAGTTAAAAGATGATATATTAAGCTATATGTTGTGTTTTTCCAGCTAAATGAATCGTTACTATAGGAACAGTCAATGAGGGTAAATACATCCTATGAAAAGTGAAAAAATAATTAATAAAGTTATTTGTAATATAGGTAGTCTACCTTTAGAAAAATTCAACATATGTAAACTACATATGTTATGTGCTTTGTATCATAATACGTATATTGTTTACATTTAAGTCTTATATTGCACGTACAATCTTTATAAACAGCAAGTACCACTTGCTGTCAATTTACACGAAGAATCCTCTGTGCAAATATTTTATCACATATTAATTATACATATATATATATATAATATATTAGTCAATAAAATGTTTCTTTTTTATTTTTGGGTATACCTTCAAAATGGTAGAACAATTTAAACGGATCAAAGATAATATGAGATATTAATTGAATACATAAAGCACAAGTACCTATGCTATTACTAGATAAAATAGATTAGAATTATGAAATGTGTTCAAAAACAGTGAATGTATGCATATTTTATAAAATATGTACATGTATGTATCTGAATCATCATACTGATCTTATGGACGGTTTTTTCGCGCATGCGTGTCCAGCGCAGTAACGTATCTATATTTTGAAGAAAGTAGTGAGGTACTATTACTGGCGGGAAAGTACTAGAATAGTCCAGGACGAGGAGACCAAACAAGAGTGCTACGAATTTTTGGTAAATTATTATTAATATTTAATTGACATATACGTGTTATACATTAATTTTTTAAAATCATATCATAACAAGTTTTGCGAAATTATGCAGGATGACCTAAGTACTCCATTTTAGCCAAACTTTTACTTTACTGATGCCAAAATCGTCACGCATGGAGAAGATCCCGGCCAATATAAATTATATACCATTCACGGTGTAAAAAGAATAGACGACCTAAGGGACCGTCTCAGGTAGTGATGGACACTATCGACTAAAAACTATCGACTAAGTCGATAGTAGCTGTTACTATTTTCAGTAGATTGGTTCTTCTGAACCAGAGATTTCCTCTCTGACTAAATTATCGACTAATTTATGCAGTGGAAAAGCGGATAGAGCTATACAAGGTATCCCAAAAATGTTGCATTTCCTTGAAAGGGATGATTCCTGAGGTGATTTAAAGAAACATTTTCCTTTGCGAAATTGTTCTCCGCGGCTTTGTTAAGGAGTTATTAACGAAAAATACAGACCAATCAGAGCACGGCTACAGCGGATCGCGCTGAGCCTGGTGTTGGTATTGGCCGGGCCAGAATTCATCAACTGTAACCACACTCTGATTGGTCCGTGTTTTTCGTTGATAAGTTCTTAACAAAGCCGCGGAGAACATTGTCGTAACTGAAAAAGTTACTAACCTCTGGAATCACCCCTTTGAAGGAAGTGCAACATTTTAGGGACACCTTATATATCAACTAAATTTAAGCGTGATTATCGATCAGATTCAATCATGAGATTTACTATCTCTATACTATCCTACTATTTATTTCATTAGCGCTATCAAATTAATTAATTCATTAATATGTACTTGGTGTCCATATGTACTTGGTGTCAAAATAGCTACTATTGACTTAGTCGATAGTTTTTAGTCGATAGTGCCCATCACTAGTACATATTTAGTAGGGGAAGTTCATGGAAAGGGATCATTTTGGTACCACCTCTCGGGTACCACATATACATAGAACTTCCATGTTCGCTCAAATCGATAATACGTTGGAAACTGTTGATATCATATGAATGTTTGCACTCAGCGAACTTACTCTTTGATCTTTTTCGTTGTTCATAAAATAGAATTACTCAAACGAATTTACAATGCAAAGTGTTATTAATTCTGTAAAAGGAACTGCGCTTGGTGTTGCCGAGTATTTAACCCCTGTATTAAAGGTATGATAGTAGGCAAATGTGATATTTCAAAAATAAATGTCTTAACAAATAATAAGTATGATAAAAATAATATGAAATTTTGTGTATCAAATATGTCGTCGTTATTTATTATTTAGTTATTCGTTTATATGACAATTTTTGTGTTCTTGTCAATATCGATTGTAAATTGTTGCTATCTGATAATAATAATAGTGCTAAACCATTATGTAGATTTCATACTTTAGCAGTAAATGTTATAATGAAATCTTATTTATTCTTCTGTTTTAATTAGAACATTTACTGTACATACATTAGAACATTTATTACTAGTTGTTCGTAATAATGTTAACAATCGATATTATATTTTATGGGTTCGAAGATATCTATGTAATTGAAAAGCGATAATTAAAATAAAACAAATTTTAAAAAATAATTTCCTTTATTATGCACAAATTTAATTTAATTTACACAGTTTAAATTAATTTACTTTTAATTTACTTATGTTTAGTTATTTGTAATTTCTTATATTCCATTCATTAATTATCATTAACATTTTTTATTCTTTCACCACTTAATATTCTTTATTGTACATGATTTAAATAAATTTTTAATATTTTTCTTTTTAAATGTCTAAAATAAATACTTGGTAAGTGAAATGTTTCTGTTTAAAAGAGTAGTAAACTTTCATTGTAAATGTAACTTATAACATTAAAGGAAAGTAAATTTCGAGAAACTGGAGTGTTAACACCAGAGGAGTTCGTGGCAGCAGGAGATCATTTAGTACATCATTGTCCAACATGGCAATGGGCTATTGGTGATGAAGATCGGGTGAAATCTTATCTTCCCAAGAATAAACAGTTCTTATTAACACGCAACGTTCCTTGTACTCGTAGATGCAAGCAGGTACCTTTGATTTGTGAAAACAATAAAATTATTAATCTGCATATCTACAATTTTTCAAATCAAAGGCTAAACTATTATCAAAAATTTAATGTTCTTTTGAAAAATTATAATTTAAAAGATACAATAATTTCTTTATCAAAATATTTCAATTTCTTCTGATTGAATTTTAGATTGAATACAGTAAAGAACAAGAATGCATTATAGAAGCGGATGATCCAGAAGGTGGTTGGGTAGATACACACCATTATGATACTACTCTTGGTGGAGTTGAAGAAAGAGTATCTGAAATGACATTAGAAGAAACACAACTTTCTCAATCGATTGATGCAGGAGACAATAATGAAGATGACGACGAAGATGACGATGAAGATGCTGCTGATATGGAAGCTTTTGAAGTCAGTGGAATGTTGGATGAACAAGATAAGGTAATACCTATAAATTAAGTATAATTCATATCAGTGTTATATGTGTATTATATTTTGAAAAATATTATAACCTAATTATATTTAAACTAAAAAGTTTGCAGCAGAAACTACAAAGAAATCTGTGAAGGAAAAATGGGAACCATTTTCTGAAGGAGAGATTATTCACACACGTACATATGACTTGTACATCACATATGACAAATATTATCAAACCCCCCGATTATGGCTTTCAGGATATGACGAGGTCTGTTTTTTCTATTTAACAAGTTAAACTGTAGTGATGTATTGCTATTATTATTACTACTTATCGTGCATCAAAACACTCTCTCAAATTAATGTAATTATTTTTTCTCAAAAGATTCGTAAGCCTCTCACGGTAGAAGAAATGTATGAAGATGTAAGTCAAGATCATGCTAAGAAAACTGTTACAATGGAAATTCATCCTCATATACCTGGGCCACCAATGGCTTCTGTTCATCCTTGCAGGTAATTTAAGATAATTAAGTTATTTTTTAACCGTTTGAATCCCAGGGATCTCGCAATAGCGCTTGTCTTTATCGATTGCGAAGAGGCCTAAGTGGCGTGGTAACAATGAAATACAAAATGTTTAATTGTATTATTTACATTTTAAAAAACAGCTATGTGATGTAAGTGCGTCAGTAAAGTTGAGCGCGCTACTTCGACAGTCAGTGACTGTACTCGGACTTGTCGACACAAAATCTCAGCAGCGTGATCGCGCTGCTTGGGACTCAAACGGTTAAATACATATTTTGACATGAAAATAGCTCTATTTAATGTGATGAAATTGCAGACACGCTGAGGTAATGAAGAAAATTATTGAGACAGTAATGGAGGGTGGTCGTGAACTTGGTGTACACATGTATTTGATAATATTCCTCAAATTTGTGCAATCTGTAATTCCTACAATTGAGTATGATTATACACAAAATTTTATGCTAAATGCATCTGGCTAAGAGCTTTATAAATTTTTATTGTACCTTGAAGATGATCGTGACTTTAGTTTTTAAGTATACAATAAATAACAAAACTAAGAGAACTGTGCATATAAAGTAATAAACATGCTTATGTTCATAAAACTATAATATTTACACCCTTAAAGAATTGTTAAATATAAACTCGAATTTGGCTGGTTCTATTTTTGTATATTATTCCTTAAACTTATTTATAATTTTGATTGTGTTACGTTAATACATTTGTAAATTGTGTTAAAAGAATAAGTTTAACATAAAACTATGTCTCTTATTATTTAAAAAATAAAATAAATTATCTTCTAAAATTACTTAAGAAATTATTTATTACCTATTCAATATTAAATTTTAGAAAATGGTAAATTAAGTATATACATATTATTCGTGTACTTATATATTGTGCGCATATATGCACATACCTATATTTACTATATATGTAGATTTATTGTTTGTACTTGATTTTAAAATGGCGGTACTTCAATGTCCTGTGCTTAAATATTATTTGCCCCGTTCAGTGATTGTAAGTAAACGTTTAGTTCAAAGACATTTCTTCTTGCGTCCGGCAATCTGTTTGTAACATTAAACTTCTGGTCTTATGTTATACGAATTATTGATCTGTATGTTTTCATAACTTCATCTTTTATAGGTTAAGAAACACCTACGGTGATAGAAATTAGTGTGTTAACTACTTCATACTCCGAAAGAATATTGTGGTGAAAATGACGACCCTGTACGATCAAATAAAACTTCTTTATGATCAGTCTTTATATTCAAATGTTATTTCATTAGTAAGTAAATGCAACAAGTGATACGAAATGTTTTTTATTCCATTATGATAACAAAATGATTTTGTATTTAAAGATATAAAAAATGATCAACATTAACGTGACATATAATTAAATTTAGTGTGTAAATTACATTGAAAAACCGTCTAATGTAATTAATTCTATACTACAGGCAAATTTGGTACTATCACTCAGTGAGCACAATTCAGACATATTACCTATACATGGAAAATTCCATATTTATGTTTATTATGCAGATGCTCATTTTTACTTGGGAAAATATAAACGGGCCGAAGCCCTTTATAAAAAAGCATTACAATTTCACAAATGCTTATTAAAATCCAAAGGAGCAACTAAACCTCTAGAAGGACAAAAGGATCTTCCAACAGATGTTGATATAAAATTCCAAATCCATTTATGTTTACTAAAATTAAAAAATTCTCTAGAAGCACTTCAAGTACTTCAAAGCATTCCTGGAAAGCAAAGAACTCCAAAAGTAAGTTCAATAAATTTAAATTTGAGTATTTCATTTCATATATAGATTGCAGCTGAATATTCTCCGTGCTTCATGAGAAGTTTTGTGAAAAGAATGTGAGGCTGATTGGTCAGAGCAGTGCCGGATTTCTTAAGAATTTTTCGATCTAGTCGAAATATTGTCTAACAGTGGTGACAATCACAGTGAACGAGGACTCCCCTTGCCCCTGTGAAATCTCACAAGACTTTTCGTGACGCACGGAAAGTACAAGTGGGCAAGAAGTGATTTGAAAAAAGAAATACAGAATGAAATTTTTCATCTCATATTTTTGAAAAAATCAAGTTTGAAAATCGCTATTTATGATGTTATAGCTAGGGTGTGGTTCGTCAATTAATGGATAATATATATCGTGTTTGTAAATAAATTTTTTTCTATCAGTTACATAATTGATGAAATTGGTTGCCTTACTGCTCCCATTTTTTTATAGTCGAATTATTGAAAGTTGTTCATTAACAATTGTTTTTGTATTTTTCCTTGAATTCAATATATAGCAGATTTTCAAATTTCATTTTTTTAAAAACTGAATTGTGGATAAAAAAATTTGATTCTATATTTTTTCCTTCGTTTTTCATAAGGGATTACTTCGTGCTTAACTGTGCTCATCAT
Organism: Halictus quadricinctus; assembly: GCA_028454245.1. Classification (NCBI taxonomy): domain Eukaryota; kingdom Metazoa; phylum Arthropoda; class Insecta; order Hymenoptera; family Halictidae; genus Halictus; species Halictus quadricinctus. Next base: position 2,149,432 of record CM052117.1, on the reverse strand, counting down.
TTAGCTGTACTACATATATTGTTCAAATCTGGAACCAAGTGTCATAGAATAGCAAAGGGTAAAGAGGAGACGCTACTTGTTGCATAATCTGATTCATTGACATTGTCATTTTCAACAATAACAACATTATACATACATACATACATATATATGTATATATATTTAATTTTCAAGGTAAATATGGCCTTGGCAAAAATGTGTCAAGAACAAGGAATGAAACGAACTGCCATAACAACTTATAAGGAAGTTTTAAGAGAATGTCCATTAGCATTGGAAGCTGCAGAAGGTCTGCTTTCTCTTGGAGTAAAAGGGATTGAAGTAAATTCATTAATTGTAGGTTGTGCATCAAGTTTATCAAATTTAGATTGGTTAAATACTTGGATCAAAGCACATGCACACATTTATAACAGAGAATATACTCACGCGGTATCAACGTTAAGGTCTTTAGATAATGTTAATCTGCTAAGAGATAATTTTAATTTATTAACAACAATGGGGGAGTGTTATTACTATGCTGGAGATGACAAAAATGCTTTATTATGCTTACGAAGAGCTAGGATTATGGAACCAGATGTTATGAAAGGGTAATGGAACTCTTTTTTTAATAATACGTATAGTTGGTTTATTTATTTGAGAAAAATATATTTATAAAATTATTTTTATTGAATAGGGTTGACATTTATGCAGCTGTATTATATAAAAACCATCATATTAAAGAACTTGAAAGACTGATACCTATAATAACAGCAAGCAATGAATGTACTGGCGAAATATACGTTGCTATGGCATACTCGCTTTATGCTGCTAGGAAATTTAGTAGAGTAAATACTTTGACTACACAAGCTTTGAATTTGAATCCAAATGATATAGAAGCAACAATACTTCGGGGAAATATACTTCTTGAGCAAAAGAAATACCAAGAAGCATTGTTTTTCTTTAGGCATGCAGTAGGATTAAAACCGTATCGTTATGAACCCCATAAGGGTTTAGTGGATTGTCTTGTAGGAATGCATAGACTACGAGAAGCTCTCAACATTGCAAGTGGATCTTGTAAACAACTTGGACATACTGCAAGAGTTCTTACGGTAATTACATAAATCAGCTTTAATCTGTAAATACAAATTTTGTTTCTCTTGATATGATTAAATATGTAAAATATGTACCAGGTATTAGAAAATTGTTTGAAGTAAGAAAATTGATTTGCAGCTGTATGCATCTGTACTCATGAAAGATCCAGTTTCTGTTGGTAAAGCAAAAAATCTCTTAGAAAAAGCGTTGCTTCAAGATGAGGTTTATCTACCAGCCGTTTATTTATTAGCTGAAATATATGAACAGGAAATGAACTTGGAAGCCGCAATCGCATTACTTGAAAGACAAGTAGAAATCCAATCAACATGTAAATTACATCAGATGCTTGGAGACCTTTGGGCCAGGGTACACAATGAAGAGAAAGCTTTGGATCACTATGCTATTGCTCTAAAGTAAGTTTAAAATAAACAAGTTACGATATCGAAGGTGGTTTATTTAAATTTTGCTAAAATTTATAATTGAAGATTTGGTAAAATTAAAATTGCCTGAAATAAGCCAATGTTTGGAATTATAGTCTAGATCCGAGTAATCGAAGAGCATTGGAAGGCATGCAAAGACTGGATAATTCTACAAATAAACTAGATTCAGCATATTATATAACTGTGGGCGAGGCACAAACAGATACTACCTACGATGTTGGCGATGGCTTACCGGACACAGACAACGATGAAGCACCTGATGAAAGTGAAACTGAAGCTGTATGGTCTGACATGGATCTTGAAGCAAATAGTCAATAATGTAAATGAAACTATTAGAAAACTGAATAACTTTAATACAATCGAATTTCGAATCGTAATTAATTTTTATTGTGTATAATAATATTTCTCTTTTTGTTATCTATTTGTTAATTATAACAAAATAAAATATACAAGACTGTATTGCTTGAAATAATGTTCGCCGAAAAGGAAATTTGGAAAATCATTTTTGTAGAAAATTGTTAATGTGATTTTGTAAATTTTTTTTTACCATTCAAAAATCTTCTAATGAAAACCTTTTTCCAAAATTAGTTATTTCGAACATTTTTTTACTTTACAAAAGTAATAATGATTGACAAAGATATATTAGGAAATTATATAGTATATAAACTGAGCTCCATATTTAATTCGGATAAACTAAACATTTAGTTACATGTACGTAATTAAAAATTCAGAAATTTCTGTCTCTCTGCAACTTAATTTATTATTTAAATATTGTTACCTCCTCATAACTATATTCTAACTAGTGCAATATTTAATAGGTAATAAATCATAATTTTATAAAAATTGATATAAACTTAAACAACTTAATTACGATTCCGAAGATAATAGAAGTATTTAATATGATTTTTTATATTTATTCATTCAAAAAGTACAGATTCGTTTCCTACGATATCATTCGTTTTCAGAAAACTGTGTACACAGAATAAAATAACGTACTACAGATAGTTTATTTACACACTATACAGGATTGGAGATTCATGGAATCAATAATACTATTAATGCGCGAATTTATTAATCGACGTGTACTGTATATATGCTTTTCCCTATTTTGAAAAAACAGGAATCGCGCAAAAGAGTTGGCGGGGTTATTCAATGAAGAAAAGAGCCGTACTTGTTATGAAAATAGGTAATGTCACATGTACGCACCCTTTCTACAGAAAAAAAGAACGTTTGGATTCGATGTATTAGAAAACGCAGAATTCAGTCTTAAAGGTAGGAAGCACGCGTATTTCCTAAATAGCTCGCTTTGGTCTTCGAACTGCGTTCACGTTATATGTATGTATATGTTTGTACATGTATTTCATCGCATCATTTTTACCTGATAATGTAATATTTATAAACATCTCAGCGAGACTATGATTATTTATGATGCAACTAATATACATTTGAAAATTTTTCACAACGCGAAAATTAATAAATAGGAATGACCAGAAAATAGTTGGGCATTAAACTCGAAGAATGCCCCTATAGCACAATCAATTCACACAATTGATCGCTATAACGATCATTCTTTACTATTCGCAAGAAGAAAGTAAATTCGTCGTCGCAATGATACATGTTATTCTTTAAATATTTATCTATATACGTATTCCCTTATCCGTGATTTTCTCGTACGATCTGTTCATTTCGGCTTCCAATAAAAGTTTTATTTTGAGGCCCTAATCCTTCTGAAGAAGCAGTGACTGAAGAAGATGAGGAAGAAGACGATGAACAAGAGGAAGAAGTTGAAGATGAAGAAGAGGACGAGGAAGAAGAAGACGGCTCATCATTAAAACTTGAAGTGACAGCTAGACCAGGAGATGGACTATCCACAGGTCGAAATGAAAACCCAGAAGAGTCGAGACTCGAACAAGATTCCGGAGTTCCAGCCGAGTTGATAGTTGGATGGAGACTAGATATTGCCACATCCAATCTGTATAAAGAAGAAAACATTACAAGACTTGATAATTGAAAGCGTATTGTTTAATTTCATTTTAATCTATTCTTTGAAAGAAGAGACCTGAGATATACTGTAATTGTCATAAATGATGTTCATTCCATTTCGACTATCCAAATGCCATTAGTGGAATGCTTAATTATTATGACCAATTGTATACATAAAATCTTTTCTTTAGAAAAAACATACTACGATCATAATGATAATAAATGTAAAGATACCTAGATGTGGCCGAGGTTAATAAACCAGAGGTACGTTTTGTTGGTGGTTGTAATTGATCCATTCCAGAGTCATCTAATTCAAATTTTCTTTTAACTGATGCTAGACAACTTGGCCGTATTGCGATGGGACTTAGACTTCGCCTAAATAATAAAATAGATTGTTATAATATATTTCACTATTTCAAAATATGCGGTTGCTTAAAGATTCACTGTACCTGGTAGCAAAAGCTTTCCTGGTAGGGCTAGGCGATAAATTAGTTTTCCAAGTAACTGCATGAACACCAGGCGAGTAACATTGTCTCTGGCCAAAATTAGATCTTGTTGGTGATGGTGAAGAATATGTTGTTTGACCATTTACAGATAAATTGATACTAAGTGGATCAAGCACTCGTTTCGCAATTGGACGTGATTCTATTTTAAATTGTAATGAAGTTGATTCTGAATCTTTAAAAGATAGTCCTTCTGCTTCGATTGTGAGATCCTCCCAAGATTGTGAGATTTGCATGGCACTGTGAATTTCTTTCTCATGTGCTGCTTCACGGCCAGCCACGTCGATACACTCTTCTTGTCTCAACTGACTGACACGTGGAGTTAATCTAGGAACAGTTCCAGAACTCTACAAATATAAATGTTCCACAATTTTAAATATAGTCTATCGTATAAAGTATAAATCTAAATTCCTTTGTACATTGTTCATAATTGTCTGTTCACTGATATGAATAAATACTATGAATGTACAAAAAAGAAATTTGCTTACACTTGTGCTGAAGCGTCGTATGCGAGGCGAATTTGAAAATATATTAAAATTCGATGGAACATCCCTAAAAACATTGAAAGTGAATATTTGTGAAACTGCTCTTGTCAGAAGTATGATTAAGTGAATGTACAGAACGTGATGTTGATTATGTAGTTGTTAGTAATTTATATAAATGTTAATGTCAGTTGAAGACATAACATACCTCGGTGTAGTAGCAGAAGGTGATGTCACAGACATTGTTGCACTAATTTTGTTGATCATGGGTGCACTATTAGATCGTTTCAAACCGACTATTGTACAGTCAACATCCATGATCACATGAACCAGCTACCTGATAGTGCATCTGCATAGAGACACTATTCAAGTAATCGAAGTACATTGGAGCATACACAACAATGTGGTTCACTCGACAAACCAATAACTATTTTTTGGCACAAAGTAAATTATTATTTCTGTTTCTGCTGTTGCTGGTGTTCGAAGGTTCGATAAGAGGGAATTCTGTCGTTTGGCACGAGAATTGAGAAGATGCCGCATTTGAGCTTTCATTTATACTCTTCCGTTCCGATTTTCGTTAGACGATTTGACACGCTATTAGCGTGAAATCTTTAAAGAATAATAAATACTGTTGAATTGAGAGTACGCATAGCAGGAGATCGAATCATCAAAATACAAAAATGAATTCGACTTTTCTTGATATATTTAGTTCAACTTGAACTACCATACATAAACCGGGTTAGAAATCGCAACTTGGTTTTATTTCGTAACGCTTGATTTTTCAACAGTATCACTAACTGCAATCAAATTGTAATTTGTACAAATGTCTCTGTCGAGTCTCTGTGGTTCCTTGTCGTGAAGCACGCGTATGTCGAAGCTGACTATAATTTCTTTGCTTCCTTAGGAAATATGTATCTTCGTGATTAAGAAGCACACTGAATTTGTTGGTAGCCTTGTGTCTTCGTTTAAGTCCATGGACCTAAGAATACATGAACGTATCGTAAAACTTAGCTACTGTATAATTTATCGGAAAGGGGAAAGCAGAGAGGAGAATCGTAGTAATCTTCAGTGGTCCTTTTCTGAAATCATTGTTTCTCTCTCTTTCTTTCAAAAGGCGCAACATTTGAGTATTTCCAATAATATTACGAACGTGAAAATCATTCGATGTATTGTTGTATTAAAAATAAAACTGTCGAAATATAACGAGTTCTTTGTGAACTGAATTACAAATTTATAATGAAAGATAGAATCAACTTTTTCCTGTATAAATTATTTGTGTGATCCGTGGTGCGAGACGGAGGGTGCTTCCATATGAATGCATTTTCAATCATATTATTTGAAGTTAACGTCTAAAACAAACGTTTAAATTTGAATATTACTTTATTATTTAATAATGTGTAACTCGTAAATGTTTTTTCATTTTTATTTTAATTATTGACAAAATTTATTTCGAACTATATATTATTGTTATTGAAATAAAATAAATAATGTATATTATAATTGATATAAATACTTTGTGTAACAATCATAAGTAAATTTTTATCTGTAAAAATCAAGCTACATACATACGCGTATACGATGTATATTCAAGTTTAATTCTCATTTCGTTCAAGAAACACGCAGGGGAGAGTCGTGCAGTACCGACCGCTCTAAGTTTTCTTCTTATATCTCGGGCTAGAATCGGTAAAAATTAAAATTTAAAAATGGAATTTGTAGCACAAATGGAACTCAATAAAAGGAAAGAAATTAATTTTGTGAAATTCAATACTAAGGATTGAGATTATCTGTAAAAGTAAAGAAATTATAATTTGAGGAAACAAAAAATTGTCGTCCAGTACCGACCAATTACATATTTAGTAAATCTTTTAGTCTAAATAATTAATAATATTAAAAAAGGTCATGTAGATGTTAAAATACGCATATTTATTCACATTTTATTGATACAAATAATAAAATAATTGTATATTATTTAGTTTTTTTGAGTTATATCCTTATTTCCTTTTCTTAATTGCTTTTTCGTATTTTGCAGCTTTTTCCTGCTTCTCTTGCTCTATGGTTTCTTTATGCTTTTCTTTTCGCCGCATTTATCCTTTTTTCTACAAAGTACAAAATTTAAAAACTCTCTTTTGCTAAACGGCATGAATTTTGTATCTTGGTCTTTCACGTACAAAATCAATTGTTTTTCTAACTCTATATTAAATGTTCTTGTAAATTTACCTATTTGAGGCGTTAAATTTACACATTTACTGGCTTGAATTGCTCGGAATCGATCTTCCAATGTAGTTTTTAGGACATTAAAAGTCTCAGCAGCCTTTCGTTGTGTCATTTTATATTAGAGGTGTAGCTTCAAAGCTGCATTCATATTCTCCTCTGACCATTTTCCTTTTTTCTGCTTTAGAATTTTTGGAAAAGGAAGAAGAAAGATTAAATGAACATCTTCTAACTTCATTTTAGTTGCTAACAGATTGAACTTACAGATAAGAAAAGTTTGATTTCCTACTGGTTGACGGCTGATTGGTCGGTACTGCACGACAATTGGATGGTCGGTACTGGACGACAAACACGGGGAAACCTTTTAGATTATGGTATATAACATATAAAGAAAATTCCAAAACAGGGGTCGTTTACATATCTGAGAAACAAAATATCAGATCTAGAAAATAACTTTTAACACTCGAAATATCAACTTACACGTTTAATGTGTCAGAACAGCGAAACCAATGGAATGAGCAATATGGCTACGAATGACTATATTCATTTGTTTTGTTAAATAAAATGCAGCCGCATGTCCGAGAAAGCCAAAAACTAATTTTGATCGGTATTGTACGCCGGTCGGTACTGCACAACTCTCCCATATGTTTAAAACCCGCGTATAAACACATATGTTAGCATGTAAATTTAGGTAATTATTTATTATTCAAAATAAATTTCTTAAAGATTTTACTGTAATGATTTATAAAAATATGCTTAATTTTAAATATAAACGTTGTTATAGAATATTATTATTATAAGTAACGTTACAACTTAAATAAAGTAATACAAAGTTAATTGTTGCTTTATTAAGAAGGTTTTCTTATTTATGCTTGAATTATAAGAAAAACAATCCTTTGTTTTTATTTATAGAAAACAATTTTAATTTCCATATTTTAAATTACAATTTAGTTAGATTATAGTTCAAATATTTAAAAGAAATCACTCTAACATGTTTTTACAAACATAAAACAAAGTTGTTTATGTTTCCTCCGTATTTCTAAACTGGGTTAAAAAATGAGAACTATCCATGAGCAATATGAAAAGGTTTTATTTCAGCTTCGCTTATGCGAACTCTATCTATTTTGTAAATACCATCTTAACTAAACAAAACACCTATAGCAAGGTTCTTAATGAAACACATATATATGAGAAATAGAATCGACAGTATCTTTTTTAATCTTCATAGAGTTGCAGAAACGTATGCCTCATGGTCTTAGTAATTAACATTTGATACAAATAAAAATGCAGTTGAATTTTTCGATAAAATTAATTTATCGTATATCCGTATCTGCATATTGCATATTCAAATGGGAATCTATTATTTGGAAAAGTTCCAGTGGCTGTGGTATTCTACCAGTTTCCAGTTTTGACCATACAGGAACATCTAAAACGGGGACAAGTAATTAGAATATAGTAAGTTCTGAAAAGAAAAAGTAAAAATATTCTGCTGACCATTGAAATGTATTTCAAAAGCTCCTGATGATATGAGTTGTCCTTCTACCATATTAAAAACAAAAAATATTGTTGTACAAGAATAAAACCGATTCTCCATGCACCATTGCCACAAAGATGGTAGTAGTCGCCCGAAATCAAATCCACTTACTACTAGAACTATTAGTAGAATTTTAACAAAACTCTAAAAAAGAAAAAAAATACATGTTACATACATAGAATTTATCTTCTATTAATTAATTAACTAATCTGAAAGATAATAATTACTAGTAATTTTGCGATAAACATAATATTTGCAGATGGATTATAATTTTCTCCATCGATTTGTAATTCAGGATATTTTTGTCGAAGAATACCAACATATTCTTCAAATGCTTTTCTGTATCCGCAAGAGTAGCTGAAACATCAAAAATATACAAAACAATTCATGAGCAATCAATTGACAAAAATAATAAACTATCAAAATATACCAATAAAACTAAGTGTCAGAAGACACAAGAAAGAATTACTTTATGTATTCAAATTTCTATAACTTACCAATAAAGGAATTTTAACGTCGGTCCTGATTTTGTGCCAAGTTTGGTTAATGGAACTTGATTGTCATCGGCTTTAGTGCTTAATGTGCATAAAAGGACATAAAAGCACAAAATAAATTTCATAAGACGTATCATATTTTAAGGCATTGAGATTGCATCAACTGAAGGAACTCTTAACTAAAACGGTTAATTTGATTTGTGTCTTATAAGATACCCCAACCTGTACTTTTCTGGTACTATCTCGTACCGATCCATTCGCTATCTGCTGTTAAAGCAGAGCAGTGCCGAATTGAACCGAACTAAGCCGAACCGGGCAAAACAAAACTAACCATAATGATGATTAACAACCTCATGAAAAAAAAAACAAAACAAATTGACTAAGTAAATACGATTTAATTATACTTTTGCTTGCATTGATCAAAGATTATATATTTCCAAATCAATTTCATCACATGCTATGCTTCTTGAGAATTTTTCTTTTCACTTAATTTATTTAAATTTAATATATATTAATATGTAACGTGATCACGAATAATTTTTTACATTCGTGAAACGTGTAGAAAAAAATGAATCCTTTTTATTAATCCTTGTTATTTTAAATTAAAGATATCATATTACTGTATGATATCTTATTTATACATACATATTCTATTATACAGGGTGTTCATGCTGTTACTAGCCAGCGTTTTTCTTAAAAATAATAAATATTAGAAAAAAGTGAAAGAGGAAAAAGTAATACTGTTTTTTGCAAGCAACGTAATGACGTATGTCATTTTTTTGTGTTTACAATATTTTCTTAGAAATGGCGGTGACCTTCATTTTTTAAATAGAATGAGACATTCTGAATATGTTTTCGTATGTATGTAGTTCGTATTTCGTAAAGATATCATTTATGATACATCGTCCAGAGATATATAAACGACTTGAAAAGCAAAATCGCAATTGTGTGCATTAACATCTTGGACAACATTAGAAGAAGTTAACACGCAAGAATGTAATTAATAGAACCGATTAATGTGCATTCATGCACAAAGAAGTCATTTACTATAGCCTCGTCAAGACGCAAAGTATACTTGTAAATGCATTATGTAGTACGAAATATTCCAAATATGTTGGAGCGTATGTCCACATACGCTATTACGTTGCTTGCAGAGAATAGTATTACTTTTTCCTCTTTTATTTTTTTTTCCAATACTTATTATTTGTACCAAAAACGCTGACTATAGTAAGAGCGTAAATACGTTGTATATATAAGTCAATGTAATTGACAATAAGGGAGAGAAAAGATATAAAATATTTTATAATGTTGCTATAATAATTATAATAGAAGCCAACTATTAACTTAACATATATATTTAATGAAACTTATGATTAATGAAACTTATTAGTAATATAAACAAACATAATGCAGAAATGCGGCAGTATGTGCTTTATCCTTGTCCTATATAGACCAATATAGCGAAGAGTCTATCCCTACTCTTTGGACTCGGTCTCCTTACTCTTACCAACTCCACGGTCAGAACTATTGCCAACCTTACAGACAAACTTATTATCATTTATACAAACATAATAGCCGATCATAATCATACCCACGGTCACGGTGTAAGAAGAATAATAGGTGGTTAATCTGTGGTGAAATCTGAGACAAGTGTACTGATCAGCCGCTAGACGGATTCGTGTTGTAAAGGACAAATAGTGTTGTCACGGTACACATACGAAAAGGAAGTTCTTTGTTACATCATGCACCGTGGTCGATGGAAATTCTTTCCGCAGTTAGGGCAAAGAGTTGAGACTCTTTGGCGTGAGCCTATTCTGAGCACGGATTTACTAATTGTAAATTGTAAGTCCGTGATTCTGAACAGTGATGGGATGTTAGACGGTTTCTTCGCGCATGCGCGACGATTTTGACGTCAGTAAAGTAAACAGTCTGGCTAAAATGGGGTAACTTGGTTAACTCGCACGATTTCGCAAACTTTTTTATGATTTGATTTTGCAAAAAGGAATGTATAATATGTGTATATCACTCAAATGTAAATAATAATTTATCAAAAATTTCCAGCGCATAAAAGTGCTCCACTACTCTCCAGATACGTTACTGCTTTTGGACGCACATGCGCGAGAAAACCATCCAATATATGCCGAATTTGAAGTTCAACGATTCAATAACGGTTTATGTAAAATGCATATGTAGGTAGTATTTTGAATATGGTTTAATGTAGCTATAAAAATATGTAATAAACAATATGGAGTTCTACTTAGAAGTGTAAGTCCTTCACAGGGCTGACCAAGGTTATCGCGAAGCTAAATAATTATTATTATGAGGCGTCGCTCTTGAAATCATAATATAAATTGAGCGATTGAGTTGTAAATGATTAGAAGTCAGACGTTTCCTATTACACGATCTAACAGTTTACCACCTTCTTTAGGTGCTGCCTCAATTGTTCAATTACATAAATTACAGTTCATATTTCAGAATAATATTCACAAAATCATGATTTGCTATAATTTTTATTCCAAAATTTTTGTACTAAACACACACATACATATAAGTATCACAATTCTACATTAACTAACGAAACATAAGATGTATGTAGAAAGGTACACTTGAAATAAAACTAATCTTAATGAACTGTATCACTACATCTTATGAATCATGTTTGTGGTAGTGATACATACTGATACATTGGAACAAGAGGCACCATCCAGTTATTATTTTAAAAAAGATTTTATTCGCAATGGTTGCCCTCCATATATTTTTTACTAATTAAAGATATCCTCTTTGAGAGAGATGAAGATTGTTCTTTGCTTATAAATAAATACCGCAAGTATTTTCGTCTCGCAAACAAAATCCTTTTCAAGTAGTCATTGCTAAATGCAAAACAGGAAAGCTTAGAACTGAAGCTGAATAAAGTAATGTGTTGAACATAGTAATTTTTATGCACTAAGTGGAATAATGTTTATATTCACGTGCACAGATTTATTGTTTCCTTTTTTTTTTTTTAGAATTTAGCACAATTTTGTAAGTAGAGTAGGTATACCATTCTTTAAACTACTGCAAAATTTGTAGTCCAGTAGTTTAAGAGTACTTGCTACTTTTAGTACTCAAAGCAACCTTTCTTTATAGAGTACTGTGCAACTGTTTGAAAGACCATTCTGGCAACAATATGTCCAAGAAAATTGAAAAGCTAAATAGTCTTGGAGAGGAGAAACAGTTTTCTGTTTAATTTCATAATTGACTTGGATTTGTGTTGGTACATGAAGCTGTCATAAATCTGGAAATCTAAAAAATTAATCAAATTATGGGAAAAGAGACAGGGTATGAGGTTCAAATTTGTACCTTAAATTAATTAAGGAAAGTCAAGGAAGTATTTTAAATTACCTCATTGGATCTTCGAAATAGTCTGATGGTATTTGAAATAATTGTGGATCTATATCATGACGAAAAGCAAACTCCTGAAATGTGATTTTTGCTGTCACCGTAGGTAAAATAGGTATATCAATTTTAACAGGGAATCCGGGTGGTAATTTCATCAGGACAAATTGTCGTAACTTGCTATAATGCTTGAAAGGCGCAATTACTTCCAAAACATTGAGTAACATGTCAACTGTCAGTGGAAAGTCTGGACTCATAGCTACTGTAGCTTTGAACGATTTACTACTTTCTTTGTAAACCAAACTTCTTCCCAGAAGTGGACATTGACCAGGTGGAGCTGTAATGTATTCCTCCCAAGTAATATTTGATTCTGGTGGTGGGTTTAAAGAAGCTCTTCTTACATGAGGCTAAAAAGTCGATAAATAATAAGTATAGAAATATACGTATGTACAGTAGAATTCCGATAATCCAGTATCCAATAATTCAGCACGCGTAGCCTCATCTTTACTCACTTGTTTCTACTACAAGCATGAAGATAATTCTAGGCGTGAAGTTGTTGATGCATTGAATAGATTTATAAAATTCGTCGAGTGCAAAGAGAAATATAGTTTTGCAGAAATTATGAGTTTCCATGTACTACCAAATGATTATTTAACTAAAAAATCTAACTGTATAAAGCAGACACATATATGAACACTACTTTAAAAAAACTTAAATTATATTGTATATTCAATACATGAATTACTTTTTCCAATAACTTGCATACACAATAATTGTAATAAATTTGAAATTATATTCCTCGTTTTAATCTCATTCCCAGAATTTATTTATCAGAATTTATCGGAATTCTACTGGAGAATGATAAAATACTTTTGTATTTCTTGGACTTACCTCTCCATTTGCAAATCCTTGTGAATTTCCTTTTGTCAAAGATTCCATAATAGCCTTATTCTTTTGCAAGTCTTCTTCACTTAAATGTTCCCGTCGTTTTCTACTTGCCAAAACTATTCCATTGATTTGATAAAAGTCCGCGTGGAAAGGACCTACCATCTCCTTTATTAAATATTTGAGATAAATCTCAAAAAAACTTTAAGAAAAGAATAGGAGAAGGCAGTAGAAGAAAATAGGTCGAACTGAACAATATTGGTTCCTTACCCTTTTATCCTCGCGAAAGATCCAGCCTGTCTGAGCTCTTGAAAATGTAATTCCTTTTGTTGACATTTGTGCTGCCATAATATCGCTTGACATAAGAATGTCAACTTCATCTTCTATGTCCAATTCCGTTTCCTATAAAAGACATGGTTAAATGAGAGCAAAGTAAAGCCAAGAACATTTTATCATGTATCAATTTCATGATGATAAAAAGAAGACGATAATAAAGTAATTAGACCTCGTATCTCACTCTTTGGAAAAGTTTAGCTTCATTGTCTAGTACTGTTAATGATTCACTGTGTTTCTGGTCACCATTAAAAATAAAAGATATATCACCTCTTCCCCATTTCATATTATTAAAATCTACTAAAGTGGTATCCATTCTAATAGATGCTCCACATTTATGTATCTTGCAAATATCGGATGGAAGTACTCGAGAAACAAGTGGAACTGAAAAATAAAGAACTTTATAAATCACTGTTGTAATTATTTTAAGGACCGAGGTAATTTTAAAATTTAAATAACAGTGCTTGAAATAATCGTTTGAGAGCAACTGTATCAAATAGTACCCCAACTTTGAAAGTCCCATCTTAATTCCATGTAAAAATCGCCCATTTGACGTAGCGTTGCAACTAAATTTGGTCTTCTTTCTTCCATTTGTTCTCTAGCTTGTTGCTTTAGTTTACGCACTAATGATGATACTATAAAGAAACAAAAGAAAAGTAAATTAATGATGCTATTCTTTTATTAGAAATAGTTTATATTTGTTTCTACCGACTGGTTTGTCTATCTCCATAACTAATTGCCTCAGCAAGTGGACTCCATCCAGCTAGGTTTTTTACTTTTACCGGTGCTCCGTGTGCAAGCAACAGCTGCACTGATTCTATAAGTTTCAGAATTTAATATATATTAACATATACTTTCTTCAAACATGTATTCTATGTTCAAAATATGCCTTATTACCTTTTCTTCCTAACATAACAGCTAAATGTAATGGTGTATTTCCTAAAGAACAATTTTGAACTTAGTATTGTTAAATATTATAATTATTCGTTACTGTATAGTTATAGTTTATACGTGTAAATAAAGAAATTGAAACAACATTATTAACCTTGCTTGTCTTTTTCAGCAATATCATAAATTCTGATTAAAGAGCTTAAAGTCTTAACATCTCCTTGAAATATGCATTTATGTAAAGGATATTTTTTACTTTCCGAGTTCTCAGCCATGACCGTCTTCCTTTGTTAGTTAAATTATAGAAAAAATGGCAATGATCCCTTTCTTTATCTAATTGAATCTCTTTTGGTGTAATAGTAATTGTCTTGTATTCCATTTCCAAAATGCAGCATGCTATATCGAATAGTCATACCAAGAGTTTTGTTACATCTAAACTATTTAGGAGCATAAGCTCAACGTTTAACAATCTGCTTCTATTAGTTGTCAACATCAATAAATGTTTCTATGCAGTATTTTACCAAATATTTTTATAAATTACACTTATATATAAATAGTCTTGTGGGTTTTGTAGAACAAGTTTTTTAAAGTTCGAAAGAACACATTCCGCGTTATTATTGTTGTTTCCGTTAATGTTTTTAGTTCTACCGCTATTGTTTTTAATCGTGTTTGTGCTTGTCGTATTTTTGCTAAGTGGTCGTTCTTTTAATCAGTATGGTTAGTTATTTTGATACGTTTATCATTTATTCTTCTTTCGCAAAGATCAAAAAGTATACATTCGAAAGTCGTATATATTTGATGAATTGCTATATATTTCGATATTATTTATTTTGTATTATAAAAAGTATAATTCACTGGACCACCACACTAGTAGGACAGTACTGATTCGTTACTTGTATACACGCATACTTGTATGTGTATGCTATATCCTACATGTATATACCAGTTATATGTATGTGCAATACTTGGTACATAAAGATATGTCAACTTTATTATTGTATAAATACATATATATTCTTCATTTTCAACGGAATAACATTACAAATGTAAACACCTGCATCTTCGTAATTTTTCTCGATAAGAAGCTGTAATCTAAATAATATACAAAAAATTATATCATTGAATGATAAAGATGAAATTACTGGAGATAAGTATATGTTAAAACATGTAGCAATGTGTACGAATTATATATGATTTGAATTTGTGAGTTCTTAGCAAAATAATAATTTGAGCAAAGTTAAATACATTTTAAATTTATCGAAATATTGATATGTTCAATAATAATAGATTAATGACCTCTGAAAAATATTTGAATATTATAATGCAAAAATTAACAGTTATTTGAAGTAACTTATTTATCGAACTATGACATTTGTTTCAATGTTTAAAACTTTCATAAATTTTGAATTTCTGAAATTGATATTACATAGTACCTATAGTATGAGTTATCAAATAAATGTATTTATAATAAATAAGTGGAGTAAGGTACAGTGTATGTAATTAAGATGTGTATTTTAATCAAAAAATGTATTTTACATCTATTTTTACAATAATAATTTACTTAATATTATACAAACTTGTAAGGATTTAACGCATGTAATTAACATATACAGTATTGAAAATTGAGATTCAACGCGTTGTTGAATTAGTATACTGGTAGAATTTTATGTATAACCTTTTTTCTAGAAAATTAGTAGATTAAGGACAACTATGAACAAGCAATATTATAATTAGGATTTAGTTCTTCGTGATCAATATTTACTGCTTCTACAGGTGTTTCTCCAGGAGGTGTTGTTAACGAAAGCGCAGAATCATTGGGTGTTGTCTGTTTTCCTTTATGTACTGGAGATTTAGTAGCATCTTTATCATTTGCCTGAGCAGGACATTCAAAGTGGACACAGTGAAAAACCTAAAACATAAAATGATTAGAATTGCAATAGATGTTGAAAATTTTTTAAGAATTGATTTTACAATTTAATTTAATACATGAAAAAAAGGAACAACGAAACGGCTTAGTTTTCAAATTATTAACGCCTAAAAATCTTTTTGATTCATCAATAATGACGCACACGTTAAGTCACGTCAGGAAAAGTGTAGACAGTGACATAATGTGCGAAAGATAGTTACATCAAAATCGTCATTCTTCTGTTCGTACCAAACGTAATTGAATACATTGCATGAACTTATTAAGGTTCATAAATAATAACCTCATTTGCGGTGTTATGTGTTCCAACAATGCGTATAAAGACAACAGGAAGTGGTGGTTCAAAGTGAATAGTTTGCCAAGAACGACAAGCTTCTCTAGTCTTATCAGCAACAAGGGTCCAATTAGAACAATTACCAGATACTTCTATGTAGTACGAATACGAACGATTGTCGCAATCCCATAATAATAATCTAAAAATAACAAACAACTATTAATCAGAGATCTTTTCTTCAACAGTGTTATTTCTAATACACACCTTATAGAATCTATAATATATGGTTGTCCGAGTTGTACTAAAATAGATCCAGAGCCAAGCTGATGACATGTGTATCCACTATCCCAATCATAATTTGAGGTGTTACCATTTAACAATGCATTTCGCGTTCTATAGTTAAAAGAACAATCATTATAGAAAAACATGTAAAATACAATTAATATTATATGTATTTTACATACCTACAAACACCTTCGGTAACAGTAGCACTACAATCCATAGTAGCAACATTTCGTGTTGGAACAACGAAACCATTACAAAGCTTTTCTGTTTGATTTGTATAATAGGCTTTAAAACTTACAACATGGAAAACCTAATTCCAAACAACATAATCAGTAATTCCCTTTCTTTTTTTAATACAGGAAGTAAGAATAAAGTTTTACCTTGTTTACAGTATTATTTGTTCCAACAATGCGAATATATAGAACTACCCTAGGTTCAAAATATAAATACTGCCAACTGCGACATAAGTATTTTGTGTGATCAATAACACGAACCCAATCTTTTTGATCCATAGATACCTATTAATAAACAAAACATGACTATAATTGTTCATGCTCATAAGAACTACGTGTTTAATAGTTTTTATTCAACTTACTTCTATGTAATAAGAATACGAGCGCATGTCTTTATCCCAAAGTAACATTTTGAAATGATTAATAATCCATGGAGTTCCTAATTTAATCAAAATACCATGTTCTTGTGATTCCGTGATAGTGTGTCTAGTGTACCTGTAGAAGTGGGAAAATTTTACTTAAATAATTACATATGTGAAGAACATATTTATTAATTTACCCTCGTTCCAAATCATAGTTGCTTGTATCGCCATCTAATAGATAAGTACGCATTTCACCCTGCAGAACTTGAGCCTCAAGCAATGGATGGGCAACATTTTGATCTATAAGTAATCGACCTCGATAAGTAAGATCAGAATCTCGTGTTTGTATTTTTGTAGCAATTGCATCTAAAATTATGTTGGGAGCAACTAATCCAGTTGGTCGAACAATATTTAAGAGATCCGTAATAGAAATCAAGCTTAATCGTACCTTATCTATAAAATTACTTGTGTTACTATGGTAGAAATCTTTAACGTATTTAAGTAAATCATGTTCTCTATTCTTTTACTTCTTATAGATATAGATATATTCCTCATATATTCTTACCTAAAACACTTTTGTCATTGGTATCTGCATTTGCCTTTACCCATGCTTGTACAGCTAAGAAGATATCAATTTCTGGTGCATAAAACGAATCTCTTGAGACAAGCTCATTCACAGCAGCAGTACTTAATTGTAAAAAGCTTTCGTGCTGTATCACTTTACAAGCATGTTTTTCCATATATCCTTGACAAACCTGGAATAGAAGTTTTCTATGTTTAAACATTCTTTAGGATGTCATTTTGACATCGTATCCATACCGTTCTAAGACATTCTATTCGATAAAGAAGTGCTGCATCAAATATAAGCCAAACATTTTTTATATTTACTATTTCCCTTAAATAATCTGATATAGAGGTTTCTAGTTCTGAAAACCCATAAAGATGAGCCAATCCAAGAATATCTAAAACCATCTGGAAATAAGAAAAGATTAAGGAAATTTGTTTATATTTTGAAGGTTGGTTAAAAATAAAAGTAAGAAATACCTCTTCACATCTATCTGTAAGTGATATACGTCCTGTATATATGTACTCGAATAAACATTTAAACGCAGCCAAATTGGCATCCTTTAATTCAATTTCTCGTTGCGTTGATTCTTTTAATCCTCCGAATAAAAGAGCTCTAAAATATTGGCTGCGTGCAGCTAATATGATCTTGTGACCATGCAATCTTTGTCCGCCAACAATTAAAGTTATGTCTGAATAGTCATCAGAAAGACAAAGGGCTCCAATATCATCAGAGAGATGATTAATATGTTCTATATCACCAGATAATGGATTTAAACGGTGATGTGAACTCATTTTTATTAGTTTCCAAGTTGTTTAATTTGAAGATTTTTTTCCAAAACAAGTCTACCTTAGTTTCTTTTCGTTCAGAACTTCTTTCTCTTATAAATATGATGCTTTATCGTCAAATAATAGCGTTACAGACATCATATTTAAAATGTTTGAATATGTTTAAGGGTATGTCCTATTCAACATGTATGTATTCACAGCGACGAATAAAAAAAGTGAAAGTATAGAAGTTTCATAAAGAATTAACAACTACAATGTATATACTATAGACAGCAAAAATAAGGTTATCTTTCTGTCTATGTAGACTTTCTTTTTTCAACTCTTTTACATACTTGTAGTGATCTACAAATTCACTTATACATTTTACACGTTGTTGTCATCAACATTCATGAATGAAAATTTAAATGAACTACCGATATACAAGAACGATATTAAAATACGTTTTTCTTTTGTATATGCATTATATCCGCCTACAGTGAAATTTGCAATTCCTATGATTCTCCTATCACAATATAAATATCATAAACTAACGAAACTAAGAAGTGACAAACGCATATCTAAGAATTCTCGCAGAGGAGAAACTTCAGTGTTTTTTCAAAAACCAACTTCCACTACGCATGCGTCTCTAGGTTGTACAGGCTGTAACAAAATGTATTGTCATGGCTTTTTTTAGGTGCTTCTACAGGGTGTCCCAGAAAGTTTGAAGGAAACTGAAAGGGATGATTCTTGAGGTGATTCTATGCGCCATTTATTTTCCTTTGTATATTCGCTCCGAAACGCTTTATTTTTGAGTTATTAACGAGAAACACGGACCAATCAAAGTGCGGCAATGTGGCCAAGACGGAATCCATGGAGGATTCTTGTGGGGGCAACTACAATTTAAAAAGTCAATTTGAATCCAGACCTTCATATCTTTACAAAATAGATTTATCTTAAAACGGTAACAATACTTTTCAGCTTCATATGTGATACGATAAAAACAACTTTTCGACTGTCCCAACATTTTCAATTGTTCGTAGGTTTCGTCTCTGTAAGAATCCCCTCTTGCATCTTGAACATTTTATGTTACGATATTTAACGCTAGGGAGCGCATAAGTCACAGTTTTTCAATGTGTGAAGTTCACGAACTCGTTATCGTACTATCAATGGTAAAAACGAATGAACATTGCGGCTGATCAAGTGTTTGGTGTAATCAATTAATTTTATATCTCCATATTTTTAAAAGTACGAATGCTGAGAAAAAGAATAAATATAATTTCGACAATATTATTCTGAAAACAAATCATCCATCATGACGAAAGGTACTCTTTAATATGATTTATAATCGTAATGAAAATACAAATCCAATGCGTGAAATATCTTAGGTTTGTTGTTGTTTATTAAACATTTTCTATGAAAGTATGCTTTATTTGTGTACATAATATGTTGTATTATGCTATTACACGAAATAGTTCTTTTAAACTAATATCTTTATCAATATAACTGTATTGGTTGTGTTATTTATTATTGTGGTCATTGTTGTTTAAATTTTTAATTTACAAAAAATGAATAAATGAGATTACAAATATTCATATTAAAAGAGGTATTAAAGGAAATGTTAAAAAGTAACAATTGATGATTATACGTGTATGTGTTTTATATAAAACTTATTTATTTAGACGAAACCTTAGAGAAGAAGTCAATAGAAAATAATGACACCGACAAGAAAGCTTCATCTGAAACAGGACCAGATCCATCGGCTCCAGTAACAAGAAGAGGAGTATTAACATCATTTCTGACTGGTAAACCAATGGAAATACCAGAACAAGATATTGTAATAATTCATTTTTTTATTGTTACAATCATATTTATTATGACTTAATATTGTTAATAATACAAGTTTTTGTTTCAATAGCTAGGCAAATGCAGATTTGTCTCAGAATTTGAGAAGTTGAACCGTATAGGTGAAGGCACATATGGAATTGTTTATCGAGCACGAGATACCAAAAATGATAAAATCGTAGCTTTAAAGAAGGTGCGAATGGAACATGAAAAAGATGGTTTACCTGTTAGCGGTCTCAGGGAAATATCTGTACTTTTGTCTTGTCGTCATGAAAATATTGTACACTTAAGAGAAGTAGTAGTAGGCAGAAGTCTAGAAAGCATATTTCTTGCTATGGAGTATTGTGAACAAGATTTAGCAAGTTTATTAGACAATATGCAAACTCCATTTTCAGAAAGTCAGGTTAAATGTATTGTTTTACAAGTACTAAAAGGATTGCGTTATTTGCACCATAATTTTATTGTGCATAGAGACTTAAAAGTTTCTAATCTTTTAATGACGGACAAAGGATGCGTGAAAATTGCTGATTTTGGATTAGCTAGGTGGTTTGGTTTACCTTTAAAACCAATGACACCTAGAGTAGTAACATTATGGTATAGAGCACCAGAGTTATTACTACAAGCCAAAACTCAAACAACTTCTGTGGATATGTGGGCTGCTGGTTGTATTTTAGGTATGTCACAAGGTTTTGTTGTTATATAATAATATAATGTTACATGTAATTTAATTTTTATATTAGGTGAACTGCTTGGTCATCGACCCTTATTACCTGGACGATCAGAAATTGCACAATTGGAATTAATAGTAGATTTATTGGGTACACCGAGCGAAGCAATTTGGCCTGAATTTAACACCCTTCCAGCATTGCAGAACTTTACATTGAAACAACAACCATATAATAACTTGAAACAAAGGTTTCCATGGTTAAGTGCTGCTGGTTTACGATTATTAAATTTCTTATTTATGTATGATCCGAAAAAGAGAGCAACAGCAGAAGAATGTTTACAAAGCAGCTACTTTAAAGAAGCTCCTTTGCGTAAGTGTTGTGGAATTATATATAATATATATCGTATAAACTTTTATATTATCAGACAGAAGCTACAGATTATTAATAATTTTAACATAATTAACTTTAATTATGTTTTTAGCATGCGATCCCAAGCTTATGCCTACCTTCCCACAGCATAGAAATATGAAAAAAGCTGCTCCTCCAAAGGAAACCAGAGAAGCAGAGGCAAACGTTACAGATCAAACAAATAATTTACCAGCAATTTCTGATCTTGTAGGTTTATTATGTGCTTTTGTTTGTACTTTAAAGATTATGTACATATTGATATTATAAAATTAATATATTTTACAGCTTGGATCACTTGTTAAGAAGAGAAGAGTGGAATGAATTACGGGTATCGTTACATTTACGACTTAGGATACAATTCAAACATACTTTCATTCCTCGTTATAACTTGTAACCTTCTTTTAGGATGTACGATATCATTCACAGAATAAACTTTTCAATAAATGAATTTTATTACTGGATACACAAAAAAAATTACGAAACGAGTGTTTTTGTTGATAAAAGAAGACACGCATGTGTGCAGATACAAAAAAGTAGTATAGAAAGTATATTTTAAAGCATAACTTCCACGTATAATGTCAAATCTTTGACAAATTTTATAATTCTGACTATAATGTGTATAAACCTATATGCTTTAAACGACGTGTATATGTACATAATAATTAGTGTTTGTGTTTATTGATAAATTATCATTCTCCACGCATCTTCATTTTATAAATATTGTCCTGTATCTTCGTAAAATCCTCTATCTTAAGTTCAAGTTTTTTTTGGCAGTTTGAGTGCTTTCGAAACGTTTTTTGTATTCACCGCTCGGATCGTATTTTGCTGTAAGTCGTTCCCAGTCTCTTGGTCTCTTATTTTTAAGATGACTTATTACTTTGTCTGCAATATTTTTCTGTTTTTCGTTACATTTACTGCAATCGGTGGATAAAGCATCTGGCAATGTCTCTGAAATGACACATGTATTATTTACTTAATATTATTCTAGAAATTTTACAATTAAATTACAATTTATATGTGTAACACAAGTAACACCACAGACGTCCTTATAACTCGTCTGTGGTAACACTCTATATTTATATTTGATAAATTTTGATTTTTTTCAAATCAAAAAATGTTATTCTGTTTTAATTATTTTATCTACACAGTGTACTTCAATATTCATATTTCAAGACTTGTAAGACTGTCTAATAAATTTTACCTTTTTTTTGTATAACACATCCAATAGGTGACTTTTGTGCTTTAGATAATTTTTAACTTTCAAATGTTTGTGTTCTTAAATTTCAAAAGCTTGATGTAAAAATATATCTTACAGAGAATTTTCAATTCTGTAGATTATCTCAAATGTATTTCTATACTCAAAGAGAGGGAGACATTTAGATGTTTATCATTAAACATCGTTTCATCTTAAAATTAAGCATCAGAAACAAAATTATCTACATTGTACGCTAGAGCAGTTTTTTTACAAGGAAACCAACAAACAGAACTGTATAAACGATTTTGTTTTTGATGGAGGAAAGGAAATGAAATGCTAATGACATACAATACTGAATAATTTGTTTAGGAGACTTCGTAGAGTAATTTTTTTGCTAGGAACATTGTATAGCTATTGCAACTAAGGTATACAAGTCATGTTAACACTTTAAAACTGTATCTTTTTCATAATCAAATTTCTCAGAAATTAAAGGTAATGAAAAAAAAAAGAACGTAAAGGAATGTATTAAAACCATATATTTGTTATTAATACAGAAAACATATATTGGACTATGCAATTTTAACATTTTTTAATATGTTTAATTTTA
>CM052117.1:2069471-2126006 GCA_028454245.1 Halictus quadricinctus | reverse complement strand
ATATTGGACTATGCAATTTTAACATTTTTTAATATGTTTAATTTTATTTTCGTTATAAACATTATTTCGAAAGATAATTAAATAATATTTAAAAGACTTATTTAATTTATATTTTTTTAAGTAGTCAGTCGTTGTTCATTTATTTAAAATTGTCTGCAAAAGTTTGTATTTTTAGAAGCATCTGCAAGATACTGTAATTAGCAGAGGAAAGCTATTTTAAAAAAAGCGTATGCGGTATTAGTTATTAGCTCAATTGCTAGGGCATACATGATACTTAGATGTTACTTAAGGAAGTTCGACGCACTCTAAACGAGAAAGCAGTTTACGTAATAAAGAGAGGAAGAAAGAGACACAGCAAGTGTGGGGTGAACTCTGTCGTAATAGCCGCCGCAGATGCATTGAAATTTCCAAATGAAAGCAGCGTGACTTTTGGTCACGCATCTGAAGAAAATTACTTTCCCCCGCGTGTTCCGTTTAACGATAAGCAAAGCTCAATATATAAGTATCTATCTATAGATAGATGTCTGCTTATAAAAACGAAGAATAAGTACAAATTTATTTTCTCCGCGATAAATACTATCGGTTTAATAATTATATATTAATAATTATATTTTATATTATTATATATATATATAAATATTCGTGGTCTCATTGTCAATTCAAACATTTTTTGGTGTAATTTATGATTTAATAATAAGAAGATCATTCAATGTTTTAAACTTTATAATATTTTCGCGAATAATGTTACAAATTTTTAAATAAGTATTGATAATCTTGAAACATTTCCAACAACATTTCTATACAAAACTAAGGTAGATATAATGTTATACCCGACGTCAGATATTTTTGAAAAAAACACATATGTTTACTAATATTGTTTTTTTTTAATAATGCATGAAAATGCTGTGAAAATTCTTTTTGTAAAAGTTTGTCAGTATATTGAGAACTTATTAATACGTTAGCGCTATCTTGAACGAGACCACGAATTTTTATGCAAATTCACAATTTTGTAGTTAAACAATGTTTCTATAATAAAAACTTTATTGATATTGTTATTTCATTATTTTTCCATAATTTGGAACAATTATAAAAGCACAAAATCCACGGTCTACGTGCAACATTTAATAAATAACAAATAAATCGTGGATTTTATGCATTCCAATTTGCTTTCTGTAGCATTGAAATCAAATTGTTTGCGAAGTAATAGACGATCACAAACAACAAAGACAGACATCAAGCAAATTCATTTCTTATGGGGAAAAAATTTTGGAATACAAAATAAATGAATAACTTCTTTAAATAATATTTTTGAATTGTTCCCTTTGTTACGTTTTATGTATTTATAAATGTCACGAGTGTATAAGATCAGTCACTTGTAGTGAAAGAATATTACCCTGCGAATTGAGGTGACAAGTCATACTTGTAATTAAGGTTTCGATTGAAATTTAATGAGCACACGAATGGCATTTGCACTTAAGATGCCATTAATCCATTTGCATCATTGGCGTATATATACGCGCTATTTTACTGTCTAAAATAATCTACATTGTTGTTATTATTTCTAATAATATTGGGTGTACCAATATAAAGTGTTACAAGCAGTTTTCCCAGAATCTAATGAAGATATCGACTTCATTTTTTTTTGTAAATTAAATGGTTAAGGGGGGGGGGGGGGAGGCTTATATTTTGGTATGTATTAAATTTTGTTGGGGTGTTTCTTTTAGGAAAAGGGGGGTCCCTAAGTTATTAAAATGTGAAGGGGTTTTTACATTTTGAAATTTTTCTATTATGATATAAAGAATTCTTCATTCTTCCTTCTGACGTAAACGGGTTAAGGGTACGATTAAGCTTATATTGCCAAAGTAGTTAAGGTATAGTAGTTAAGGACTAAATATAGCATTTTGTTAATAGGTACACTTAATTATGTTATTGCATGTTTGTTAATGATACTTTTAATTTTACCAACCGAAAGCAGCTACAGCGAGCAAGGAGTTATTGCTATTTCAAAAAGATGCAATAATAAAATACCCCTTAAATCATGGTGAAAATTGTCGTGAAGCAAAGGTTTGATGGATTGATGTTTTAAAGTTCAATATTTTTTGGGGCACTCGAACATTTCCTTGAACAAGGACGTAAGGTGAGGGACCCAATTACTGTGTCTATATTAATTATACTTATTTTTAAAGCATAATGAATATTAAAAAAGAGACATAACATGTGTGAAAAAAAAAGAAAAAATATGTGTTAATGAAAAAAATTGAATATCTCTTTTTTAATATTGATTATGTTTTAAAAATAAGTATAATTAATATAGGCACAGTAATTGGATCCTTTACTTACATTTAACTTCGAAATCATTTCGTACTCACTTTTCAGTTCCCTGCCTTCGTTGGTGCACGGACCCTCGTCCATCATGCATTTGATGTAATTGGTAAGGACACGGCCGTTCTGGAGGATCCTCTCAATGTCGATGTCATCGTATTTACTGGGATATGTGTCAGCGCTTACGACACTGATTACAAGCAGAGCAAGCAGCAAAAGTGAAACTTTCATGTCTGCGGTCTGCGAGCGTAATTCTTATACCGGAAAAGTTCGGACTGGTCTACGAGAAACGCGGAATAGTCGAAGTGGTCTGGACTGTTGGGTCGATTGTTTCATATAATTTTTCCAAGAAAACTTGACCCGCAGCAACTTGCGAGCCTCCGCTCGTGAAATCTGCTATTCGCAACTTGCTTGTTCGTACAAGCTACCGAATTATATAGCTGAACCACGAAGGACGTTGGAGGGAGTGGATGAACGCTTTGCGTGCCCCTCCGTGAACGGTGAACACGTTGAGGCAGCACAGAGGCGAGGAAAATTGCCGTTTAGATTTTAGATCATTCAGTTTGTACGAACTATAATTACAGTAGGACCTCGACCACCAATCAAACACCATTTACTTATTGTACAAATTAATAAAAATTGAATCTAGCATTGTAACTGAGTAACTGTTGTAATAATGCAACAGTCATGTTTCCCTATTGAGTATGTTTGTTTGTAAATGCATTCCTTTTTTCCGGATTTTTTGTTAATCGCCGATAGTTTATGGTAAATACACATAAATACGTATTTCTTGCTTTTGCTATTTGACCCTGAAATGACCTTTGACTCTCAAAGTGAAGGTAAATATGAAATTTATACTTATCGCCCAGATCCAAAGATTGAAAATGTACATATGCACAATTATAACAAATGTACAATAAAATTAGTACTAATACTTCGAACTAAGACATGAAATCTCAGTTAAGCAAATAATTATCAACCGTGATTTGTGTCAACATTTTGCGATTCAATTTACTGTTTCCATACTTATTAATGAATTTTGTTAATTTCCATGGCATAATACTATGCAGTTATTCTAAAAATTGAGTAATTGCTACTGCAAAGTGACCATCTTACCCCTTATTTCGATTAGTTTTTTTCCATTACTTACATTATTGCACGATGCAACAAACCTTGTAATCAGAAATTATACAATAATAAACAATAATGGAAATTTAATCAATGTACATCGCATTGCTCTTTGCTTGGGTTTTACATTCAGCTGACGTATGAAAAATTTCGTTCATGGTCAGAAACAGCTTGGACTTATAAAGTGGACGTCGTTACTTTACCAGTGTTTTATCAATATTTTTTGAATCATCGAAACGTTTATTTGCCAATGGCAAGTAAATGGGTTATGCTTCACACAACATAAGGAAAGGAATAAAAATGACACAATATAACGATGCAAATAAAAAATACAAGATTGTTTTGAAATTGTTCACTACTTCTAATTATACATTTGACGCATACGTCTCGACATTACAAATCATGGAACTGATTAGAATGCAAGGTGTATTACGGTTTCAAACAACTTCATCATTCCTCCATATTGCGAAAAACCAAACGTAGGCATGAAACTTTCTACCTTGTCCCTTGATCTTCCCATAGTTTGTATATATTAGTGACGGCGAATCCTTTGTATTTGAATATAATTTCTTCGCGATTTAAAATTCCAATAACTATTGGTCTACTCTTTTATTAGGCGAACATTCCCTATCTGTCGAAATAAAAAAATTCATATGTAGATATATGTACATATGTTAAATAGAAATAAAAGAAAGAAAGTGTCGGAGATCAATTAATAATTATTTTTTAGTTGAGGCTAATCGTTCTAAATCTTTTGTTTTAAAATATTTTTAAGTTTTTTATTAAACGTACAGTAACAGTAACACTTGTGAAGTAACATATATGCAAAAAAATACAATATTATATTGTACATATTTCGAACAAGTATACTTTATACATCTCTTTCTTTACTTTTCTTCACTTTCTTTCGAGATAATCATTACGAATGTATATACTGCTCTTTTATATATTCTATTTATGGCGTTTTCAAGGTTATATAAAACAATACAAAATAAATAGTAAGGATTTAAATATAAACATAGTAAAAATTTTATTTAATATTTAATCTCCACGCTCAAAGGGTTTACTGACACAAATACTGTTTAGATCAGTAAATTACACATTAATAAGTACGATATTTCATTGTTGAGTAATATTGTCTGATTGATTGCCATTCATTCGGATAATTTTGTTGCATAAACGCCATCAATGTTTCTGCATGCTCCATTTGTCGGGGTGTACAACGGCCACAATTGTTGTACAATGCTTCCGGCAACAATCCTACAAAAAAATTATACAGATCTTTAACATCACTGTTCAATATACATGTGCACAATTTAATGCATAAAATCAAATATTCTTTAGAGATTATTTCTTCAATTGTTACACTGATTAATTTGAAATATAATACGTATTTCAATTGTGACTTTCTCGATTCGTTTAATGTTGTAAGAAATTAAAATTTTATATTTTAGGATTCGAGCTATAAGTAAATTACTCAATAGGTATGCATTGCACATATTAATCGGCGTATAGAGAAAATTATATATTTACCGTAAAAAAATATGGTAAAAGATATCCTCAATTCCTATATAATACAAATAATTATGGAAGTGTTTTTGTTAGTATGTGTGTGAAACAACAAAATAATTGTATTGATGAATAACAAAAATATCAATTTTATTATATTTTATGTTTAATAAGTACTTTTGCTGTTTTATAAGGTTTTTAATATTTGTATATCTACTTAAAAATCACTTAAAAATCACATTTTTCCCCATTAAAATCAAATTTAATATGGTAAACTTTAGATAAATTTTTTATTTCTGGAATTTTCGTTACGTTATTGTCAATTAAAAATTTTATCCGGAAGATACGAATACTTTTGTATTAATATTAACCCAATAAACAATTTGCTCTTGATTTTCTTTGAATTTACCACCAAAATTTGTCTACAAATTCCGATCCATCTATTTCCGCATTAAACGCGGTATTTGAGTGGAAAGTTTGCAGCCAAAATTCCATGCCAAATGGAAAGCAAATTGAGACCAAACCTTGGCTTCGTTACAGAGGGCAGGTCGGTCACACTAAGAGTAAATATCGGATAAAATCGGAGGAAATCTTGCTGTAGGAAGGAAAACACTATAATTTTAAGATCTGCAAATATTTCAGTCTTAAAAAATACATAAAACTTAAAATTATTTAATTTCGAATTCCGTCTTCCCTTCTACAGAAAGACTTCCTCCAATTTTGCCCGATATTTACTCTGTAAGGAGGCCAAGGTTTGGTCTCAATTTGCTCTCCATTTGGCATGGAATTTTGCATGCATGCTTTTGACACTAAAATGACCAGCTTTTGTTCGCAAAGTACGATTACAAACATTGATCAAGACTTGCTCGAAGCAAGTTTGGCTGACTGGGAATGTTCGATCATTTCAATAATTTAATATTTTTACAATAACTTCCTTATGCGGGTCATCATAAATGAAACCAACGGGAACTATAAAAAATACAATACATAATACAATTAATCCGTAAAAACTGCTTGTACTTACTTTTAATTGCTCTTCCTATAGCATCACAATGTGCCTGATCTAACACGCAACCGACTTGCTTTTGTAAGTAACGTTTGTCCATCATGAGGCGCAATATGCTATCTTGCGCTTGAACAAAACTCGCGAAAACAAGTAAAGTTACCAGAAAACAGAGTTGAAGTTTCATGTTTGAGTCGTGATTAAGTAGTTCCTGTATTTTTAAACGAATGAACGTTTTAGTTTTGTTCTGTGTACGAAGACGTAGTCAAAACAAAACTAATATATTTCACATTTCGGAATTCATTTTATATACTACTCCCTCCTTCGGGGAGTAAATGGACTTTAACATTCATTTCCCGTTAATTACACTTTCAAACTCATTAGCTGAAAGCGATTATCGAAAAACTGTGATAATAATGATTATGTCCTCTTGGTATTCATAAATCATTCTCTAGATCATTTTGTATATATATATACAGTTTTTTAATTTTATGTAGATATATTTGAAAAACTATCTTGTAAAACATTGTGTTCTTATGTAATTATATGATCAAAATAATAAAAATGTAATTGAAATAAAATAACACAAATAGGTATGGGAAATCGAGCAAGTAAAAGTTTAAACATGTTCAAAACTTGACTAATAATTATTTAAACGAAATCTCGTCAGTCCACACTGAAGCAATAACAAGCAAACTTTTAGTTGATATTGCATGTACCGTGAAAAAGTCGTCGCTTTTACCGAACATGTAAAAGAAGGCAACAAGAGGCGATAAAGAGTCGTTTGATATTGTTTCAGAGTGGACGTATAGCTACAGTCATGAAATATTTTAGATTGTAAATGAAATTCTAATTCAGCTTTTAGTTTTTCCAAAAAGAATTTTTTATTGTTTATCATAAATAATTCAATTTTTATCCGACAGCATTTTTAATTTTAAAGCTTTTAGCTTAACCTTCTGCAATAGTCATTAACAAGTAAAATTAATTAATTAACAAGTAATATTCTTAGTTGTATAAAAGTACGAGTATGTACTTAGTTTTATAAATACGCATTAGTAAATACATATATTGTATTAATAATGAGTTTATTTACACTTAATTACATAATATACATATTATACTTATTACTGTTATAATAAGTCTAAACATTTCTATTATTTAATGTTATACAACTAAAATATGTTACTGCTGTGGTTTCCAAGGTTGGATTTTTGGTGGTACAGTACTATAAGGCATATAAGCCTCATTTGTACCAGATAAATTTGGTTTATGTTTGGCCATCCACTTATATTTTGGTCGCGTAGGATCTTTGTGTGGTGGTAAATCTGTTTTGTAATGTAACCAACCATACCATTCAGCTGGCACTTGAGAACCATCATAGTCCATACCATATTTATCTGCATACACTATCCATCTGTTTGTACCTAAAACATAGTAAACGTGTAACGCATGTTTTTTAAAAAATTTGTACTACTACAATATGTGAAAAGTTATAGATAATGTTATTGCTTATTGCTCTTAATTAAAGCTATTATATGAAATTACAGATTTTATGCATTTATAACAAAAATGAATAAGTGAAATATAAAACTATAAGGACGTTAGATAAATTTACGAGTACTCTTATATTCCCTCCGACTTATTAAAATTATTAAAAGATATAATACATTTTTATTTATCTTTTGTTCCTAACAATTGAGTTAGGTACTTTTTATTTTGCATAGAGACTCGCAGTCTAGTGATTACTCATTGCTATAAATGGTTTGTATAAAAAGAAGTAAATTTTCATTAGAACTACAGTAAGAATAAATAAATATTGTAACAAAATTTCTATAGAGTAACTTACCGTAAAAGTACGCGTTATTTTCATAGTACTTGTTTCCATCTGAATCTACGCCTACCAAGGTTCCAACCTTTAATACGTCCATTCTAAAATGTTTGAACATAGAAGAATATGTTACATTAAAATCTTAATGTTTTTATATATGTATATAAAAATTGTCTAGTGTTTATTAATAAGTGGAGACTATTTTAGATACATAAGAAATTCATATAGAACTTTTGCAAAAGAAATATTGGCATAAATTTGATCGAAAATAACATTTAATATTAAAATGACCTGTATAGCGTTCGTATGGACTTAAAAATACCCCCATTGGCATATATTACTTGAAAAAATTTGGCGATTTTATCTAACCCCAATTGTTTCGCCATGTTTGTTTCTGACTACCAGAAAAATATTCAGACTACCCTGAATCATATAGAATATAGATATTGAGATATGTATGTCAATGCGTAAAAACCAGATTTAGAGCCAAAATGTATACAATTTTGTATTATCATTTCTTGGGTATTTTTACATCATGTATGTTTATAATACAGATACAGTTTATAATACATGTTTATAATACAGATCGATAATTGAAAATCATAAATATTCTTTTTATAATCATAGAATAGTAACATTTTTATTTTAGTAATGGAATGAAAAATCTAAATTTTGTAAACATTTTATGACTATATAACATTGTAAAATTATAACACATTTACACTTTAGGTTATTGAAAACAACCTTTACCTGCTTTGAGAATTGTGTTTGAGCATTGTGATTGCGCACGCGGGAATATTCAAATACTTTGCTTTAATCATACATGTATTTATTTTCCAATTAATGTTCCAAATGTCAATATTCTGTTTACTATATTTCCAAGTAGTTCAAATGATTTTTGTTATGTATGTCATAACGTAGTTATTATAATAGCGAATTAATTTCTTATTTGTATCCTCTTTCACGTAAATAATAGTAAGAGAATAAAAATATTGATATTAACATTTAACATTAAAATAAATAGTATACGCGTGAAACCTAACGACACGAGTTCTTTTTAATATAGTAAAATATTTTTTCGTGTGAAACGATTTCAGTAGAGTACGGGACCTAATTACTGTGGGGGTATCAATTACTGTCCCTATATTAATTATATTTATTTTGAAAACATAATGAATTCATTAATATTAATATTAATATTAAAAAAGGGATTAAATTTTCTTCGTTAAAATCTCTTTTTTAATATTCATTATGCTCTAAAAATAAGTATAATAATATTATTGTCAGTAACTCTGCTGTATCAATACTTTTGTCTAACACTGTACGTGTTAGAAACGTATTCAATCACTAAACTTAATTATCAACTGTGCGTCTATGAGGTCAAGGTTTAGCAAACATTGATCGGAATATTGGCGACTGAATTTTAAATTATTCAGAATAATTTCACTTCAACGTATGCGTAAATGATAAACATGTGCTTTAAAGCATCCCAACACATTGGAAACAAATAACTAACAATAGTTCCAACAGTAATC
The DNA here is from genome assembly GCA_028454245.1 of Halictus quadricinctus. NCBI lineage: Eukaryota > Metazoa > Arthropoda > Insecta > Hymenoptera > Halictidae > Halictus > Halictus quadricinctus. The sequence goes on along the minus strand of CM052117.1, from coordinate 2,116,681 downwards.
TATATTTTTTAGATGATTTTATAAATGCTTTTAAAAAGGTGAGGACATTCTATTTATAAATATATCGAATCCGTTAAAGCCAAAGCTACAACGATGTAATCGATATGATTTCATATGTACTTTTCACTTCTTCAATCTGCTAAATTCATTTACAAAATGTCTACTTGACAATATTTAGATTTTCGACATTAAACCACATCTGATATTGCAAAAATTGATCGGTAGTCAAACAATTTTTCACTTCAGTAAAAATCGCGTTAAAGAACTGAAAATACCTGAATATAATAAGACCTGATAATCATAAGTTCCTGCAAATGTCATCGACAAGGAACATAGAATCAAAACCTAAGCAAAAAAAATCGAAGAAAAATGTATCACGGAATGAATCTCTAGAGTCACAATCAAAGAAAGAGGCCGCGGAAGCAGCAAGGAAGAAAGCAGTAAAGTTAGCGGCCCAGAGAAAGAAAGAAAGAGAAAATGAAAAAATACGGAAAATGTTCGTTTCTAGAGAGGACCCTTATGAAACGCCCTTACAATGGTGGGAAACGGAACATGTGAAATACGCGTAAGTCCCAAATACGATGAAGAGTTTTATAGAAAATCACATTCTTCTGGAGCAACCGAGAAATGTAACCAGAGTTACATAAAAATATAAAGAAAATTTTAAATAATACTGAAACTATATTCATTTTTCTTTTTTAATTGAGTAAAATGTTTATCTAACCGTAAAGTCTTTATTATAATAGAAAGAGTTCGTGATGACTGCAGCGCCACTAGTGGATACAATGTGAACTATTGGCAGTGAAAATGCATATGTCATATATTGTTAACATTAACATTGACTGTCAAAATTCGTTAACATCAACGAATTTGATGCAAAAACCGCGAAACTATTGTTGTAGCAAGGGGCTGCGAACACGATTTTTTAGTTATTAACAATTAAAAGTCCGCCTAAAATGCGGCAACCCGACCAACAGAGGTGTAACGTACACACTTTACGGCGTACACCGTTAATTTTGGGACTCCGGGCTAACATTGTTCGTGGATCTACCCAATTAACCCAAATTAACTCAAGTACCAAAAATTTTTGTATAATTGATTTCTTCTTAATTTTGTAATTTAAATTGTTTTTATTTTTTGACCACGAATCACTTGAAAATCCAGAGTGATAAAAGCTAAAATTACTACTAGCATCTACAGGACGATCCTGCAAAGTAGATATTTTGATTTGACTTTAAAATTGCTTGCATTTGCTCTTGCAGAATAAATTACCCACCCGTGAAATCATATCTTGATGATGTAATGGGTTCTCATATTGTACGATTTACCGATCGCAAATACATGCAAGCTCTCGCTTGCAATATCAGAAGACATCGGGAGGAACGACAAAATAAGCGTATAGAAGAAAGAAAGCTGAAACCACCATCAATTATATCCCGGTTGATGGAAACATCTTATAAAGCGCTCGTCGATGTTAGGAAGCAGGAAAACTATAACAAACTCAAACTTTATTTGTAGACAAAAAATATGCATAAAACGATTATAACCAAAAAAAAATCGATACTACGAATATTTAAGGATGGAACATAATTAGCAAAACTTTGTAAGATAATTCTACGAAAACTGAAATAAAAATGTAACACATTAATAGAGATCAAATTTTTTTAAGTACCACAATCCGTACTGTGCCGTGATAGGGTGTAAGAGACCCAATTACTATGGGGGTTCCAACTACTGTGCCTATATTAATTATACTTATTTTTAAAGCATAATCAATATTAAAAAAGAGATATTACATTTTTTTCATTAAAATCTGTTAATATATGTTACATATCTCTTCTTTAATATTTATTGTTATACGCAGATGATGTGTTGACGACAGTATCAAAGAATGCAAAAGAGATCGAGAGAATGGTAAGAAACATTGGGAAAATACTTCTATAAGATCGAGATCTCGAATCGATAAATGCGAGGGAAACAAAAATAAGGAGATTTAGAAAGGGAGGTGAAAGGCAAAAGAAGATAGATTCCAGGTAGAAAGGGAAAAAATTGGGAGAAATAAAGAAGATGAAATACTTAGGTACATACATATCTAAAAGTAGTTAATATTTTTGGAAAAATATAATCAATTGCTTGTGGGATTGCCTAACTATTTAACTATAACTTAAATATTATATTTCCTATTTATATGATACAATGTTCGTTTACAGTTTAAAATGCCATTTGATACGATTATTGTAAAATATCAGATATTTCAAAAGTATATGGTACGATATAAAGTGCATACAGATTACAGTAATAAATAAATAAAAATAAATAAAAATTCTAAAATCTATTTTTAATTTTTATAAATTAATTCACAAGAATATTAGTTTATGTAAAGATTGGTAATGTAATAGTAAAATATTGCGAAAATAAAATGCTGTAGTCGTCACATATTTTTTGTACACAGTTTTATTGCGGAATTAATATTTCACGCGCACGCAATGAACAAACGCATGAGAGGCAACAAAATCAAAAATATATTGTCAGATATAAATAAAATAGCATTGTTAACAATATTACACAGAGAATCTAACAATGTGTAATACAAAATATTAATTTATTAGCACTCTACTAAAACTATTTTAAGTAACTACGATTTTGCATAACATTTGTCATACGATAAGATTATTAATATAAAATACTGATTCATGAATAGGATTGATTTCTACAGTATCATTTGCCACCATAATTCTTGCGGGGAAATGTGTGTAGTATAAAATATTTTTATTAATGTATTAGTATTTATTAGTATGTTTGTATTGAATTACCTTTACTTATTTATAAGATATAAACTGGAAAGTGTAATCTACGGTGGAAGAAAATTTGAAGAACAAGATAAATAAATTTGAAAAACATTATATTTTTGTAATTTAGAGAATAGTAATCGTTTTTGTAATTTGACACTCATTTAAAATTTCAAGATTTTTATCAATATTATAAAATTACACCTATACTATATTTCTAATATACATACAACTGTATTTGTTATTTTTATTATGTATGAAAGTAATTTCATCAATTGAGCTATGCTCTAGAGTAGTCGCATAAATTTTATCAATTTATAATGTTTGATTTAGGACTGGCTACCAACATTGCTAATATCTGTGCCTTCTGCTGGTAGCCATAGAACTGATTACCAATATTATTAACAACCATGCTTTCAATTATTCCGTATAAATTGTTACGATTATATGTGATTGCCGGAACTTGAGCTTTTATGAAAAAGTGATGCAAGTAGGCCATATTTTAGTTCTTTAAAATCCTTGGGGTGTTCGCTTTCAATGATGATTTTTTTATTATCTGGAACTTCAATGAGTATACCCTCATGTTCACTATGATCGACCGTTTCTGCAAGATCTGCTTCTGCAAAATCGTTTAAACATTTATATAACTTATAGTAATCTAAATAAAGTATATTTCTTTACTGAAATATCCTTACAGTGTAAAGTGTAACGCGTGTTTTAAGTGTACAGAAAAAACGTGTACGAAATAAACCAAAGAAAAATGTAAATAATGAAACAAATATTTTAGGTTCCATAGTTGATAATTCACACATTAGTAGAGTATGGTAAGCATGAACATGGTCTTCCTATGTTAAGTTATGCCTTTTGATGAATAACTCCTTCGAAGATCATTTGAAGGTCAACATATATTATACATGGTTGAATTTCTCCTTTCATTAGCTATAATGTTACACTAATCAAAATACGTCGTTCCATTAAAAAAAAAACGACAAAAATGAAAAAAAATTTCTCCGTCCAATAATTGCCCCACTGAACCAAACATTTTTTCGTATTGCTAAAAACAACGGAGATATTTTCGGTAAAAATCTTAGGTGCCTCACCCTGTAGTACACATACGTACATACGTACGTAATTACATAATAGTAATTAATACTTTGTTTATTATATTAAAAACCTGTAAGAATTAATAACTTTGGCTATTTCTGCACATATTAATTTAAACTATATTGTTCAGTAGACTATTACGATAGTAATTATAATTATATTAGTAGTTTGAATACTATTAAAGCATCGTAGACATTGAAGTATTCTCTGAAACATATTCAGCTTTATTTTAATTATCTTTGTTATTACAGAATAAGTTTCGATAGATTACAAATGAAAAGTTGTCAGCTTTGTTAAGTAAGACTAATGAGAAATAGATTGAGACAAATAATTGGAGGCTTACCAACAATTTTGTGATCAGTTGGATCAAGTATAATTGTGTCCCACGAATGTGATAATGTTGACGGGATTTTAATTTTTGTCTCAGGAATATATTTATATTCATATTTTGCCCATCCAAGTGAAGTCAAAGTATCACTAAACATAGAATCTTTTATTATTGATAGATAACGCAATAGTTACATGCCCTAGATAATGTCATTTTAAACAAACTAAGACGGATGAATGTTCATTTAGAATAACTATGAAAATTTGAATATATCTATGTTTTTCAGTGCTACTTTTCATAGAATATACGAAAAATGTAATAATAATAAATAATATAATAAAATATTATAATACATATATTAATGTATATCATTATTATTATGATATATCAAAATAATATATAATTATTCGTATATATTAAACGAATTAAATTTTCGAACTATTCATACTCAATTGTAACATTCCTTTAAATTAAGTATCAAACAATTTTATTCATCGAATAAAATATTTTGGCTTGTTAAACAATAAAAGCAATCGAACCACTCAGCTGTATGTGGACATTGATCGCAATTCTAATTCTTAGCATGTCTTCTGATTACGAATGAATAAAAAGAAAACACAACGGTAACTATTTATTTGAGATCGAATTTAATTTCGATTTTGTTAGTATTTCATTTTTATTTTGATAAAGTTACTTTAAAATCCTTGCTAAAACATAAACGTACTGATGAAGGTTATCCAGTTCATGTTTCTTAGGGGCTTTTGTGAATGATCCAGATAACGGATGCACCAGCGGATAGTAATGCCAATGATAATGTTGTATTTCATAGGGTTTCTTTTTTGATTCTACTTTATCCTTTAATGAGTTGAGGATATTTGATAAAAGTTTCTTATGGCTGAAACATAAACATCCTGTGTATAACACATTTTAGTATACCAATATTAACCCATTGCACTCCACACAATTGTTGATGTTGCGCTATTTCTGTAAATTAAAAATATCTTTCGAATTCCGTTTTTAAACACTGTGACAATTCAAAAAACTGTTAACGGAGTACAAAAGGTTAAAATTCATATTTTTAAATTCGTAAAATTCATTAATTTACACATATTAGCAGACTAAGAAAAAAGTTTCTATTATTTGAATAACAATTTTATATGCGTGCAACTACAAAAATGAAACTGAAAAAATCTCTTACTAGTTAAAGAAGAATCCCTCACCCGACGTAACCAACAGTATCGTTATAAGTAAGGTGAACTAGAAATTATAAAAAAAATTATATATGATACTTAATTCTATAGAGCTCGTTTGTTATAGTCAAATTTTATTTTTCGACGCGGTAACTTATATTGATCTATTAACGCGGTTATTGCAATTTAAATCCAAATAAACAATATACTATTTCCAAATATAAAGAATGAAATTTTTTCAGAAAGATACCGCGACAGTCGAATGAAAGAAATTACTGATTGACATTTTAGAAAAATAATTGAAAAGATTAAAATGTCGTTAGTTATATAAAGTAATTGGAAAACTTTCTACTGTTTCTACAAAAAACAGAAAATAAATTTTGCCTAAATTTATTTTCTTTATAATTATTAATTTTAACCAGTAGCTATTGGCTTTAAAAAGTACCACTACCTAGCTTTCTAACACTTTCACTGCTGTAGAAGAAACAAGCTCTTAACACTACTCAATTTCAAGTGTTTTGATGAAAATTACTTAAATTATAAACGTATTTTTATTAAATGTTTCCAATCTTATGATGAAAATATGATATTGTATATATTCCAACTGCTGTCTAACTATTGTTGAAATAAAGACATAGCGCCGGTCACCGGTGACCACCGCGGCAGTCAACGCGTTGAAGTACTATTTTACCCAGCTCTGGTTGTAACTATAAACAAGAGAAGAAGAGGAGAATTGTTAGGTCCTTCTTCCAATTGCAATAGATAACCAACGTGTATATATACATATTTAAAAACACATGATCAGAAGCACACTTTTACGTATAATAACGATTTACTTGCGACAACAATTCCGTCCTCATGGTAACGATATAGTTCACAAACGGGAACGGTTTGTCTACTATACGATTCGCGTGACAAACTGAGAATTCCGATAAAGCAGGATGCTCTTATATCTCTACCGGCTAGCTCTCTTTTCTGCCCCGGGGTTCCGAGTTTGGTTTTATTCTCATCGAATCGTGTTAGATCTCCCGACATTGCCTAGGAGACCCAACCATGCACACATGTCTCTAACTAGTTTCCTCTACTTTCAAATCGAAGCGAGGAATATTTGCGTGAACAATTCTTCAAGTAATGCAATTTAAAACTATCGAATATTAATACAAACTTGTATTAAGATAATAATATATTCTCTTCTCTTGTAAATATAATACAAAGCAATACAAGGTATCCCAAAAATGTTGTACTTCCTTGAAAGGGGAGATTCCTGGGATCATTTAAAGTAACTTTTTCGTTAGATTTAGATTCGTAATATTTTGGTTAGAAAATGGAATACCCGTATTTGTTAAAACATATTTATTTCAAATTATGCATTAGAAAGATTAATATTTTCTTTAATGTACTTTGTACTGTTGAAGGTTACAGTGCATCTTTTATAACAAATAATTTCCCTTGTACCGACTCTTTTGTTATTTCTTCGGTGCGCTGAACATGTAAGAGTTTTATTGGAATTATTGTAAAGTGAAATGCAGGATTCACTTTTTCAAACCAAACTCGGCAGGCGACAACAATAAATAATATCCGTGAAACAGAGCAACTTGTCTCTTGGCTGTTCACTTTCGCTTCCATGGCAATGATCTTCAAAGACAGAATAAGGATAAAATGAAAACGCACGCACGTAAAGAGCACATGCAGAAGTAAGAGATATATTGCGAGTGTTTCTTACCTGCTATCGATTAATGTGAAGAGATCAATCACGGATCTTTCCCCTATTATTATACATGGTTATAATTACACTATGGATTTTTATGCAAAATTAAAATCGTCTGCGTTAATTGAAAGATGGAATCGCTGACACAGACATTTACTTAAATCCATAAAATCTACAGTCTATTTATAATATATCTATAAAATAGCTGTATTTACAAATGAAGAAATTCTTTGTATAATTTCGTATGTTTCTACAATTTGTAATCATTTTCCTTTATAAATTTCGTATGCAACAATATTCTGCTACAATATCTAACAACAATATCCTACTAAAAACTTGTACTTTCTTTTAAAAACAAATACCTTGTTTAAAATTCGTCTTTCTCGTCTTTATTAAAGCTCTAGCAAATCTAAAGTAGTGCATTGCATTCTCAAATAAGCAATCTACTTAACGATGATGATCTACTCAAAAAATTATTCTATTCATTGCCCAAATGGCTGAGATTATTTTACCTTTCACGTACGACACATGCATAAAATATTTAATGAATCGTGACCTTAAAAAGACCGAAATGCTTAAAAAGATGGAGCTGTCTCTTCATAGCTCTGATATGTTCACGATTTCCTGCAAATGACGAGATTTTATGATGCATAATAAAGAACATTATGTTATTTTCTTCATTCACGTGATCGATCTTTTACATAATTATCTTCATCGATATCAAATAAGTTTAATTTTCTTGTTAGAGTAAAATTTTATTTCATTGTAAGGTCAAAATTTCGTTATCTAAACACAGTAATCGGAAAAAATTCTCTTTATTATCCGATCAACTCGTACAGCCAGATTGCTCATAATTATACAAATACAATAAGCATATATGCATTCATTTTCAAAAATTAAAGTAAAATAATAATGTCTAAATTGTTATTAAATTAGTAATTACAATAAGTTGTAGACAATTATTTCTTTGTAGTGCAAATGCAGAAAACTCGCACGTTATGCGTAATCAAAGCTTTATTCTATTTGTACTTGTAATTACAAATTAGTAAGTTTTTATTTAATCATTAGACTCCGGATCGTTATGCAAAATAAAAAGTTTGTGCATGAATTGCGAGACACAGGAGCTAAATTTAGATTTTTCACTAATAATTTTAATGTAGTGGAAGTAATATATATTAATACTCTTAAAGTCTTTTCGCTGGTTTAAATTACACCTACTCATTTTTGTCATAAATGAAAATTCGGACTAATCATCATATATTTTTTAAATTTGGGTACCGGCATGTGGAAACCTAAATACACTATGTCCACTTTTCCATTATATTAGTTATCACAACCGATAAAGAACAAAATATTCATCTGACACCGATCTTCAAATTGGCATATTTGTGCATCATAATCGCAGTGCGTTAAAAATACGTATTCTATTCTGTGTTCGTATAGAGGGCAAAGTCGTAAAGACAATCATACGTTTGAGTGTTTTTATGGCAAAACAGATTGATTAAAAAGAAAATCTTGACGAAACCCGTGTAATGCAAACTTCCTCTTTTCTTCGAAACATTCCCAGTAATCTTTCGGAGAAAGCTACGTAATTTACGGGGAAACATGGCGTCAGTAAAACTTAAAAAACAGTATTGTCAAGAATGGAAATCAGAATCAGAAAAGAAAATGGAAATATCTGATAGAGATTGTGCTGCCCTTGAAGAATGCAATTTGTCATACACCTTTCTCCTTTATCGCTTCATCTAAACATGTTCTACTCTTAATGTTAGATAATTTAAAAATAGATTGCTATATTTACTTTTTATGGTTCCTCTTCTTCTGGAGAATCGAGAAAATGCAATATGTATCAGAAAAGTAAAGTAGTAATCTATTTTTGATAGTATAATTAGGAATTTTTCGATAAAATAAAAATTAACCATAATACGAAACATTACAGAAAATGTTAAGGTAAGCAGTTCTTTAAACGTCAGTATTTCTTATAAAAGAAATATTTTCTTATTTAATAATACTTCAAAATAACAGGCCGCGCCTTTATTGCTACTTATTTCTACAATTGATAAGAAATATATAAATGTAATTGCAATAGCTAAGGCAGTCATTGTTTACTTTTCTTATTATACTATATGTGGGCATACATTGTCTTCTTATCAGGGCCGGGCTTGCCCCAGGCCCCACAACCTTTAGGTGCATCTGTGGCTACGATTAACTAACGGCATAGTTATTTCATGCACGGTCTCAACTATCCGTATTTTTAGATCCTACTTAGAATATGTATGTATTGATATTATCCAAATATGAAAAATTAACTTTTACGCGAAAATATTTAGTTAGCATCTATATACTAATAAATGAAGAATTATTTCGATTTTATGGAATTTTTATAGTTGCTGGAAATCGACGTGTTAAAATCAATTGAATACGGAACAGTGGCAGATTTAGGGGGAGGCTATAGGGGCTATAGTCTAGACTGCCAAATCCAGGGCCGAAAATTTTTGGAAAATAAATAAAAATGTTAACCAATTTAAAAATAAAAATAACATGTTTGAATGACGTTGTATACAATTAAAAGAAATCATTTAAAGCCTATGGCAGGGAAATGCAGAATGCACGTACCTAACTCCCTCCATATGTAAACAATAGGTTGAACAAAATTAGGGTAGTACTAATGATTTTGTGCTTTGTGCTATTGATAAACCTATGAGGAGAAAGCGCAAAAGGGAGCGGACAAGTATTAATCTGCCATTGATACGGAAAATTCCTGAAAATAAAAACATTTTTCTCCGTGAAGATACATCAGATGTGCATCCAATTATAAAATAAATAGACAACGAAATAAAATGCGTTTAAAAAGGCATTTACGCGCCGGGTACTTTCTCTTTTCAACAAAATGTAGCGTGTTGACGTTAACTTATTTTATAGATAATGACTTTAAACGAAAGTGCTCCGGTGAAAACATCTTTAAAGTTTATTTCGCATTGAACAAAAGGACATGTTGCGTTACTTGAAACCAGTTATCAGCAATGTATGAATGTGATGATAAATACTTTCCCCTGTTACTATTGTATGTATAATATACAGTACACATGTACGTATAACACATACATATAAAATATACATATACATATCCAAATTATGTCGCAAAAACAAATGCATATTATATGCAAAAAGTCTTTTAAAGTCTTGATTTATAACCGGTTAGCACGACCTAGTGCGTATTGGTGGAATTTCATTACTAATGATATATATGATTATAATTATGATTAAAACCACGGAACTAATTAAATAATCTTATGGTGCCCAATTTGAAAAATACTAAAAGAAATATATGGAAATGTATACTCAACTGTTCCGTCGAACTAAAATTTTTACGTCTATTAATTTTAATTGAAATATCATGCATCGAAATCACTTGTATTCGTATGAAAAATAAATAAACGAAAATATAATAAAAGAAGAAAAGAAGGTAGAATAAAGTTGCATTTAAATTTCTTCACTTCTAAATTATTGAAGCAGATGGCGCGTCTGATCAGTAGATCCATTGTCAAGTAGTGAAAATCTTACATAGTCATAATATTTGTCAGTAAGTAGAACCCAGTAAATGGGAGGACGTCGTGACGATATTTTTCATGAAATACGTATATATTGACGAGTCGCCTCGTGACACGCAATATTAATTAATGTTAACAAGCCAGTGAACCTTTTCTCTATATGACACTTAAAGTGCGTAATTCGTCGTGTGCTTTCAAACTTCCTTTCTCACTTCAGAATATTTCGTTTCTTTATACAATTTTAACACTCGATTGCCGTATAAACATTGGGTCACAATAGTTAATAATATGTCTCATGAATAACGACAGACATTAATTGTGATTTCTCGTTTAAATATTATCTTTTAATTGGCTAAATAACTGACACAGCACGAGTCGATATGTCGATTAATATACAACGCACCTAATGCACCTCGTTTCTTTCGGTAAGTACTAAAGTAGTGCATGTGCATATGCATATCGAATACATACAACGCAATGCTCAGCTCTATGGACATTGTGGTTTGTTGTGACAAGTGCCAGTGTTCCGTTAGAAAATACACAGAGCATCGTGTCATTGCCTAAATTCATGTAAATAATCGTTTATTTCATAATTCAGAGGCACGCGAATTACATACGACGTATAAAACTTGCACGTCTTTATGGGCGTATACATTACGTCTATACATTTACATTACGTTCATAAGCATTTCTTTTTTCGTAACATAAATTTATTTACACAGTCATATGCGCAGTTTTACAAATCCGAGAATTGCTTATATGTTTTAACCTTCCGTCTTTGTATTTCGTTTCCTGGCATTACAATTTTCAATGTTGTATTAACTTGTGTGAGATGCACATTTGCAAATATGCAAATGATAACCTAATATATTTAAAAATATCAGTTATTCATTTGCGCAAAACAGTTATGATGTAATTGCACTTCTACATGATTAAGAAAATAAAGGAAACGAATGCTTGTGCATTTTTTATTTAGTTTATCTCAGATATTAACGGTATTGAAATTAACATAAATACTCTTTGTATTTATCACAATTTGTAAATTTTTTTGTAAATGCCTTGATATACTTTAATATATACAACAACGAGCGATAGTTGTAAATACCCAAGACTTATCTTACAAGAAATATGAAAATATTAATAATATTACAATTATTTTGTAATGTTTGGGAAACAATAATTATAAGCTGAATCTTGTAGGTAAAATGTGATATCTGGTTTATTTTCATGTATACTAACAGCATATAAAGTGTTAAAAAGCAAGAAGAATTTGTAGACTACGGATCTTTTTGCAAAATAAATATTGTCTACGTCAATTACGAGAAATTAGAACCAAATAGAAATTTCTTTTCTTCAATAACTTCAAAAAGCTAAAAATAATACATCGGTATTCTTTAATTCTCTTAATCATTGTACTATTTCAAATTGTACCTATCCACTTTTGCAATAAATGCATAAAATCCGTAGTCTACTCATCAGTTAACGACCATAAACCATTATACTTTGCTGCAACACATAATTAGGTATTGTATAAATTGATCAAGAATGAAAATGTAACATAAATAAGTAAAGAGTTGAATAAGGCTATCGTTTCTTTGTGTGAGAACGGTAAATGTGACATAAGTCATAAGATAGTCACAAAAATAAAGAAAATGTTTGATTGTATGTCAATCAGTTTTATTTATTATTGTTAATGGACTTCATCAGAAGAAATAAGTGAAACAATTTAAATAAAATGAACTTTACAATTTGAGGAACGGTTTATTATATTTTAGGACTACTTTAACTATATCATTAGTGATCCTTTCACAACGATTAAAAAGTTATCATCAGTTATTAAAAGAAGGATAAAAAATATAAAAATATGTTATTGTACAATGTAACATAATATTGTATCAGAAATGGTTCATGATTTAATAGCATATATGCCATGCAAAGTAAAGGCGTTAAAAAGGATCACGAAAACATAGATGATATGAAATATTAATTTAAAACCTTTGTTTTTTAATAATCTATATATTGGTAGTATTTATTTATAAGATTCAGCTTGTAATTATAAACTACCTAAGCTTTATAAAATAATTATAAAATTAGTAGTATCATAATATTTTTTACAAAACAAGCATTAGGTACTTACACATGTGCTTTTAATGTACACAATATTTCCTTTATCTCGCAATGTGGGAACATCTCACGAGAAACTGAACCTATAAAAAAAATTGTTTTTATAAATGTTACTTAGTATGAAGGGAACATCATATGAAACAAATTATTTTTCTGCCTAACAGCTGTGAATCAGTGATTCAATATTAATTGACTCCTTAGGCTGCGACCAGAGGACTGTTCACAAATATGTTTGCCAGCAGTATAGACAGTTTTGCAAACAGCGAACAGCGAGCAGAGAACACATCAGGCAAACCATGAACAGTATTCGCTTGAGAGGCGGTATTTTGAAGGCCTTATTAAAATTCACTGAACTTCATTGTGGATGCACTCCTGTTTTTCGTAGTGAACAGTTCTGGCTAGTCTGGACAAGGTCTTAGGAGTTTGAATGTATAACATTTTATAATAACAAATGACCTCATGTAGTACCCCATTAAATTCGTCTGAGGAAATACATATTTCATATTTTCATATTTTGAAAGAAAATATGATTTCAGTTTAAAAAATGAATTTGACTTTGAAATTTCTTTTACCGATTAATCTGGAAAATAATAATTTGCACCACATCTTCTTTTATACCAAACAATATTTGTAAAAACATTTTCTCAATAGGTTCAGCCTAAACATTGCATGAGATATTTCAACATTGGAAGATGAAGGAAATACCTTGTCTATCTATTACAAATTTACAGATACAGATAGTCAGACTATCAAAACAAAATGTTATTAAGCATAATTACCAATTCCTAAAATGTTACTTAATTCTATTTCAGATTTTAACTGGAGTATGCCCCAGCGTTTGTGGAATTCTGTTGCAGTCTCCTCAATCATAAATGCTAAAAAATGCCGCCAAAACAAAGGAAAATAGCTATAATGGGTTATCGATCCGTAGGTAATGAAGCACATTATAATTGAGATTTTCAATTTCTTTTAATATTAAGATTAATAAAGAATTTTTTATAGCCCAATTATCTTTATAGTGTTTAATCTGTAATTTATCTTTCAAAATATTATTATTTAATGTAAGTATTATTTAACGTAGAAAGTGCTATCTAAATGTTTCATGACCCCAGATCTTGTAAAAATATCGATATTGTGGAATATGTTAAATATTCTAAGTTAAATTTTTACTAATTTTACTAATACAAATACAGTTTTACATCTAATTATAATTTTTCATATTTATTAATGTGTTCTTTAATCTATTTTAATAGGCAAGTCGTCACTGAGCATACAGTTCGTCGAGGGACAGTTTGTGGATTCATATGACCCTACTATAGAAAATAGTAAGAAGTACATGTATCATCTTACTCGCTACTTCAAAGATTTTTAATAACACTGTTAGTAGTATTTTCTGCACATTCTGTTCATAATTTACGCTGTAAACACGCAATAGATTTATAACGATTTATTACGTAATGGGCAGGTCTTTTATAAGATGCAGTGTAACATGATAAGAATTAAAACAAAAGTACAAGTTCCTAATACTCTTATAACACTACTGGTTATCAACATTTTCAAGTAAAATGAATACATGTACACTTGATGCATCTAGATATCTTAAACATACACAAATTTCTATTTACACCATGCTCATTCTATTCTGATAATTAATAATTTAATATTCAATAAACTAAAAGATTTATCATTATTTCAAAATATTGAAATTGTTTTTAATTTAACAGAAATATTATTTAAAATGAATATAATGTGTCGTATTTTATTAATAAAAACCAATTGTTAAAATGCAGAAAGTAAGTAAAAAAGAAAACATTTAATAGAATGTATATGTTAATTTTATTATTTATTGCAAAATGCATTTGAACATTTTGATCTTTATAAATTAATTTTATAAATTTGGTTTACAGTGTATTTTTTTATTCAATAATTTGAATGCGTATAGCTATAGATGTTCATCATACAATTTTATGATACTACATATTATTATTACAAAGCTTTCTTTTTGTAAAGTTATTGTATTAATGGAGAAATTTCACAAGTTCTAGTATTCTTAAAATAATATTTAGAACTTAATATTTTTATATTTAATAACTGTTACTGTAAGTAATGTCTTCTATTAGTAGAAATTGAGACATTGTTTCAAAACTTTTTATGTTGTCTGACTTTTAAATAATTCAAATTATTTAGAGCATGTGGATACAAGAGTACTATTCACAAATTACATGAACTTTTATTACGGCATGTATGCATTACTAATGATTTACATTATCAATTATTAAATGTGATACAAAACTCCAATACCTTTTTTATGATATTTATTTGATGTAACTGAATATATTTAATGTAGTGGTACCTTACATCTTATTGTTAAATTTACTTATAAGTATACTTTTTCTTTCTTTAATTAAGATTGTAAATGGAAAGAGATACTAAGAGATAATATTCTTTTGTAAAAGAATAATTATCAAATTAAAAATTTTATACTACAATGAAGGATGTAGGTTCTAGTGGCTTCAATATTATTACATGTTCTGATTGAATTGATGTTTATGTTTTAGCATTTACTAAAAGCACCCGAGTAAATAGTCAAGATTATGAAGTTAAACTGGTAGACACAGCAGGTCAAGATGAATATAGTATATTCCCAACTCAGTATTCGATGGACATTCATGGATATGTTCTCGTATATAGTATAACCAGTGCAAAAAGTTTTGAAGTTGTACAAATAATTTATGACAAATTATTGGATATATCAGGGAAAGTCCAGTACGACATCTTATATAATATTTATTTTGATTGTATGATTTTTTTTTCAAATGACACATCTAATACACTTTTGTTTTGCACATTTCAGTGTTCCAATCGTATTAGTAGGAAATAAAACGGATTTATACGTAGATCGAATGATAACGACAGAACAAGGTAAGCGATTGGCAGACTCTTGGCGTGCAGCTTTCCTAGAAACCAGTGCAAAACAAAACGAGGTAAGTTTACTTAATTACTTAGATACTCTGTTCTCTAAATTTAACTTTGTCTATCCTTTTTTTTTAGTCTGTCGCTGATATTTTTCATACGTTATTGATCGAAATTGAAAAAGCAGATGGAAATGTACAAGAAAAATCTAATTGCACTATTTCCTAAATTATATTAGCTGAAAATATAATTATAATGCGATGGAAATGTATAAAAAACAAGTGGCAAAATTGGCATTATAATAATACTCGTCCAAAAACAAATTAAGTGTAATAAGATAAAAAATATAAACTGGCAGATTTGAAATAATATCTTTCCTTGTTGTATAAGTTATGAATAAGTTAAAAATATTATAAATATTATCTCCGAATATACATTGTAGACCGTATTTTAAAAATTTTATCATTTTTGGTTTTGTAACCATTATCTTACAAGAAAGGATATCATTGATCTTGATTACAATTATTTATATGAATTAGTTTAGCCATGTTTTAGAAAATATTTTTCAGCAAAAATAGGCAGTTAATTTCAATTTATTTTGTGTAGCCTCTATTCAAGATGTCCATATTTTTTCCATTAATGATAAAATAAACTATAATTATGAAATTCGTAGTAAAGCAAATATTTTACTCTTTATATTGCACTATCCAATGTAAAATTTTTTTTAAAGATAAATTTAAAAATTAAATTAATATTTTTCAAAAAACTTTAGTAATGGGATAATCAAATTTGTCAAATAATTATTTAAATAACCACTCATGTTTCTAGTATAATTTCTATTATTTAAATCACATTTCTATTGTCATAGTTTTGTTTCGTGGTATTATCAAAATGATATGCACAGTTTTAAGAAATCTAATGAATAATAAGTTAGATAAGTTTTGTGCTATTTATGTATTTTGAATTGTTTATCTTGTGTAAATAAAGAATTTATGGAAATATAATCGTTATATCATAATTATAAACTGTACGAATAAATATGTCCATTCTTATTAAAAAAGCAATAATTATATAAGATGACTGTGAAATAGGTAGATACTTATGTATATTTTGCTACTTCTACGAATGAAAACATATGAAATATGACTATGAAACATTTTTTCATTGTTATGAAAAGTAAAATATCCCAGGAATTCTCAACATTTTTTATATCACGGCTTATGCGCTTTCGATCAGTGAACAAAAAGCTGGCGACCAAAATGGGAACTGTTGAACAGGATGGACGTCGAAGAAATTAATATAATTACAACATTACTTTCAAAAAAGGAAATGAAATATTGGGTGAATCCCCTATTACAGAAACACTGTAATAAAAGATCATTTATACAATTTTTTAACAACATTAAGAAATATGAAGATAAATTTTTCAATTTCGTAAAAATGTCGAAATTTAACGAAAGTTTAAATGTGTGTGTTTATATGTAGCAAAGCCATCAGTAACTGTCAGTAACTGGACGGATACGAATATATGAAACCTACTATAACCACAGACGAGGTATAGGAGTAGACCAATCACCATATGGGGTTTCGTGTCTCACGATCTGAAATACTGACATCGTTAACAACGACTAGATTTCTTACAACAACTTTCTTCCTTCGGCTCATCGTTTAATGTTTATAACAATTCCTTTCGCCAATGTTGTCGACAAGCACTCCCTTGACCATCTTGCCATCTAATTAACGCAAAAACCATTTCGGACCACCACAGTTCAAAAAAGGATTACCAAACAAAAAGTTTATGGCATGGATGTAAGAACTGCCTCGGTGCGACCGTGTCCCGACGTTGATAATAGCACAGCCGGTCGAGCTCGAGGCCGGCCCCGGACGAACGAACACAGACGTAAACCTTCTGTTTACGTCTGTTGTCATACTTGCCACGTGGGCCATCTTTTCCCATATTCCAAAATATCAAATCCGCTACTTCCAAAATATCAAATATTGTGAATTGAAATACAAAGTAGTGTAGATTTTTAGTAAAGAAATACGACAGAATTGAATCAGAATTGAAAAAAGTGATTGCTTCCCAGTAAACAAGTTGCTCTTGATTTGCTTTGAATGTGCCACCAAAATTGTCTACAAATTCCGACTCATCTATTTCCGCATTAGGCGCGTTAGTTGAGTGCAAGGTTTGCAGCCAAAATTCCATGCCAAATGGAAAGCAAATTGAGACTAAACCTTGGTTTCCTTATAGAGGGTAGGTCGGTCGCACGAAGAGTAAATATCAATAAATATAAATAATACGGTTACATTGAACGATAATTTAAAATAAAATCACGTTACACGCACTTTTTAAATAACGTCATGTTGCAAGAAATGTTCATATAGAGTCATATAGAATTATTTTTTCAGATATATTTGTATGCAATACTGCCTCCAAATAGCATTATACGGATAGGAGCCGTCGAAAGTTAACTTAATTAGTTAATACTTTTATTTCGTTCCTACTTCTACTTTAATAATTGCAATCAATGCTGTCGAGCATTAGAAGTGGTATTATCGGATAAATAAGTAAAAAAATTAATTTTCTGTTTCCTACTAAGAATAATTGAATTAAATATCGCAATAATTTTGAAATTAATTTTAAATTCCAATACTTTTTTTATTGTGTCGCCTGTGCCTGATTGTAGTGCCTGACAGTGACAGTGACATTGATAAAATAGAAATTTATATTACCGATAATTGCTACAGTCCCTGTCGGTAAGCTAATCTTCAAGTATTTTCAAGTATTATAATTAGTCCCAATTAGGGGTTTTTTCGGTATGAGTAGGATGCGTTGATTGATTATGAATATTGTAAGGACCAAATCATTCATTTTGAGCTTCTAATTTTCGAGATATTTAATTTTTTCGCAATGTGTACCAATCGTTGGTAAAATTTGGCTAACAGTTGGGGAATTTTGCAATTGCACGAATTAGCGCTATATAAAATCTCACAAATACGTTGGTAGAAGTTTTGTAAAAATGAATCAAAAGTCAAAAAGTTTCTTACTCACAGCCCCGAGGTTTGATCACTCTCGGTGACAAAACCGTATCTTGAAGGATTTTTCAAAACTTTCAAAATATTTAATTTTACAGATCTGCAAAATAAAGTACCAACCTTTATTCGTTAAATCATAACTATTGAACTACCAAACTCTAATAAAAATGAATAGTGATCAAATATTTTTTCTCAACTAAAATTACTTTTATCAGATACTCCCATGTTTCTACTGTAAGAATCTAAAAGCTCATTTTCATCGGCTTGGTAGTTCAATGGCAAAGATTTAATGAAAAAGTTTGACACTTTATTTTACGGACCTGTAAAATTAACAATTTTGAAAATTTTTAAAAATCCTTCGTGTTATGTGCATATACAAAAGCGGGTTATATGGCGCCTAGACCGTTACGTTAGCCGACGTTGAATATCCCTACTACCACGGGGTATACCCCGCTACTAATTCAATAGGAAAACTTTTTTATTTTTCATTATTTTTTCATGGCACTTTCACCAACATATTCGTGGCATTTTTTTAATGAATATGATACCAAATATGATATGATTCGGATGATAATTGCTTGTGTAATGAACGATTACAGTTTCGCGTAGGAAAAAAGAAGTATTGAAAATTACTCACAGAAAATGAAAAACAATACAATTTATAAATACGATTGTATACAAAGCTCATCGCTTATAAAATATAAAAAATATAAAATATAAAGAAACAATACTACAAAGTATAAAAAATAGCAAACAATGCAATTACAATTAAAATTTAAAATGACTTTCAATTTTTTCAATTGTTTCGTTTTTTCCTGCGTCAACCGATTTAGATGAAATTTTCGGCATGTGTATAACCAACAGATCTATAAAACATATATTTTAAATTTTCATTACAGGCTCAAATAAAAAAGTTTTGGAATGTGCCTTTTTCCGAAACTCCAAGCAATTGCATCTTTTTCAAAATCTTTTTTGCAAGTCATTCAGTAAACCAATTCTTCTAATTGCTCAAGAAAAGTCTGGTCGTTTGGTCCAATTTAAAAAAAGTTATACTGTTTTAAAGGCTGTTCAAATATTTTCGTGAGCCTGTGTATATGGGTTTCTTCTATGTTTGTGTGCGTGGCTATACACAGTTATCAAGGAGGCAAGGCACAGGTCCGAACCTGCGTGGACGCGGTGACGTAACAATCGTCGAGCCTCCCCTTTGCGCCGTACCAATTCGGAGGCAATCGCCGATCATCGGGGAGAATCGTCACCCAAAGCTCTATGCATAAGCGTTCACTCTTCGGGCCTCCTGCCCTCCCCCACCCCCACTCCGACTCCCGCGGCCCCAATGATCGGACCGCGACTTCATTAGACTCGCGAAAGTCAAAGTGATAAGACGTACGTTTCGTTGTCTCAGAGCTACCCTCTGTCCTTGTCAACCGCGTCGCTCCACCGAGACGCAGAAAGTATTATACGACGCAATACAAGGACCTTTACACGGTGCGTACCGTCTCTGTGTTTTACCATTCGATAGAAGTCAAGATAATTTATCTTAATTTTTATTAAAATTAATACTGTGCTTAAGCGAATTATTTATTTTTCATTGATTTCAATTTATTCTCGAATCGTGTTTCCTTCTCGCGATAATTTACTATTGCGTCTTGACGATTAGTCGTATCTAAAATCGCATCGTGCGATAGAAATCAAGTTTATTTCATTTTGGTTCAAATTAATTTTGATTTTATATTCAATTTGAATTATTTTTTTCCAATTAATTCGGATGTATTCTTTGACGGTTGGTCGATTGAAATTAAATGAATATTTTCTTTCTGTTACAGAGCCTGAGGGAAAAGAAGTAATCGATCGAGAGACGATATATCGATAGCCGAGATCGAGTC
This sequence comes from Halictus quadricinctus, assembly GCA_028454245.1. Lineage (NCBI taxonomy): Eukaryota > Metazoa > Arthropoda > Insecta > Hymenoptera > Halictidae > Halictus > Halictus quadricinctus. Next base: position 2,096,055 of record CM052117.1, on the reverse strand, counting down.
GAGATCGTGAAGCAGAACCTTCCTGCAGGCGTTAGCCAAATAATCTGAGTAAGTGTATATTTTATTTCGCCAATAATAAATTATTTGTGTTTATTTTATTTCGTTATTTATTATTTTGATAAATGAATCCAGTATTCTAATTATGTGTTTTATTAGTTATTCAAGTACATTGAGCACCCTTCCAAAATGCAAAATGATGGAATACGATCGCACTGAGTGCATCATGGGACAAGTTCGAACGCTGAACATAATTTTCGTAAGTAATCACATTATTGAATCATGTATTGATTGAATTCATTATTCTAGTTTCTGGTTCGTTTTAATGGACATTTTGATTTCGGTTCAAATTAATTTTCATTTTATATTCAACGTGAATGGTTTATTTTCTATGAATTTAGATTTATTCTTCGACTATCAATCGATTCAAATTAAATGAATTTGTTCTTTGTGCTATAGAATTTTTCGGGGATGTCTACCTGAATGCTCGAGGATTCCTACCTCAATGACCAATGATGACATCGATAGCTAAGATCGAGAGCCATCGTGTCGTGCTTTCTTCAAGGGGGAGAGAATGTAAGTAACAAGACATAGCTTTCCAATTAACTATTTTATTGAATATTTTCTTTTCAAATTAGTAATGAAAAATTGTAAAGCCTAAACAAATTGAATAAATTTTTCATATGATAAAGATACAAGTTAACAATTCGAAGCAAGGATTCGTTTCTACCCTTTGCTATTTTTATTTCGAAAATAATTTGAATTGACTCTCTATATCCCGATGGAATTATACGAATTGATTTTAATATCTTTTTGTTTTTTCTTTTGATTTCAGGACTCTAACGCAGCTTCTCGTCCCCTCAACAAGTAGTAAGTGAACAAACAATTATCCTTCTTCTTGCTACATTTGATTAGTAATTGTTTTTGACGAGTACAGTGACCGTGGAAACGCCAGGCGTTCCCGCGGGTAGTAATATGTTTTCTAGCTAGGTAGGGTCTTTTTGTACGTCGCGTCTTTTTTTTAATACAACAATTTCGATAATGGTATCACCAATTTTCGAGAAGATAAAAATTTTATGAAAAATTCGAGAAAGAATTCGATTCGATTTTGAAATTTTTTATTTTTTATCATCAAGATAATTATTTATTTTTTAAATTTATTTAAAATGATATAAAGTCACTTTCTATTATCAAGACAATTATTTATTTTCCAAATTTATTTCAAATGAAATATAGTCGCTTTTTACCTCCAAGATAATTATTCATTTTTTAAATTTATATAATATTAAATGAACGTATTTTAAAATTAGTTTGAGTTGCTCGGAAACACTAAATCTTGCGTACAAAAAGACGATTCGCGACGGATAGATCCTCGAAACAAAGCAAACACGCACATCAATTTAACTTGAATTGCTTTCACGGGTACATTACATTTAGTAGAGTACTCTTTCCATTGTTTCGAAACTTTGCTTTCTTGAACGGATCGTCCGAGGGTATTTTAATATTTTAATAAAGATTCCAAATAAATAAATGAAATAAATTAAAATCTTTCTTAGTCCCTTTGTTTGACAATTAAAATTTTCTATTAGTTTTTTCAATAATTAAATATTTTATTCATACTTTGAGATTATATTTTGAATTTCAAGTAGAGTCTTTTTGCAAGAATGCATACACATTAGCCCGTACATAATCTAACGAATTCTTTTAGTTAGGATTTTCAGGATATTAAGGTTCCCTGTTCGTTGCTCGAATCTTCTCGCGTGCCCAGGCGCTACTCGGGAGGGTGAGAGCAACGGGCACATGGAATATTGTTTTAATAATATACATATGTGTGGCGACTGACAATGGTTAGTGTATCGTGCACGACGTATTTTCCACTTGTGTGCGTGTGTGTGGTTAGGCAGTGGAATTGCGTCGGCTCTTTTCTATCTAGATCGAGTAGCGCATATTCTTGTCGATCTGTGACATGCTACATGGATCTTCGTGGAATGTATACGCGCCTAGCTTTCTCAATTCACAGAAACAAAATCTGCAATATTCAGAATTACGCGTAGCTCAATTCAATGTCCAAAATAGGTGTTATTTCGATTTTTCGACTTATCTCGCAAAGATCACTATCATTGTCAGTCGATTTCAGGAAAATTGGTACGTACTTTATAGTGTGTTTGTGTGAGATTTCAACGTTAGGGTGTCGGAGGCGTCCCGGGACGACCTCCCTAGGTGTTAGGCTTATTGCACCCTGGCGTCTGTGTGGGAACCGTGTAACGAATGTGTTGGAGAGCCTGTGTCTTTGCCATTTTTTAAATATAGGGCTAGGCAGGTTAGGTAACTTACCTTCTTGTTGTGACTGTTAATTTTAAGTAGGTAGGGTCCGGGGCTGGCTACCGCTTTCTCTTTCGGGTAGGCCGCGATTCGCCCGGTAGTCAGTTCCTGGAAGAGCTCGAAGTTTCGTCTCGAATGTAAATCGAACGAGGCATGACGTTTGATGGATGCTTCGAGTCCGATTCTTCTTGCTCGCTTAGTTTTTCGCGGACGCGGACGCGAACGCGAACGCGCGCGGATTAGGGCCTCGAAACGTTGCGCACCTGCTCGATTGCACCAGAGGAACGATCAGCTTCTCACGAGACTTATGATTTGTCTCGGAAGTCGTCGATCGTTTTCCCTGCGAGCACGTTTAGGGTTTCAGCTATTTGGCGGACCGCCGAAGAAAAAGAAGAGGCCCGACAAACTGTCACTCAAGAGGGCAACAACTGCATGTCATTATTTCGTTACTACCTTGTCACTGTACTCGTCTGTAGTAATAATAGTTGTAGAAGTAGTTGTACACATGGGCAGGCCTCGCCGCCCCAACGATCAGCCGAGATGGGCACATCCGCGAGTTGCAGTAGCGTTGCGTAAAAAAAACCACGCGTGTTGCATTAGTCTATTTCGAACAGGGATCAAAGTTAGCGTTGCGGAGATACTCGCGATATAGATTGTTTAGAGTGTAGCGTTGCGAATTGAACAGTCGCGATTTCCATTCCATTTCATTTTGATTGCTGCTTGGAGCAATATTTAAGATATTTTGTAAGAATTTGAAGTTTTCGTATAGTTTTTTTGCAGAAAATGTAAAGTAGTCTGTTGGATTCTCTGTTCCTTGAATTAGTGTTGCGCAGGAAAAAGATCGCGTTTGCGTTCGAGTCTTTCGACATTTCAGGCGCCCATGCTCGAGCTGCAACGAACCACTGGAAAGTGGTCCCCGCAGTCGAAACGGCTGCCCGGTGTGGTGCAGGCATTCGCGGTTTCAATTAGAGTTGCGAGAGTATCACAACGGGTTGATTTAGCGTAGCGATAAATGACATGCCGCACTGCACCCTGACACCGACGACCCCTGAATACCCGCAGCCATTTTTTCCCCTTTAGAGTTACGTATAAAGAAATTGAAGTGCACGGGAGTTTTCCATATCGAATTTAATAAATTAGTATCTCGACAAATAATGCACTGCTCGCGTTTGTTTCGACATATTTATTATTTATTATTTATTATTTGTAAACTAGCGTTGCGAAAGAAAGATTCGGCTTGGTTCCCTCCCCATTAATTCAAACGGCTGCCATCGCGGTTCCATTTAGTGTTGCGGAAATAAAAATGAAAGTGCACGGGAATTTTCTGTTTTGAAAGAAATAAATTAGCGTCGCGATACATAATGCACTGCTCGCGTTGTTTTAAGATGTTCAATGTACATTTTGGTAGAGTAGCGTTGCGCAAAAACGGTCCACTCGCGCGTTTGTTTGAAGTAACATCGAGTGGACAACCATTTTGCATATGTATGTTCTTTTTTATTTTTTCGTGTGTTAATCCAAGATTTAGTCTGTTTCAGATATTTCATCCCATGTCAGTGAAATGGTAATCCAAATAAAATGGCGGAACATGATGAATTCCCTGTGGAAGAGTTGCGTGCTTGATATGTATGGTTGCATGCTGTGACGTTTGTCGTATGTGTTGTATGTTGTGACGTTTGTCGTATGTGTTGTATGTTGTGACGTCTATCACATGTGTTGTATGTTGTGTAATCTGTTGTATGTGTTGCATGATGAGTAGTCTGTCGTCTGCTTTGCATGTTGTGTAATCTGTTATATGTGTTGCATGTTGTGACGTTAATCGCATGTGTTGCATGTTGTGACGTTTATCGCATGTGTTGCATTTTGTGACGTCTATCGCATGTGTTGCATGTTGAGACGTCTATCGCATGTGTTGCATGTTGTGACGACTATCGCATGTGTTGCATGTTCTATTTAATTCACTGAATTTTCATTTCAGCAAATTTGAGCTAGCCACCCCCTACACACTTAACACACACACACTTAGGCTCTCATAGCCAATATATAAAATACTTGATAGGCAGAAAATATATGGGGATTACATAGAAAAAAACACAATCATAAAACATGCATGTAGGGGAAAAAATTAGTGTTTAGACTAGGCAGGTAAAAATTCGGACGGGTAGGCTTGCAATTAGCTCTTCTTGCTATTCGTTTGTACAGTGGTCGAAATTAGAGCACTGTCAAATGTGTATTCGGAAGAGTATATACAAAAATGCGGATTTTTTTTTTATTTTGTAATTTTGTATCTTTCCGTCGGGTGGGACGATAAAGAAATATTAAGTGGGTGGGTGGGTCTCCCTCGCAGCAACCTCCACGTGGTGAGACCTGGACAATCGGTGTGATTCTCAATTTAGAATATTTTGTTACGCCAAGATTATATCAATTGCCGTATAAAATATTAAAAATCGACGATCACATCGAGCTAATGGCTGTGACAATGAAACAATTCTTCGACATGATATCGAACTTTTTCTTTTAAACCTTATGGTTCTATTTTATAGTTAAATCATTTTTCGATTTAATATTGTTCGAGCTGACGATAGGATTCTACTCTTTTTCCATGTGCTGTCGTGTTCATTTTAAACCAAAGCATCGATGTAGATATTCTAATTTGCGTAAATTTTAATATACGAATGTCGGTGAAAGCGTATACATGTACACTGCAGCTATTATCATGCTGCGATTGTTGACATCTTTCTCAATATTTTCGTATTGGAAAATAATATCTTTCCTATTAAAATTCAAATTAATTACATATGGAGACATGTTAACATTCGTTAATAATACGTACGAAACAGAAATTAAAAGTGTACGTTCGATCTTCAGATTACTTGGTTGAACGTTTAGATTTATATATATGTATAATCATATATATGTGCGCCTATTAAAAAATCTACGAATTTTAAAATTTTGCAACATTCAGCAAATTTACATTTGCATACAAAATTTTAAAAATTAAAAAGATTTGTGAAGAAGTAAATGAATATTTAGATGATCGTATAATAAAATTATTTACGATGGAAAATTCTATTCTTTTAAATTAAGAAGCAATATGCCTCCAAATTTCGGCAGCTCCGGAAAGCAGAAAAGGAACCGCCGGTGACCGGTCGAACGCTTTCGATGCGAGCATCGATGGTTTTGTACGAATATAATGCGGCAACATTGCACTTCTAAAGCTGACAACGCTGTAAAATCCAGCTTCCTCGGATATACACCTTTTGTGTTGCAACCTTATGTAGTTCACTAGCTGACCGTTCCATTTCAATAGAGTCCGCTATCGTACTAGGGCATCTTCTACAGAGTCGGTAATTCAGAACTGTAGACAAAAAAAGCATTGCATGGTCTTTTAAGCATGTGTCGATAGTATAGATTCTGTGAGATCATGTGAGTTGGATTGTTTGACCACATGCTTACTGAAATCCAATCCAGGGTGAGACACGTGCTATATTATCTTCTGCTAGTCGCAGGTAACCACAGCTAACCGTGTGAGGTTAGTTCGTTATTTACGAGGGTTAATTCTTGTTTTTATCGAAAATTGTGTGAATACGTACAAAAATGATTTCATCTTTAAGATCAGCAGTATGCTCTCTTATGAGAACAAAGACTTCTTCTGTTGATAGTATGTCGAGAATACTGTACCCGAATTTGACAAACACAAGATGTATGCATTTAACCTCTGTTGATTTGAAAGAAATTAGATTGGTTAATATGAAAGTTCGAGTGAAAGACACGAGTAAACTTCATTCTTTAGAAGGAGAGAGTTCCGTTTCCATAGACTTTTCGTAAGTATATGGAACTGTAAATGGTTGTCTAGTGCAACTGTATGATACTAGCGAACAGTATGATATTATGATTTCATTAATCATAATACTATATATATATGTATATATTACTATTGTTTACAGTGGTAATACAATGTTTCCGGATGCCACTACGCCAGAAAAAGCATATGATGGGATATTATACAAACACTTACCAATTATCAATGTAAAGGCAACACCGAATAATACAATAATGACTATTACTGATCATATGGGTAAATATTACTTTGTGAGCAATATTCTTATACTCACATTATGTTTACAATAGTATTGCTATAGGCTTAGTATTAGGAACACATTCAGCTGGTATTGAAGGCTTTAAAAATGCTCGGAAGGGTACTAATATCGCAGGGCAACAGGCAGCCAATACGTTTGGACTTGTGAGAAAAAATCTTATCGTTGTATAAATTTAATAGTATTCCAATTATTCGTATTTGAATAATGGATTGTGTTCTTTTTAAGCGTATTGTGGAGAAAGGTATAAAAACAATTCGGCTAAGGGTACAAGGCATTGGTGCAGGCAGAGCAGTAAGTACTGAGTTTTGGTACACACATTTTTTTGTATCGAATGATTTTGTTACAAGTAAATTCATTTATATTCGTATAGGCAGCCATAAAAGGTTTACAGTTAGCAGGAGTAGAGATTGTTTCCATCACAGACGACACTAGAGTATCATGGTGTCCTCCAAGACCAAGGAAACAAAGAAGAATATAATACATAGGATGTATTGCAAAATACCAAATAAATCAATCTGTTCTGAAGAATATATGTAATTAGTAGGTGTAAAATACAATTTGTTTTAAAACAGTTTACACATACATAGTGCTTTTCACTTATTACGTACAATATATATTACAAAATCGTATGGATAACATAAAATAATTATCCATTACAAACAAAAATGACTAGACTGAGAGATGTACGCCATAAATAACTTAAACATAATTAAAATAACGTAACAAGATATCTTACTTATTATCACATTTACTTATAAGTAATTAATAATTATTCCGATCGAAAGCGCACTATTTACATATTACAAAAGGTCTATCATATTTTATACTTTTTTCAAGCATTAAGAATCTACTGTTTAATTTAATACTCGTATTCCTCTCTTTGTTATACTTATCGTCAAATCGTATACTCTTTCTAAGAATTGGGAATAATTGATTTTACGTTAGCAGCCCTAATGGCTACACTGCGGATCTTTATGCGAATTTTCATGTTCATACATTATTATAAGAACCAAAATTTAAAAAATGCATGTCTTCAATTAAAAATTTCGTTACGGTAAACACGAAATGTAATATCATTAATGTTTGTTAATGTAAATTTCTTCTTGTACTTGAAAAATTTGCAAATATAAATGTATGAAGATCCGCATTCTAACAATGACTCATGCTCCATAGGAGGGTAAATCAGCGGAATAGCAAAGCTTTGAAATTTTCTTTATCGTATAAAAAGCGCATATCGTGTAATCCAAGGTATGTACTCCGAGACTCGCGTGTATATACCAGGAAGTCGTGCTCGGGCGCATCCTATTCCCCATGAGACTACCCCGACGACCATCATACTGCCGCCCGGATGATTTCCAATCATCAAAGGTCCGCCGCTGTCAGACTGAAACGAACGTTAAGCGTTTTGATCTCCTTTAAATAAATTAAGTCGCTATACAACTTTCTTGGTATTATGATTTTGATAATTTGAAATTAATGGAACTTATTGTTCTTCGATAAACGATGTCATAATAAACGGCGGGTTTATCATCACTCAAATGCTAAAATTATACGCATCTTCTAAAAGTATAGCTTATCAAATTTTTCTAATTTTCCAACATTTTTCGTATAGGAGATATAGTATGATATAATAAACGGTGGGTTTATAGTTATTCTAATGTTAAAATTATACTGGGTGTTTCGTAAATGGTGGGTAAAAGTTTAGGAATAGATTCCTAATGCTGCTTAGAAAAGACAAACAAGTTATATTAACATAGGTCCAGAAATGGTAATTTCTTTTGATGATTGTTCAATATGTCCACCTCCTATTTAAATACAAGCCTCAGCTCGCCGTCTCATTGAGCTCCGAACACGCTCTCAAATGAAGTATTAATTGTAAGCAAGAAATATCTCGTTACTTAACAAGATGGTGGCATTTGGAAATCTGAATTTTGATTTTTTAGGCTTCTTCGCATTTAACATAATACAAAATGGAAATGTATCAATATTTGTTGAAATTTTCCGTTCATGCGATAGTGGCAAGTTTTCTGAAGATTCTTATAAAAATTGAAGTTGATCAAACCATTAAATTGAGATGTTCTGTAAGCCATGTTAGAAAATAAAATTTCGAGAAAAATGCGATTAGTATTTTGACTATCAGTTATATACAGTGAGAGCTGTATCCCCCAAACATCCATAAGTTCGTTATTGATGCTAACTTAAACAAATTGGATCGGAATGTGAGTGCAAAGTTTGCAGGCAAACATCCATGCCAAATTGAGGCCAAACCTTGACTTCGTTATAGAGGGCAGGTCAGTCGCACCAAGTCCTTGCTCTACGAGTACATATCGAGAAAAATTGGAGTAAACCTTACAGTAGGAGGAAAAATAGAATTTTATTTAAACCTCTAAATTATATAATTATAGTTTCATATGTTTGCAATAATTTAATTCTGTTTTTCCATCTACGAGTAAAGTTTACTCTTAGAACAAGATTAGGTTCGTTCTTAGTGCGACCGACCTGCCCTCTATAACGAAGGTTTGACTTCGATTTGGTCTTGATTTGACATGGAAGTTTGGCTTCATACTTTGCACTCAAATACCGAGCCTAATGCAGAAATAGATGAATTGGAATTTGTAGACAAATTTTGGTGGCAAGTTCATAACAAATTGTTTACTGGGAAGTTAACGTTCCAGTTATCAGCTCTTGTGTTTGTACGAATCCGCATTGTTTACACAACAGTCATGACCGACTAAACACGGAACGCGTAGATCGTCAGAATTGTTCAACGTAGCAGAAGATTTCTCAAATGGTCTGCGAACGGAATCGCAAATAAGTGGATAAAACGTTTCGAGTCGGAAACGCATTCATATTCCCGAACGAACTCTTCTCTCTCTCCCGATAATTACGTTAGTCCGGAATCATCATGTTTTGCCGATATATTTTTCGGGAAGCTTTCGGGATATCGCGTAGGCGTTTCTCCTTCTCCTTCACTTTTTTTTTAAATTTCATTTTATATTGTTTCGTGGTCGAAAAAATTTGTTCCGCTAGCGCGAGCAACCCTCTCCGTGGACTCGCTGTTAATTTAACGTATGCGCGGCGGTCTACATGACCGCGGATATTTATTGAAATTCATGTCACAGTCGTTCGACGGCGCGTGAATTTCGTGTATGAACGATTGACATGCAATGCGGCGCTAACTAGCGACATATGAATGGAAGAGAAGGGATTGATACAGGGCATGGGGGTGACAATAGGGTATATGTACGTATGAAATTGTAAGAATATACTCCTGGATAAAAAGTTAGCGCGTCTTACATTTTTTAAAGTTTCGTAATGAAAACTGTACGAAAAGATCGAAATAAAACTGGAATACTAAATGCGACAAAAATATCGAAAGAAATCTGTAGTTTGAAAGAGAGTCTGTCCCAGTAAATTATTTGCTATGAATTTGGCATCCAAAATTTATCTACAAATTCCGATCTATCTGTTTCCGAATTAGGCTCGGTATTTGAGTGCAGTTTGCCGGCAGAATTCCATGCCAAATCAAGAGCAAATCGAGGTCAAACCTTGGTTTCATTATGGAGGGTAGGTCAGTCGCATTAAGAGCGGACCTAACCTTGCTCTAAGAGCAAATAGGAGGGAAAACGGAATTAAACCATTGAAAATACATGAAACTTCAAATTCTATAATTTAGAAGTTTAAATAAAATATTCCGATTTCCCTTCCACAACAAGGTTTACTCCGATTTTCCCCGATATTTGCTTTTAGAGCAAGATTAGGTTCGCTCTTAGTGCGACCGACCTGCCCTCTATAATGAAGTTAAGGTTTGGCCCCAATTTGGCATGAAATTGTGCCTGCAAACGTTGCACTCAAATTCCGATTCATCTGTTTCTGCATTTGGCTAGGAATTTGTCGACAATTCTGCTACAAGCAGAGTTTGGTACTTTTGCTCGCGAAGTACGATACAAACATTGCGCAAAATTTGCTCAAAACAGCATTTAGCTAACGGGGTGATAGCACGATATCCTTTGCTGACCGCTAAACTTAGACCTTCAGCGAATTTTTGTTGGATTTGCCGCGTTTACCACAATAGTTTGTATGTAATTATTGTGAAGTTACTTAATTATTTTGATTTCACTTACCCAGCAAGAGTCCCGGCCACCTGCTTCATGGCCGGCGCACATTTGCTTTGGCTCCACCCGTGCCGACTTGTTCTGGCTGGCGTACCATTCGCGACAAACGTGATTTTCAATCACGCGAACGTCCACTTTCTGCAGGACGTCTGCTCGTTTGTCTGGAAGATAGCAAATTAGCCTTAGACGTTGTTAAAAGGTCGATACGCGAGGTGAAATATTTGATAGAATAGATTGGAAGTGTGTAAGAAGTTTTACGTAATAATAATAACTAGACTACGGATCTTTATGCAAAAGTTTGTGCATAAAAATTCGGCACGATATTGCGAATTTGGTCTCAGATTATTGTTAAAAATTTCTTAAAGCTCGGAGTAACACAGATCTGAGCACTTCTGAAATAACATTATTTGAAGTATTATTTTTCGAACATCATGTTATTTTATTTTATGATTACTTGCATGCCTGCGACCACACTTTCGAAATAACATTACTTGAAATATATTTTATTTTATTTTCTAATTATTTGAAATAATTATTTCAGATAATAATGAAATTGTTCTTCAAAATTGTATCAGCTCACTGAATTATCAGGTTTGAGTCGAGTTTATATAGACACCTTTTATTGCATATTATTTTGCGGATTATTTATTTTTACAAACTTGAGATAAAGAAATATCGAAATAATATACTAAATAGGTTTTATTTCAAATAAAGCAGTATTATATTTATTTTCAAATAACGATGCGAAATAAATTATTTCAAATAGTTATTTCTTATTTTCATTTCAAATAAAGTGTGCCCAGGTCTGCGGAGTAGAAAATTGCGGCACAAACAAGAGAATTTCCTCGACAGTAAAACGTGCCGTTTTACATGAAATATCGATAACTGGAGCTCTTTCCTCCAAAATCGTGACACAATTTAATTTAAACTGTGATCCTAGTCTTGCAAGCAAGTGGGTAACAGCTTCTGCTGAATTTAAATATCGAAAATCTCTGCGCAAAGTAGCGGTGTGAAAGCATCACATCGAGGATAGAGTAGAATTTACTGAAAAATTCATTTTATACTACCGAGCACAAAATGTGCTCCGAAGAAGTTTCGAAATTTCGTGCTCCGAACGAAGAAATGTATTTAATCATTTTTTATGGGCAGCATCTTTGTAATTTCAATAATTACAAAATAACGCGACGAGACACGTCATCTGAATTGAATAAATCTCTGAATGAATATCTTAATTTTATCTTTGAATTTTAATTTAAAAGCGCTAGGAACTTTCGTTCCAAACCAATAGATATTTATAAAAAATTCATTGCTGCTTTAAGATAAAATATCAGTTTGTAAAAATTGTGGTAGGCTATCTATTACTCTTTAAACTTCTTTTTTGTCCGCCAGTGTATTTTTCGATCCATGTTCGTATATTCGAGAGATAACACGATTTGCAAGTGTTTCCTGTCGGAAATAGATCTTACCGGTGGTCGCGAACGCGAATTATCGTGAATCTAAAAGCATTCGGGTTACGTCGGGGAGATTCGATTTTCCGGAAAACGTCGTTTCGGCCAGAAGTTAAATTCGAACGCTAGCCCTAGTTCGTTCGAGTCGACCAAGTAAGCAAGAACTTTTGTAGAATGCAATTCCGACAGCGAATTCGGTTAGATATTCCCGGGGCCCATTGCAGCAGAACTTTACGGTACATGTTGATAACTTCACCGTGTCTTTACTTATTCACTTGAACGGCAACGATCCCGTCGTTAATAAAGCAAACTGCGCAAGAAGCGCCCTAACTTCCTCTTATCTTTCTTAATCCAACTTACTCTCTTTCGTCTGTAAACCGTCGTTCGTTCTTTCGTACTCGGGACTTGTTTTAAAACGTCCAACTTGCCCGACGAGCCTTTGTGAACATCGACGGACGTTCTGTTTTAATACCATCCAATTAATTTGATCAAGGGCCGAATAATCAATGTTAACTCTTCTGCAGTTTAATACCAGGGAGTTTCAGCCGAAGCGAAATGTCGAAATTCTTCTTTAGCCTATCTTCACTGGATAATTAAAAGCTAATAATACTATATCGTTAGGTATTTGTATGTTGCAAATACTATATTTCGTTCGAAGCAGTTTTTCTTTCTATATAACAACTATTTTATAATAAGTGAACTCTAGACTCTGCGGATCGTCGTTGTGCATTTATGCTTTACACAAATTTTCGAAAAATCCGAAAACAAAATTCGAAATTTTTTTGGATCTACGAAGGCTATTCCCACTGAAAATAAATATTGTCCTTGCATGAAACACGTTTGTTATTACTAGGCCTCGGATTATTACTTAAAATAAAAATTGTCTGCATTAAACGGAAGAATTATTTATTTGATCATGTTCGGAAGTCGAAAATAACATATTGGCATTCTTAAATTCTTTTAATTTAACTTTTTGGGAGAGTACAGATAGTTTATTATCTAACTGTCATTAAAATGTAGTAATTTATTAAACAATTAAGGCACTACTTGTACGTAAGTATATGGCCGTCACTGTACCTCCAAAGATACAGCAGCGTCGTTCCAGGATTAAATAGGAATATAAAACAATGCATGAATATCAGAGAAAAAAAAATGCAATGCTAATACATTTGTTCGATGACGGTTCACCGTCCTATTAGATTGTAAAAGGGTTAACGATCCTCGTCCCTCGGTCAAATTACTTGCAAAGGGATCGAAGTATTATTTACTTACGTTGGGTCCTGTTTTCGCCGAGCCAACCCCATCCGGCCGCCTTAGCTAGTTCCCCCCCGAAGGCACTGTATCCTGGTTTCCCTGTGGCCACAGGTAAACAGGCGGGTTTCACGCTTTCCGACCAACTGATTGGCCGAGCGAGTTCCAGCAGAGCAATATCGTCCACGAATTTTCCGCATTTGTGGCCAGGGTGTAAAATAGCGTTCGTCACTCTCTCCTCTGTCGACGGGGGCACTTCCGGTCCTCTCAGATTGTATTCCCCCAGACTGACTCGTAGCTGACCAATTGGCACCAACGATGTAAATCTGTTTCAAGCAAAAATATACGCCGTGACACACGGTGCTAATTTTGCTGATACAACTTTCAACAACTAACATCTGTATCGCTAATAATACAGATGACTAAGAATAATAGAATCGATTCGGGTCGCTTTTAGCAAGACATCGAAGTACAAAGGTGGCATATCCAATTTTTAACAACCCAATTTGAATTTGGTTAAACTTCCATTTAGGGGACCAAAAATTTTCAACTTTTCTGAATGTAATATTATACAATTCGTCGAAACAATAACAGAACTTTAAATACTAGTGCGCGGAATCCAAGTAGCAGAGTTCACTGGTTCAAAAGTTATGCGTGTTTAGATTTGTAAGCGTAGTGTCGGCCAGACCTAATCCCGATTAACCTTCTCCTGGCTCCGTTTATTGGACGATGTCTGAGTACATGCCAATATGGTGGCGCCTTTACCTTTCCAACGTGCTTCAAAAGGAGCAACTTTACTCGCGCATAACTTTTAAACGAGTGAACTCCGCGTATTGAAATTTCAATTCCGCGAAACGGAACTTGGAATTCCATCATTGTCTGGTGAAATTGTATAATATTACATTCAGAAAAGTTAAAAATTCATGGTCCCCTGAATGGAAATTCAACCCCCAATTTCGTTCGACACGTGCATATACTAGAGTGTACTCTATTGGCTGGAAAGAAATGTGGTGAGATCAAATATAAACACGAGCTAACGTATAAAAATTCCGACCCGACTAGAGACTACAGAATCCGCTGCAAAGCTGCTTGTTTATTCGAAACGCAAAGTCCAGAATAACTCGAATTAATCGTCAAGAGCATATTTTCTACGGATAAACTCTTTAAGCTTTTGCTTTGTGCTTGGCTGTGTTACATTGAAAAATGTCCAAGTAAAACATGCACTTTATACGCATTAGAGATACATGTAGGCCAAGTAGAACAAATAGCCATCTTTATTCTCTTGGCCTCTTTTAGCCCGCGAAGCAGTCAAAGTCCGACGACAATGCAGCGCGTCGCCGGCAAGTAATCATCGTGGAAATTAAGTGCAATGAGAACGAACTATGCTTGTGTGTGTGTCCACTATTGCAAAAAAATTCGAAGTTTTCCTTATCCTTACTTAAGAATGAGACTGGAACATCACGTTGCTTTATAAAAGTAACAAGATTGAGTTTATCTAGACCTTTTGCTATTTTTAGCAAACATTTTTTTTCAAATTATTATTTTTTATTTTTTTTAGCGTTAAGTAACATTTTCGCTAGCTTTGGAAAAAGCCAATTGTGGCTACATTAATAAAACCTCGAGAAACATGGTCAGTTTCTCTTGCGAACTTTTTTTCATTTTGTTTATTTCACTGCTGCATTCATCGTTGCTTTTTTTCGTCTTATGCGTTCGTATGTCCAACAGTTTTTGTGTCATCTCTCTTGTGCGCACTCGTGTTTTGTGCGAAAACTTCCCTGAATCGGGTCCTTTAAAAAAGAAACAAACTTGGGTGGACAAAGTTTTAATATTAGTTTTGTCAGTGGAAGTACTGTACGTGAGAATATTGGAGTAAAGCTTTAAACGTGGATACTCTTGTTTTGGGGAACAGAGAGCCTCTAATTAAAAAGTTAAATTTCATGCGATCACTCGGTTTATTGTTGGACGTACAGATTTTTTAAATGTTCTACGATTAGTAGTATAGTTGATTTGCTGATTCTACATGTAACAAAAAATAATACTACATGGTTTATAGGTTCTCGACAACTTTTATTTTAAAAATAAACTATTTTAAAAATCAACCCTCCGACAGTGGAACCCGAGTCTATTGCGACCCAGAGAATCAAAGTCGTTATTTAATTACTGAATTTCTGTCCATTCAATTGAACGAATAAAATGTTACATTGAATAAAATGTAACTAATGAATCCGAAAGAAGTATCTACAAACATATGTTTTAGAAAATTAATAATAAAAGCTATGAATGGTGTTAAATCAAATTTTAAGTCAACATCAATTGTAGTATACCTTCAGTTGTTTTTTGAATGAATAAAATTGTGCTTTAACGCAAAGTCGGCCAGTGTTTAAAAAAAAGTTGTACGAATGCTAGCAGATTGTTATCAAAGAGTCGTAGAAAACAACGGTAACTATTTAATCGATTCATTGTAACACTTGCAATAAAGAGGAAATTAAAGATGAATCGGAAATCGCATCAAGACTTCTGCAGTGACCCGATACATAGCGTAAAAACCATGTCCTGTCTCATTCTTGCAAGCAACGTTCCTTTCGTTACCCGAACTCCGAGCGTTCCTTCTTGGAAGCAGAGAAAAGCCAGTTCTTTCGCGAGCTTTGTGCTCGTTGGACGTCGGCAATTATTTAACCGGGATTTTTGTGTTCCGCCCTGTGGCGGTACACACCAACCAAGCCGTGGCGGTACACACCAACCAAGCCGTGGCGGTGCGGCCGCTGTTCGGTCTCGAGTGCAACGGGTTCGGTTAATTAATCGGTTGCTGCCGGTCCCGAATAACTAACAAAATTATGGCAGCGAGCCGGTTTTCCTCGTTTCTCTCGCATTAGAGGAGATTGTTTCGTGCCAGTTTCTTCGTTGCCGCGATTCTTCCACCGGCGGTCGAGGTGGCGCAATCATGCTCGAGTGGTCGCGACTCGTTTCCCCAAGTTTCGCGGTCCCTCCTTTACGTCCTCCATCGCCCCACAATTCGCCACGCTCCTTACGAAGCTCCCTGTAATGGCCCCTTCTCAACCCCCGTCCGGGACCCTTCCACCATTGTTCCACCGGTGGCCGTGGATTATACGATTTAATCTGGACGCATCATCGCCACTCCTCCCTTCCTTTATCGTCGCACCCTTCCAATTAAAATGCACCGCTGGGCTAAACGCTCGGATCGAACGAAAAGGGTGACCGTGAGCGGTTTTTCTCTTTCCGCGTTTTTGTTACGGAAACGGGACTATTAATTGAACGTTAATCTAGTTGCGAATCTGTCGCGAGGAGCAACGACGCGACGTTGTTAATTATTTAGAGATTAAGCTTGTCCAGGCACATTCGCGTTCTATACTTCTGAACAAAATGACAGCGTGTGCCAGTTTTAACTTTTCGCAAAAAGGTTATACAGTGTTCTCTCTGTAACTGTCGAAAAGATCTCTACCGTAACTGTCAAAATTTTATCACCACCTCCGAGGAATCCCCCTTGGTAAGGGGGTTAACTCAAAGGCGCCTAATGCAAGCGAAACAAGAAATTGCAATTTTTCTAATTTTTTAGTTTTTTAATGGAGCTTTTACCATCGTATTCGTCTCTCTTTTTTATGATTAAAATAATATCAAACCCGATATAGTTCCACCTCGCTAGCTTTCTGAGCAAGCAGAAGGAAAATGGAGATATAGAAGGTGAAATGATAGCGCACTCGAGTTTCGTGTACTACTTTCGTGTTTTACTCTGATTTTTATATAGTAGTACCGAAAAAATAGTGAATTCTTGATATATGTCAACAACACGGGTCTTGACAGTGTCATGTATCGTGCAGGAGACATACCCTAGCCGTGTTATGTTTACACTCCTCGTCGTCCGATGCCTCTCGAGCTACGTGACTTCTCACGGAGTATACCCCGCGGTAGTGGGGATAATTCCGTGACGTTTATCATCCAGGCCTTGGCGACATATACAGAGAAATCACTGTATGCATAAAAATCTGAATTTATTGTTAGGATCATTTATTGAAATAACCTTTGGCTCTAATAAAGATCCTAATAAAAGCAATGCCATAGTCTCGTACTTCTGCGAGCCATGTATTTCTGTAATCGTAATCATTTGTAAAGGCGGTGTCGCACCAACAACCGATAGTCGGTTCACGTACTTTTCAGGCGTTGTTCCTCCTTCATTTTTCTGTCGCGATAGCTCTACAAATAATTCTGTTTCATGCTTGGGGCTGCATTAACGAAATTTATTTCGGTCGTTTCCGTGAACGATAAAGAAATCGCAGACAATGGCCGGCGAGTCGGATATATTTTCACGACCTCGCGTCTGGTGGCAACGTTTTGTCATGCGTTTTGCATGGCCGCTAGCAATTACCGAGTGGTCTGTAATCTACACGCAATCATGGTTTACAACGCCGAAGCTCCGCTGGATTCTCTCCCCAGCTACCCTGTCCAGTTTCAACCCTCCCTAACTCCTTCCTCTCTCTCTCTGTCTTTCTCTTTCTCGTCCATGTATGCATGCACATACATTTGCTCACCGAGCGAGATAATGTGTGAGAGAGAGACAGAGGATGTCTACACGTTTCATCGCACAGCGTTACTGTCTCGCCGTTTAATTACACCTGCATGAACACGGTTCCACATAAATTTCTTCCCAATATCCAGCTGTGAAGAAATATTAAATACTTAGCGCTCTCTCTCTCTCTCTCTCTCTCTCTCTCTCTCTCTCTCTCTCGATTTAATAAACATTGTAACAATTTTTAATTCTCTGCAGATTATACAGTAACGGACAAAAGAAAGTTTAAAAGTCCAATCTCTGTTAGAAGAAAATTTGACGTTTTTAGAATTCAAAGGTATGGGGATATGTAAGTGATTTCTCAAATTTTTTGTTGCATGTTCTGAAACATAAAAATATCTTGAAGTTTTTAATTTTTCAAAGCACGGTAATACTCTTCACTAGTCGAGTAAAACAGAAAGAAAATATGAAATGTTCTATAATAAGCTGTAGGAATATTCTACTTTTCAATCTTTAAACAACTAATAAAATTGGAATTTCTGTATATGAGTACAGTGTTTACTCCATATATGTCCCAAAACAGAGAGCCGATTTTTAGCCGATAAAAGTCCGCTGTTTCCGTGCCGTGATTGGTCCGCGTTTTTCGTTAATAACTCCTTAAGAAAGCCGTAGAGAACATCTTCGCACAGGAAAAAGTTATTTCAAATGACATTAGGAATGACTCCTTTCAAGAAAGTGCAACATTTTCGGGACAGTCTGAATTTGTTAACATGTTATTATATAAATCGTGGGTTAAAAGTACGGATTGAACGTTAACTGGTAAAAAGCGACATTTTAAAATCGTTTTCAATTTTCCTGGGGAAAAAAATATCCTGACAGGGATCATACAAACGCGTAGTTTACTTTTATCGTCCGCTCTGTTTTATTCGCAGCGGTGATCGTTTCCGGGCGTATAATACGAGCCGGACTCTTGACTCTATTCGCCGGTTATGTTTACCGGTGCGAACAGCATCGTGTGCGGTGTTGGCCCTGCGACAACGCGACTCGCGTTTCCGTACGATGCACGTCAGTGAAAAATACGCCCCAGGTTTCATTTAATATGTAATCGTTGCTCCAATTAACATCAATATCGCAGGAAACAGTGCACAACCGCGCGGAACGGGCACGCGCCAGTCGTTTTATATAATTTTCACGAAGCGATTAGCTGTTCATCCGCTTATTCGATAATTGCGGAACGGCTGCGAAAAGTCAGAGGAAACGTTTGTCAGTGGAACGCGGGGACTCGATTGCCGCGGACTGCATTTGCATGCATAAATTCATCACAACCGTGGAAATCGTGCCTTGACACCTTTCCCTACCCCTCTTCCCCTTTTTCACCGTGCGTCCGATTTAGTTCATCATTTTCAGTCGTGGCGGGATTATGGTTGTCGTTGGTAAAAAGCAAAAAACGTTTCACCAGAATTTCATTTAGCGCGTATTACATAGAGTCGGGGACAAAATCAAGTGGACACCCTTTAAAAACTATGTTTTTTGAAATTAGAGCAAACGACTCGAGTTTCGTTTTTTGGACGATAGAAGGATTAGTTTACTAGATATTGTGGAAAAAACATTCTTTTGAGATTGTTGTTCCTCGGAATTACAAAGAAAAAAAGTGAAGGTTATTATTTGTAACTTTTTTATCTGTGCCTGTAAATTTTTAAATATACCTTTTGTAGATCCAAGTATGTTATATACATGCATAAATCGAAATCGGTTGCAGCATAAAGAAGCCATAAGCATTAAAAGAAGCAACACAATCTTTGAATTTTGTCATAAACCTTACACTTTCTTGGAAGGGGTGATTCCTGAGTTGATTCGCAGTAACTTTTTCCTTTGTGAAAATATTCTCCACGATTTTGTTAACGAGTTATTAACGAATAACACTGACCAATCACGGCGCGGCTAGAGCGGACGGAATCCAGCTCGGCCAATGCTAACGCCAAGTTCAGCTGTAGCGACGCTGTGATTGGTCCGTATTTTTCTTTAATAACTTCTGAATAAAGCTGCGGAGAACATTTTTGCAAAAGGAATAAGTTAAATCAAATGACCTAGGGAATCACCCCTATGAAGACACCCAGTATATGTGGCTCATAGTAGCCTGGATCGATTATCGACAATAACAAAGTGAACTGTTATTTCAGTCTAAAGGATAAATAATAATAAACCTATTTAGTAGATTTTGTTCGAAATCTTCATTGCGAATCGGACTCGATGTCATAGCGCAAGGGCTTGTAAATGACCCCACTCCTGTTCATTGGACGTTCAACGAAAACATTTATTTACGTCGTCCACGGGAATATTTTTCCCGAGCGACACTTAACGCGTACGATCAAATGTTTCTTGTCAAAGCTGGTGAAACACACTGACGAATTTTTATCAAACAATTCTCGATCGACGTGCGCGCGTGTACGCCCCGCCATGTACAGTCCACACGAGCTGACGTACAGTCTCGCTATACCGGTTCTCGAAAGGCTCAGCCGCGACAGTTAAAATAAAAATTTTCCGCGTGACTACGTGCTCGGATACAACGATTTCCGGCGTGCCAACTACCAGGCGGATGACTCCGTGACTGCGCCGGAATTTTACACACCAACTCTTTTATACACCTGCGTCTTTCGTAATTTTTTTGGACACGGCCCGTTAAACTTTTTATCCCTACGCGGGGCGTGATGATTTTTGCAGAACGACCATCGTAACAGCCCCCTCCCGCGCGTCCGACAGCACCTATATGACGGGCCGCCACGTCGGTTTCCAGCTTTTAAACCAGGCACAGATTCGCGTGGATTGCACCGACGGATTAAGTGGATTACGACACAGTCACTTTGCCAGAGCCCTTTGAGGCAGCCGGATCTTAAAAAATTAAACCGGCCCGACCGTAGTTTAAACCGCTTCTCTGTGCGCGCTTCCCCGCGTCACCGTTGCCGTTTCGCACGTTCAACTTTCGCCGGAAGTGGGAAGCGGTTTCCAGCGCCTAATAGGCTCGTTTACGATGCACGACTTTTTATTCGACATGCCGAAAGCAGATTTATGAGCTACGCGATATACTCTGTGCGCACTTCACAGGAAGTCCCCTAGGCAGGAATGCGGCTGTAAGCGCAAAATACGGATTGGGTCATTCCGTATTTTTCGTTGTAGCCGAATTATTGGCTAAATTGTGTGACGTCAAAGCCTAATCATTGCGTGTAAACGAGGACCCCCTCTGCCTCTGTGCTGTCTCGCGAGACTTCTTGTAAGGTACGGAGAATACAGTAGTCTCTCCGTAACTGTCATATCCAGATAAGGGGAGGGAGCACGAATTGAGGGGAAAAAGTTACCCCCTCTCTCTACCAGTACCGGAGTATGCACGACAGGAACGCGTCACGTGACCGGGCCGCGGCGGAAGCGTGGGGAATAACGCGATAGAAGGGGAAATTAGAGTGGGGGAACAAGTCTTGATCAGGCGACTATGGTCGCATCCAGAGTTTCCAGCGTAGAGTCTTCTTTACGCTCTTCCTCCACCATCAAATTCCCCTTCCGCGACTCTCTGCACCAGAGAGGGAAACGTCGCGGTTCCCATCGTGCAGAGAGTTAGCGCTAGTGTCGCCAGCTGCGAATCAAACCACATTTAGTGGCAGAAGGGGAAGCATTTCGAACCAAGCGACAGTTATAGTAGAGATGATACATTTTTCGTACTGTGCCCTAACATAGAGAAGAAACCTATTTAGCATATTTCTTGTTTTTAAAACAACTTGACAATCTTTACTGTATGCAAATCTGCAAGTTTATTGTGTTGGAAAATCTATATTCGAAGATTAAAATATAGGAGTTTATTTTTCTATTTAATTAACTGTTGTATATATGGTATGGCGTAAACGAGTTAAAGCCTTATATGCTCCTCAGATGCAAATTCATTCTACATTTTCCAACACATCCGACTTTCACATAGTTATACAGGAATTAGTCAAACTTTGTTATACAGGATTTAAAAATAAGTTGAAAACGGGGAATAAACTTTTGTAGTCCGAGGTTTCGTTTTTGAGAAACCGATCGAACTTGAAGATTCTGATCGGGTCTGACCACGACTGGTCGATTCTACTTGTTGCAGATACTAATGCGTGAGAGTCCTCGAATTTCTCGAGAACGTAGTCTTGTTTGAAAAAAAAACGTTATTTTATATTTTCAACTTGCTTCTGTTTGTAGAATCATTCCCTTTCTGGCTGTACCACCAGACCGGAAATAATCTGTAAGTTCAATGATTTGTGTTACCAAACGAGCGTGAAATATACGTCACCTCACCCTTACTAGCTTCGCGATATTAAGCTATCAACGAACGTTTGACCTTCGTGAGTAAGGAACAAAGCACCCCAAACATCCCAATCGTGAGCTTCGTTATAACAATGGTCTCAGTGGATTAGAAGTTCAGGAGTTCGGTGATCATGAATTTAATCAGGGCCTCGTCTTCATTTTGCATACTCAGCAAATTCTGAAATTTTCGAGATTCTCGAAGATCTTTGGCAATCTTGAACATTTTAACCCTAAATCTCACCGACTTGTTCGCGGTTTTCATTATAGATCCTTCAGACTTTTGAAGTCCTTACGATCCACAAAATATTGAGATGTTTTTTTAAACATTCCAAGATCCCCATTATTTTTTCCAAGACTCTTGGATCTACTACTCCTAGCAAAATATATTCGATCAAAATCGTGAATATGACTGTGGGACGTATTATTTTGGCATATATTAACTATGAATAATAGTACTGTATAGATATATATCAGATAGATATGGTATAAAAGGTAATGATATTTTAGAAAAATATTAATAAAATGACGGATTGTTTTGCAGTTTATCAAATACAAAATATTGGGTTGAAAGTTGGTAGCGTTTTTAAATAAAAATTTAAAGATGAAACCAAGATATTTATTCATAGGTTTATTCAATAACACGATAAGTTACCCCTAAAATGGTGAAATGTAATAGAACAGAATGAAAATATGTTACAAATCTATGAATAAACATCTTAATTTTATCTTCGAATTTTAACTTAAAAACGCTACGAATTTTCGTTCCAAGCCAATATTTTTAGGCGATTGCAATTAAGAATGTGTCCGCATACTTTCGAGCGGCGGTGTAGACTTAGCAGCCCTATAAGGGAAGACTGATGGTGTGACGGAGAGGGATTAAAATTGTTGGACCACCATAAAAATAGAATAACCCAATTCCTGGTAAACCGGGATTAACCGTGTCGTGTATTGGGCGTCATTTTTCAAGCCTGCGCGATCGTATCAGAATAATTACGGGACGGTTTGTTGGACAAGGTGGTTGCGTTGCGTTGACATTTACGCGGCAATACTGAAAGCGGTAGAAAATTTTGGCACAGTGGGCTCGTGCCGTGAATATCGTTTGCGATAAGATCTCTCTCTCACTCTCACTCTGTCCTTCTCTTTTTGCACGTGTTTCCCTCTCTGTTTTTCCGTGTGTGTGCGTGTCTGTCTGTGTGTGTGTGTGCAAATTCGATTACGGGGAACAATGGGCAGCTTTCCATGAAGAAACAGTCGGTTTTCCAACATGAATATTTTTGCAAGCAACCTGCATATTGATTACGCGAACACGCGTATACCAGCATCATTGTAAAGAACGGCGATATAAACTATGGCGGGGATCGATATTAATGTTATGGCGTAATGCTTTGAAATTTAGATGCCGCTTTTTCTGCCGATATTTTTCTCTCGCCTAATGCCGCGGAAGCGAACTATCGAATTTAACGGCCACGGTCGTTCCGGTTCGAATTTATAAATACTATTTGATAGGATAGTATGGAAATTTGAAACTTCGAAGCGACGATAGTTGCAGTTATATCTGGGAATATCGAACGTTCCCCCCCCACTTCTTTTTATGAACATATTTTTGTCGGATATAAAAATTTCTGATACCCTTGGATATTTTTCGTTTCGGAAATGCAATTCGTTCCGTGAAATGGTGCTAGACGTTGATTCGCAATTAGTCATGATTTACTGATAAAGAAACGTAGATATTATTTTAATTACGGTATCTTACCGATGCTTGCGAGAAAATAAAACTGGATTGGCAGACACATAAAAATTCAGGAAATTAAATTTTAACAATGTTTGAAATTTGAACATCGAAAAGAACAGAATGTAGAATTTTTTTTATTGTATGGTTTTGTCATCACATCGTCACAAATGTGTTACTTATAATTATCAAGGGACATATAATTTGATGTAAATCATTTCTTGATAGACGAGTAGAGGTCATACGTAGGTTAAATTCGTTCCTTTTAAATGGAATGATTAGGTGGCTTGATTCCAAAATCAATATGAATACAGTAACATATTCTCATTGCTTCGAGTACGTAATATTATTTTTTATAATTAAGTCTGTATACTACAATTTGACATTCTTATCTTAGAATTTGAATATGTAACAGTGAAACATTATATATTATATCATATACATAGCGAATAAACATTTAATAACAAAATAATCATGAGAAAAACATTGATCCATCATTATTAGTTTTTAAAGAGTTACATATATATTTGGCATATTTTGACAAAATTCTACAACGAGATGGCTATGCCACTCTAGCCGCTCCGGTCCAATTTTCAAATTACAGAAATGTAAATTAATAAATGTAGAACGCCCCCGCCATAGAAATATTATAATTTGATTTCTCGGAATTTCAACAGAAATGCAGCTCATTCATTGGGCAGGGCACACACACACAGGCATGCCCAGAACTAGTGATGAGATGAATAATGTATATTTGTTGGTTTTTACTACGAAACTTTAAAAATGCAAGCTGCACTATCCCGGAGTGTGCAAATGTGACCTTGAGGTAACGATGATCATATTAATGCTGAAGGACATCGTTCTGAGTCGGAATAAACGCAGTGGATGAGATGCAGTATACTTACGAGCATAGGCAATGTGCTGCAGTTAGAACGAATTTCGAGTTGAGGATGGTCCCGCCGCAGAAGTGTCCTCCTTTTCTGCTGATGCTAACCATCCAAGGAAACTCATGCGGTATCGCGTTTTGCCCTCCGACGAGTCTGGCTGCGCGTGTACCAATTGCTCCATGTCCGCAAGGTACGTCTGCAACTGTTAACGAAACGTCTGTCTAACTAGCGGCCCGGCAACATCGGTAAGCAATTGCAACGACAAGCGAAAAATACACGCCAGCCATTGCGATTGAAACGAAATTACTTGAATAGAGAAAAATGGGCTGGGAAAAGTTGCAACCGTCCAGAGACCTCGTTCTCGTTACACGCCTTTTCTCATTTTGTTTTTTCGTTTTTATTTATTTATTTTTTCATTAAACGAGCCCGTACGCCAAGAGCAGCGCCCTTGTACTCGTGCCAGGAAAGTTCGCTTTAACTTTTATCGGAAATAATCACTTAGCAAACAGGCGTGTTCATTAATGCCGGACAGGATTCCGTTTGGTTCGTACCACACTGCGAACAACGTTCTTTTTTTTCTGTATTTTTCCATTCGCACAAGTTGTACTCGAATGGGAACACAAGATGCATTTCAAAGAGGTTGTTCTGGTGGTTGGAAAACGCTTCGGTTAGGGTATATGTACAATTCCCGAGCAATTGGAATTTATGGAATTCGGAGCCCAGGAAATTTGTATTTTATGGGATGATAATTTATGTACAGTGGAGCCAAAAAGTATTTGAACACTAAATTTCCGATTCTCGAAAAATTCGCGGTTTAGTGATTACAGTCTTTTCTCGATATATGTCGCAAATACCTGGCTAATAAAAGTCGTAGAACTATCCCCACTACCGCGGGGTATACGGGTCGGGTATGACGTTCAGCGTGGATTAAAGAATAGTATCTTATGGACGATATATGTCGCTGGGAATACCCGTGTTGTTGACATATATCGAGGAAACACTGTATGGTGCATGGAGGATTTTCCATTATAAAGAATAGATGATATACCAATAATTATTTAATTGAAAAAACTATGTTTCTTAACATGATGCTTGTTAGATGTCATCGCGTTTATTAATGGTCTGTTTATTCTTAAAGTGTTCCATTTATTTTATTACGTTGTACTGTATAAAAGTTACAGTAAAGACTTCTAAATCCCCAAAACGAATGAAAAGTGTATAAATTGAAAGTGGTTTTGTAATTGATTTAATGAAAAGATGAATTAATCTTTTTTGGTTAATGCTATCGGTTTCAATCGCTGGGAGCGTTTAAATCTTTTAGAAGAAAAACATCGATGTTTACAACATTTTATTCGACCGGGTGAACAGACCTGTCCAAAATATCGACTATCCTATTCGATATGCTCTGTGCAACCTTTTTACAATTCAGTAACGTATCGCTACCGACCATGCTCGCCAAGGGTATTTACACCCTATAAACAACCATCCACGATACGCATACTTTTTCTCCATGCTTCTCCCCCGGGGATACCTGTGCAGTTCAACGAGAGCGTGCAAGCACAATCTCAAAGGATTTAACGAAACAATTTTCGTAAAACATTTTATTCGAATCTAAATAAAGAAAAGGGATTTCACTAACTAGAAAATATAAAACGAATTAAAAATAATATTGATTTTTGTTACGTGTGCCATAATTGCCTAAAAATTCGCAGTTCAATGATCGCAACTAACTCGAAGGTGTAGCATACAGTTTTCTTTCGATATAAGACAACGATATTTTTTTTCACAACAAGAAAATCTCCATATTCTTTCTTTTTCTTTTGTACGCTTGGCACCGCTTAGTGACAGATCTTGACGGTATGGAACCCATAAAGCTCTGCCCACTCAAGCACA
>CM052117.1:2031689-2068279 GCA_028454245.1 Halictus quadricinctus | reverse complement strand
GTATCAAAAAATGATCTAAATCGAAGGTGACTTAATGTTAATATTTAACAAAAAGTTATCGAATATTATTGCGAGTGACGGTATTTATTTATTTATTTATTTATTATTGCTTTAAACCAAATGGTTTATTTAGCAAGTACAATAGCTTATATTACATTCAGTGAGAAATTGATAAATTATTTTCAGGACTTCTATATCAGGTTATGACTTCTGAAGCTTACTTCCGGTTTCCAGAGGTCACACCTAATGGAACAAAGCGCTCATCTTACAGTCGCCGATTTGAAATTCGCTGAGCATTGTGGGCATATTTCGGGTCTTGATAATGAGTCCGATAACAGTTCTGAAAAACACTAAAACGTTCCCGCATTTCTTCCTCAGCTAGGACGGTTCCCGTTCTTGCTATAATCCGAAGATTATTATTATTACGCGATCTCGTTGTGCAGTCGCGTTTTAATAAGATTGGCCCATTCTCAGATAAGACTGTCCAATTACGTTTGACCGTTTCAGATGAGCGTTTAGATAGGAGTGGTTTATTCCGAAAAGATCGCTGGTCCCTGTATGAGGGGAACGTGACGGAAATCTTTTGATCTTTACATCGATCCTCGAACAACGAGAATAATTAAAGCTGGCCGTGACGCGTAATCGTGTTTCCCGCGCGCGCATACGTTCTCCGCGACGTTGTTATCATCGACAAACGGCAATCGGATTATGCACCTACGAATAATCACTGTGACAGTTGGTCAGGATAATCGTGGGACACCGAAGCTGTTGACCGCGCGCGTGTGTGCGTGTTCGCTCTGGAGAGCGTCGCGACATTAGCAGATACAATCTCGTCATTAGACCCTGGCAAAATTGGGGAGCACTTCTTGCAACCAACCACGTATTATATGTAATTTCGGAAAACGATGGGACTAATAAAAACGAATGTAAAGTAGGATTTACGGGGTAAATCGTACAACTGTGAGCTACATAGAAATACGAATTAATTTGCCGTCCGAAAGTATTCGATGTCTTCTATTTCAAAACTTGCTACGATGTCGAATAATTTAATTACAGTGCTCGACGAAATTTCACATTACAGTAGGACATCGATTATATGAACATACGATACAGTGTTTACTCGATATTTGTCCAAAACACGGGTCTAGCCACGGACATGTATCGGCCAGGACATATTATTCTTTGATCCACGCGACATTGTACTCCTCGGCGACCTAGGTCTCTCGAGCTCCTTGGCCCCTCACGACGTACACCCCGCGGCAGTGGGGATAATTCCGCGACATTTATCGTCCACGTCTTGACGACATATACAAAGTAAATACCGTATCTGAATTCTTTACTATCCGTACACGTTCCACATGTAAATAGCTCGATCTATAGCGATCCCTATAAAACAAAATTGTTTACAAGAATGAGTGTAAATTAACGCAATTGGAAGTATGTAAATGGAGCAATTGAACGTGTGTGTACGGTTCACATTGCTCTCTAAAGCTAAGAAACAAATCTCTTATTTTTATTGTTTTTTAAATGGAAGGGGTTGCAGTGTTGCACTTACTATCCAGTAAGGGTATGAAGGGTCCCCCTTCAGGGACCTCTTCCTAATTGGCTAAACATCCCTACCCGATGGAGCCCCCCGGTGGCAATGTAATTTTGACAGTTACGGTAGAGACCTTTGCGACAGTTACGGAGAGAATACTGTAATGAAATGTAGAACGTGCTGTCCTTTTGTCCGGAAGTGTGCAAGCGACGAGAAGATGAATTTTCTGAGGCGGGTCGGCTCTATCGCCGCCGGTCTCTTTGACCTTTGCATTGGACAAAGGGATGATCAAGTGGACGAGGAAGCCTTGCGGATTCGCGACGTGCGCGGACGGACACGCGTGCACGTGCATATGCGACAGCGGTGTGCCACGGGGAATATGAAAGCGAGAGTCACTCGGCTGTTACTCCATCCACGTTCCGCTGAACTTGACCTACTCTTTGTCTTGTAGTACACCGCGTTCAGCTTCTCTCGCTCGCGCGCCCACGAAATCCTCCGCGCCGCGCCGCGTCCTCTTTGTCCCTCGGCCGGGAGTTCGCCTTCGCCGCGAGCAATCGGTTCGAGTTAACCTGCGCCTGACAGGTACACCACGAAATATTTCTGCAGCTGCTTATCCGGGTCAAGTTCGTATCTAGACGCTCGGAGATCGGAACGCTACGCCGCGCCGCGCCGCGTCGTCGTCGTCGTCGTCGTCGCGTCGTCGCGTTCCCCACGGACGCGGAACTGATAACGGGTTCTTCGCGGTTGATTCACCGTGTCGCCGGTCTTTTCACCTGCGCCCGTATTTCTGGCTTCTTTTTCTCGGCTTGGTTGTGTGCGAACACCTCGGGCTCTCGGCGAGGTCTGCACAGCGAAAGTGAATATTGATTATTTTCGCCCGGAGGTTCAGTGAACCAGGTGCGCAGGGAGATTGAGCTGAAAATGGAGATTGATCGGGGAAGGAAAATTGGGTTGCTCAGATTTTGTTACGGATATTTGTGTCATTTATTTTCCACTTGGCTGGCGATTTTTTTTTTTTACACTTTCTCGTTCCACGACACTGGCACACGGTGGGTCCAAATCGCGAAATCGTGGTCGAAACCTCAAAAATGAACTTTTTGTTGGAGATACGGTAAGTAGGTATGAAGATTATTTGGTTACTTCTACCTACAAAACGGTCAGAGCTGGAAATGAACATTTAATTTTTTGTGTTTTCTTGTAAGTAGTAGTAACGCTTTATTTCTCAGAAATCATGACAAGTGTATACAAACTACACGAATTTAAAAGAATTGTATCATTTCTTTAAAATGGAGAAGTAAAATAATTAATTGTAACGTTTGTGAAAATAACGTAAATTAAAAAATTATATAAATCACTAACGGGCATTCACTTTGGCGTAACCTGTTTGAAATAAATATTCTTCAAAACTGTCAAAGAACAAAGTCCGGCCGAGTCCGGGAAAAGAATACAATTTGACCTTCTCTTAAATAATATTATTAGTTAACCTGTTGTATATGATTTACACGGTAAAATAAAATTATACCGATATGTAAAAATCAAATACTTACCTTCGCTTACACGCTCCATTTTTTTAGATAATAATTTGAACAACAAACGAACAAGTTGTACGATGAAGAAGCGTTGGCTTGTTTATAGTTATTTTGCAATGGCAAAACTTCAACGTCGTATACTTCGTAATGACCACGTGCAATCGAAATATTAGCGGTTAAATTTCTAAGAAATTAATGTTCTTAAAGAAAATAGAGCGTCAACAAAGATATCTGAAGTTCAACAAATTTCCCATTTTATCCACTTAGAATTAAGGAATAAAGTTAAAACGGTTTGTAACAATTCTAGTTGATCCTAGAAGTAGAATGTTTATGTGTACTAAACTTATAGAATAGTTAATGGTTACGTTGTATAATTATAAAGCTTAATGATTTTACATTCTTGGCAAACTACATACGACTTTACAGTATTAATAATGGTGCATATTTCTAGCATCGTTATTACAATATTATTAAACTGAAATTATCTTTGTACGATTGAAGTGTAGACATAAATAATTAATAAGTGATGGGAAAGATTGCGTTTATATTTTCCATGAAGGAAGAGCAATTTTTTGCAGATGATGGAGAATAGTTAGAGAAATGAAAATAGTCATATACAATTTTTACTCGATATATGTCCAAAACACGGGTCTAGCCAGGGACATGTATCGGCCAGGAGAATTCTTTTGGAGGTTCATGGCCCCTTACGGGGTATGCTCTGCGGGAGGGGGGATAGTTCTGGGACTTTTGTCGTCTAGGCATTTGGGACATATATAGAGTAAACCCTGTATTGAGAAAAATGCAGAATAATAATTTTCACCATAAATTGTACGTCCATATTATGCTATAATTAGTTTTTATCTAGCATTATTTACAATTTAACAATTATCTACATTTATTGACGATTACTGGTACAGTGTCGTTGCTATAGAATTTGAATCATCTGATTAAGGAAACAAAGAATAGTGAACGTTCTATCTACGCAGTTTCCAATCTCGAATAACGAGAGTTTGGTCGTTGATGCCGAAGTTCGAAGTTTGCGCAAGGTCTTCTCGTCGTTTGGCGTTAAATAATAGAAGGACGGTTAAATATTTGAACGGCCGTAATTTTAGCCTGACATTGGCCGCTCGCCTATACATGTTGTGAGGTCGAAGGCACAGTCTCCGAACTAACGTGTCACTGACACCGCAAGGCCGGCCAACCGAAATTTCGTACAGTGCACTCGAGATAAGCGGCCTTGACGACCCACGGATAACCGACACCTATAATCGGTGTGACCTACACACGGAAGTCTCTGTTCAAAATTCGTTTCGAACCATGGCAATATTTATTCATTAACACGTTCGCCATCACAGCGTCACCTGTTACGATTTCCACGATCTCATATTTTGCGCAAAGCAAATCAAGACCGTTTTATGCATATTATTTAATTTAAAATTCGAAATGCAAATCGGTTCGTATGAAATGTAACACGATTTGCGCTGTTATTTCATTCAAAGTTATTTTAATGTATAGTCGTTGGAACGTCAAATGTTTAACGAGAGGAAATTAAGGGGAGAAAATAAAGAAAGGAAAAATTGAAAAATATCGAATCGAAATTCAAGAGTGAAATTTCGCTGCAGGCATAAACGAGCTTCGTTGCAAACCGAGAGTCAAATATCGGCTTATGGTTTGTGTACCATAACTGTTTGATCAGAGCAGCGTGCTGCTTCCCTACAGCCAGGGGTCAACAGTTTAAGGGGGTATGTAACCCTGTAAGCCTAATAAAATAAAACGAACGATTTTATTTCGCGTATACGGATACTATAAAAAGAAGATTTTTTAAAGAAAAGTTAACCAACATTCCAGCTTTATTTACATATTTTTTTATCACAAAAAATTACAAAATGATGGAGTTGTCTAACATTATCTAATTCCATGTCCAGCAAAACCTTGGTAGCTTGAACCCAGCGGTAAAAGTCAAATTTTGAAAAATTATAAAGTGGTGCTTGTTTAAAAGCAAAAATATCTTTTTCGCCGAAAAAGTCAATTTTAAAGATTTATAAAAATTCAACAAATTAAGATATCAAATCTTATTAACACTATTTCCACTTCCCTTAAATCGAGAGAAAGTGGCGAAATCTAATTTGTCAATCTTTATTGACCCGATGGCTATTCCTTCCTGCTTTAACGATTGCAGATCCGAAGTTGTACTAATTGCTTCTAAATACGTAGAGTTATCTTACTCGAATGCTAAATAGATTTTGATCGATGCGTTAACAAGAATAGGAATCATTAACGATTCATCGTCCGGAAATTCAAACGCTTTCGCTCGAACCTGTCGAGACAATGCATCGAAACGAGCTGAGGTCGAAGTCTCGCGAAATTTTCACATCATCACGGATATTTTCCGTGTTGGCAGGTCGCCGGAAATTTCTGTTTCCCGATAGGTTGTTTGATTCTGTTACGGAACAGAGAAAATCTTGGTCGAAGGGTCGCCTCGAACCGAAACCGCGGAAAAACGTCGGCCTTGTGGCGAGAATCGAATTGGAAAAGTCGGAAAAGCTCGGCAGCTCAATAAAAAGTATCAATGGCGGGCGTAGAGTGTCGTGAATCGGGTTACACCGCTGAACCAAGTGGCGAGTAAAACTTGTCTGGCTGGCGACAGTATGGCTCGACCAATCACAGGCCGATTCATGCGAAAGAAAATTGAATTTCATTGAAGTCGACAGCAGCGTCGCACAAGTGTCGTCCTTTGTTTGCTTAGGATTGAAAGCCCGAATTGGGGATTAAAAATATACATATATTAAATATACAAGCAGTTTAATATATAATTTAATATATAGCTTAATATGTATTGAGCTTAATATTTATAAGCTCATTATTTATTATAATATATATTATATATTATTATATATTATTCATATGTGGCAGAGTTCGATTTGGTAGGCGTACAATACGTCACACTTGTTTAGACTCTTTCGTACTTTCTTTCTTAACAATTTCAAAATACATGTTCAGACAAGGTCTATTAGGAAAAAGTTTCAGTGGATTTG
The DNA here is from genome assembly GCA_028454245.1 of Halictus quadricinctus. Classification (NCBI taxonomy): domain Eukaryota; kingdom Metazoa; phylum Arthropoda; class Insecta; order Hymenoptera; family Halictidae; genus Halictus; species Halictus quadricinctus. Next base: position 2,062,178 of record CM052117.1, on the reverse strand, counting down.
CGAAAGATTGTAACAAAAGTCTCGAAACCGTTTGGATCTGACAATTGATAGATCTGCATCTCCACTGTGGTTCTAAAAATATTAAAATTCAATTTTATTTGGTGCTATAATATTTAGTGAAGGTTTTTACTCTCTGTGATCAAAATTAAACTATTTCCATAACGAGAATCACTGCACTGAAAGCAGAGCCTCATATTAGAAAGAACCAAAAACAGCTCGTACAGCTTGAAAAATTTTTAAAAATTATCCAGCAAGTACATATGTATATTTTCCTTTTGTAAAACGAAAGTCGAACTTTCACATTACCTAACACAACTATTGCGGCCGAATAATATGTACAAGCGGGCAGGGGGTGATTCTACAAGTAGAAATAAATCGAAAAAAGGAATAACATTTTTTTGTTTAACGGCTTATTTTCGAGAAAATCGAGCTTAAAGATTCGCCGAGTTCGCGTGCTTGGAGGAAGTAGAATTGGTTGGCGATGGTCAGACGCGTCAGACGATTCCTATCTAATAGCAAGCGTATTCACTGCATTTTCAAACTCGATTTTCTCGAAAACAAAACTTCAGATGAAAAACTTCGTCGCTATTCGTAAATGAATCCTCAGTTTCTGAAAAAGTATTTTTGTTAGTACAGACATTTAGTACTATAAGCAAAGGCATACGATATCGTAAAGAAAGAACTACTTTTTCACGAGGATTCTTTTACAGTATACTGTAAGACCATTCTAAAGTAATAATTAGACTGAGGATCTTTATTCAAAATAACAATTGTCTGCCTCGATTGAGAGAGAAAGGAGCAAGATAGAAATGTCTTTTTTGTTTTAATCATTTTCATAGACTGGAGATAATACATTGATGTTCTTGAATTTTTGTATCTTTTAAGTATTTTAAATTGAGCCTACACACGTTCCTAATGAATGCATAAAATCCACAGACTAGTAATAATGTATAATTTAAAAAATTTCAAGAATAGAAGTTGAAAATATGAAAATATTTATTGTCACTGACAGGACTATAGGATAGCTAATATATTTTTTAAAGAGTTAACACAGAGACTTTATTTTAACACAGAAACTTGTAAAATCGTTTGTTCTAATTTCCTCTACATTTCTGCAAGCCATATTTTTCGTTCTTACGCAATATGTATGCAAGGAGTTAGGTAATTTCTTATAATATTGTCACTGGTTGTACAACATCTGTAAACAAGGTAGCTGTTTCGGCGTTCTCCTTCTTCCACTTATTTTCTCCACTCTGCATACTTGACAGGAAATTAGTCGAAACAGCTAGATTACCCACGACGTTGTAATTCTTACGCGCCGTGGCACGTGGTGGAACATCAGTAAACAACATAATTTGTGTTCAGTCTCAATTACTAACCAGAAAGAACTGGAAAGTTATTTCTGCTCCCGAAAGGGTTCATGCCGGTGTCGACCTAATCGCACTCAGAAACTACGGTCCTCTGTAATCGTGTTACACGCGTATCCATTTCATTCCATCGCTGGTGCCCCGTACGTAAACGTAAAACGTATTATCGTCTAATTATAAGTTTCCATTAACTTTAGGGAAGTGTGCGAAAGCGACGCTAACGGAGTTCGGGAGCGGCGCACCGCGAGTCTGACGAAATAACAAGGCACGACACAGTGATACCATTATCAATAGAATCCATTTAATATGTAATTTGATTGTCGTCGCTCGCGGGCTCCTACTAGTCAGCCACGTTCTATTTTATACCGGCGCATGATACGATTTCATTAAGTTCAGTTTCACATCAAAGCGATTTTCGGTGGGCTCCTGTATATTTATGCAAAAGTCTTGATTCGATTTTCGCCTGATCTTTCATTTGCTCTTGATTACAAAAAGTGTTACAATCAGTCGATTGAGAAGGGTAAGGGACTCAATTAATGCAGGGGTACCAATTACTGGGCCTATATTAACTATACTTATTTTTAAAGCAAAGTGAATATTAAGAAAGAGATATAGGCACAATTAATATAGGAATTAATATAGGCACAGTACAATTGGTGCATCCACAGTAATTGAGTCCCGTTGTCAGCACACCAGAGAAACAATATATCTGTTCAATCCCTGAATATTTCACTTTCCTCGTTAATGCATTTCTTTTTGTTTTATGATTAGAAACTTTATTAGATAATAAAGAAGTAACCTAGAAGTTCCAAAGCAACAATCATGAAAATTTGTTATTTTCGGCTGGCCGTTCAAGGTTGTTCGATAAAACCACTGACTAATTAAGATCTATTATTGACGAGGGGATCAAAAAGACTAGGGGTAATTTAAAATAGTATGTAGAAAGATTTTATTTAATTTAAGCATGTCGCTATACAATTTTCGGCGTCTCGAAATTATTAAAGAAAAGAAGAAAGAAGTAAGAAAAGAAAAGAAGAAAGTCCCCTGCGTTTTGCAATTAAAGCAGATAATTTTTATTTTGTATAAAAGTTTACAGTTTCACTTGACTTGATCGCTAGACTCCGGACCTTTATGCAAAATAAAAAGTTTGTGCATCAATTGTAAGACACGGGAAACTAAATAGAAATTTATGTCTTTTATTAATATTTTTAATATATTGAAAATAATATGTTACTTAAAGTCTTTCAAACTTTTCAAAAATTTTAAATTTGGATAAACAGTCATCGTGGTAAATGACGACTACACATGTAAATACATGCAAATGAAACATATTTTTCCCCGTTATTGTTGAAGTCAGTTTATATTTAAATATACTACCATAAGCAACATATAAACGTATAAACACCATAAGCAATCCTAAACGCAAATGTACTTGAGAATACGAAGACATTAATCACATATTATGGCAGCGGAAACTGTACCAAACTTAAACAGCAAAACTATTAAAAATGTTACAATTATTGTTCTTCAGTGTGTGTTTACAGCATTGTCAAAAATTGTAACACGAACATTTAATGCACATTATAAACACGTGCAAATATATTATCTTCAGCCTATTAAAATTATTATTTAGTCTAGTTGTGAGCAACTGAAATAAACTGTCGTCGACTTGAAACGGATTTTTCAGTCGCTTCAGAAAAAAGTAATTCTTGCCCCTTTCTTCCATTTCTGAAAGAAAATGAAAAAATTTTATAAGTCTTTTGTAAGATTAAATAAAAATGTGCTTCCTCTTTTAATAGTTTTAAGAAGCATAGAGTAATGCTGTTCTTAAATGTCTTCGCAGTTTTGTCATAAATGCACAAAATCCGCGGTCTGGTTGTAACAGTTGTAGTTCCTGGGTAAAATGAATTTTACCTGAGGTGCCAGGTGCTTGATAAAAAAGAAATTTACGGGTATGTCCTGACATTTCATCTATGTCCGTAATGGCACGTACCCGGTCCATTCTCAGGCAGGATTGTACCTCCGCCGTTCTCTGTGTTCAAGGTAAACGCTTTTTGCCGCGCTCCAAGGCTGCGGTTCACCGAGGGAAAAAAAGAATTTCCTCCAAGCTGAAAACTCGTGCAACGGCTAATTTCATTTAGCCTTCTGACGACTCGACTTTTATCCGAGTAATTATTCGCCGCAACTCCCCCGTTGAAAGGCTTCCCGGGGATCCTTGGTAGTCTAAAAAAGAAAAAGAAACAAAAAGGAAAATCTCGAATAACTTATTGGATTGAACGTATCGTAACGGGACAATACGCGGGATCCAGAAATCCTTGTGAAAAATGTCACATAATGCAGTTTATTTCCCTGAGGAAGAGAGAGAGTTCGATACCACGATGACGTTTCTTCGGAAAAATGTTACCGTTGCTTGTAACCGTTTTCCTGGAAAGATGTGTCGTCGTTACATTTTAACGACGAACGCTTGTTCGTGACAGATACGCTTTCAAAACTTCCATCTTGTGCACCTAATCGTTTATACTGCTCCTTCAAATCTGCATCTCAAGCGACAAAAATATTTGCAATAATTATTCACTGTAATTGTATTTCAGTATATAAAGAAAGACATCTAGAATTTATTACACGGAAAATCTGCAGGGTTATATCGATTCAACACATAGGTGAATTAATTTTATGGTTAAACTTTACCTCAAGGAACCAGAATATTTTAACGTTTTAAAATGTAATCCTGTAGATTTTGACGACAAAATGTCGAAAATCCAAGTTTCAGTCTTAGGAGATCGCTAGTTCAAAAGTTATGCGTGTGTAAATATGTGCGATTTTCAGCGATTGTGACAGGTAAGTGCGCCGCCACGTTGGTATGCAGTATGTATGCAGTTAGTGTGTACGTTATGACGGTCACAACACATCATCATGGCGGTGTCCTGACCTGTCAAAAACGCTGAAAATCGCACATTCACACACACGCGTAACTTTTGAACTAGTAATCTCCTAGAATTAAAACTCAAATTTTCGGAATTTTCTCAACAAAATCTACAAGATTACATTTAAAAAATTAAAAAATTTCTGGTTTCCTAAGATAAAGTTAAGGCAATTTTATTATATGTAGATAACATGTTTTTCGATGGACGCTGTGCTACTATTTGTTGGACCACTTTCTATATACAGAAGGTACTGTTCTTCGTATTTAATGTATGCTCAAATCACCAATTATATTCACAATTTTGATCGAATATTTTCTGCCAAGTATAGTGCACATAAATAACGATTTTCTGAAAGAATGGTTCCATTGGTTCAATTTTGCACGACACTGTGTATCTCAAAAAAGAAATGTGCTCCGTTCTCTAACAATGGCATTGGTATTGTCTGGTCATCAAACGAGCCGCGCCTGCACGTGCGTAAAATATTTCACGCGATACCGTGACTTGTGCCGACTGAATCATTGCATACGAATGATAATGTGACATTGGTGTAGCGCCGCGATTACGAGTTCACTGCCGCGGAGATAAATTAGCAACCTGGTTTAACGTCGACCTAGTCCTCCTGCCCTGGAAATGCGATCGGTGTTATCATTGTCGACGCCATGTTATCGGCGCGCGAGACTCAATGATGAAAGGGGACCGTGAAAATGTGTACTTGATCTGTCGCACGTTCCCTCGATCGCATTGTCATCCGCCATGCACGCCGAAAATGTGCAAAAAATTTACATCCCCTGTGGCTCCGGCGTTTGTCGGATTAGCAACGACAGCTGGAAACCGATAAAATGTTGAATGAATGTTTTATTATTTTATGCGGAATACACCCGGTTTGTGATGCCGCGAAAACCGACGCTGTCGGCATATTACGTTATAATTTCGTCGATGGACAGTGTTTTACAATATAGACGAGACAAATTGAAAATTGTACATCGGCAACGGTTACCATATTGTTCCAACGAAGTTTTGTTTGTTACTCGCTTTGTTGCTTGTATCGCGTGTTCGTTCGTTTGTAATCATTAAGTAGAAGTGAAAGGACTCGATAATCCGTTGATTGAAACGAATAATGATGAGCTGGTGACAGTTCATCGTGAAACATTTATTCCATGACAAGAAAATCATTTTTATTTTGACCCGCTTGCTTTTCACTGCAGCAGAATAATTTTTACTTTCGTCACGTTTTTTGTTAAGTTCTAATTGATTACGTGTGCGATTATTTAGGAAATAATCCATGTTCACACGTAACGAAATTAGTTATAATTGATAGCGAACAGGAAGTCGTTAATTTGAAGTTTTAGTGTTTATTCTATATATGTCGCAAATTCCTAGCTGATAAAAGTCCCAAAACTATCCCCAGGAACTATTTTCTACGTTCGGCGTGAATCAAAGAATAGTAGTATCTCCTGGCCGATATATGTCCCTAGCTACACCTGTGTTTTGGACATATATCGAGTCTAGTATATAAATATATAAAATCTAGTTTAGTAAATAAACTAGGCAATTACTGTGCCTTCAGTTTATTTTTAAGCACAATTAACTTTATATATATCGAATAAAATTATAAATTTCAATCCAACTCCCACATTTCTATCTTTTTTCCATACAAATATGCACATGCATATAAATCCGCTGTCTAGTAATTAGCTTTTAAATCATTACACGTTCTACAGAGTTTTCAGTTAGATGATATTACTGTTTTAATGAATAATCTTAATAATGAAAGATTTCTCTGCTACTACATTAATTGCTCTACGTTAAAATATAAAACCGTGAATTAATAATTACAATTACTCGTATGACATCATACGAAGCCACTGCAATCGAACTGGAAATTTGTATTTGTATGTTAATGGGAATAAAGAGAGGTGACACATAAGAAAGGTAAAAAAACATAAATGAAAATATATAGCGATCTAAACTACAAATGTTCCCGATAATTCGAGCAATAAAATTCTGCTTTCATTTTTTGTGCAGTTACGTTGTCGATAGATACGCTGCCCCCAGTGCTTCATTTGTATTCTCACGAATTTGCCTATAAAAATATGAATTCTAAGGAAAATCGATAATCCATTAATTACACATTATCCTTTATAACCCTTTTAATTTTCGTAATTTTTCATCGTTTTTATGTCCTCCGCTACCCTCGTTTGCGCATTCATGCGCGTGCAAGTCACAGACCCAGTCTCAGTCGACACAAATGCTTTTGTTTATCGATTTATTTGCACCTCGAAACAACACATTCTCGCAATACAGATCGTAAGACATCTTAAAATTGGTACTTAAACTTAAATTACAAAGGCTTATGAGGGTAAAAAACTCTAAAATATTAACCATATATCACCATATCATTCTTATACAAAACAACTTTAAATTAATATTTAAAGCCATTTCCAGTTTTTAAAAGTCTTCTCTTCAATTTTGTTTCGGTTAAAATTTTCGATAAAAAAGAAGACTATTCTTTACTTATTATTATTTTACAATGAGGAATTTTGAGGAAAACAAAAGTTTTTACTTTTTCAACGAAATCCTTATAAAGTAGCATGTTTTGAAATTCTCAGAATTTCAAATGTTTGTTAGGTAATTTTTGGTCATACTACTTTACCTTATGTGCTTTTTCTTTCTACCAAATTGATTAGTAGATTTTATAAATTTATGACAAAAGTCGACACAAAACAGTAATGACGTCACGTTCAACACGTTAAAATCATTGACAAAAGAAATAAATGTTTACATAGCTCCTGTGTCTTGCGATTAATTCAGATAATTTTTATTTTGCATAAAATTCTGCAGTATATTGATTACATAATTGTGTAGATTGAGAATAACCTTTACTTTTAGCGAGGGTCATGACCTTGACCTTGAGATATGTTGTCATGGTGAGGAGTTATCCATGCGGAATTATTGAACTTTCTTTCTTTGGGTATACAGTTTTCTTTCGATATAATATTTGGCTTGACATTGTGCCTGAGTGGGCAGAGAGTTTATGGATCCCAAAAAAGAAAGAAAGAGGTATTATTATAAGTACAGTATTAATTCCATTTGTTACCAAACTTCAAGTAAGTTGCAGTTTCGAAGTGTTTATGATAATTTGATCACTAGACTGCGAATTTATATGCAAAATAAAAAATGTTTACATTGATTGCAAGATATAGGAGCCGAGTTAAAATATCTTTCTTTCTAATATCTTTCTTTTGAAAATTTTCAAAAAATGCTATAATATAAAATTCCACAGAATTTAGTACGATTTTTATTTATTTCAGATCTACAAAGGTCACTACTACTGAAAATTAGAATTTATTTGTTTCCACTTCCCTAAAGTTTGCCGACAAAAATTGAAAATTGCATAAACATTCGCAGTCTACTTATAAGGGAAGTTATCAAACCCGTAAATTAAAAAAAATTAAGGAACTTTGCACACGAGTAGAGTATGTTATGCTTCAACCCTATTTTTTTCGTGGTACTTCTCATATCAAAGGGGTGAAATCAGCCCCTGAAAAGATATCCAATATCTTCTTTCTCGTGAAATATCTGAAGAACAAGAAATGATATTAAAACAAAGTCGAAACGAAAGTAGCTTGGTATTATTGCGTCTACCAAACTGTGCAAAAACAATTTTTTAAAATTAATTTTTTTTCTCAGAAACGCTTTATCTCCTCCTTTAACAAAAATGGTCAAATTATACGTGCTGAAATACCTTCGGGCAACCCTCTTTCCATACCTGATAACGATTTTTGTAATACAATTTTCTTTTAATGTATGTAACTATAATTGTCAAATTGAGAGTCTATTTCAACCGAAGCTGTCACAAAGCCGATTCCTTGTCACGTGTCGTGCACAAGTGTTTCCTAAGGGCCAACTCGAGTTTTCGTCGATGGTATCGAGCACTCGGAGTCGTTTACAATTCAACGACTCACAATAACGCGTGCTGCGGGCCGGCGCGGCGGAGCAAACTTCTGTGTTGACGACTCGAAGAGTTATGCCAGGAAATAGGAAATAAATTATAAGATTCTATCTGGGAGCGGGAGAGTTGAAGAAGTAGCAAAAGAAGAGCGAGGACCGACGGTGGTGGGAGAATATGATAGCGGCGACGCGGGGAACACGCGATAACTCAATGTACAAATAGAAGATTTCACCGAATACGTGTATCTCGAAAGCTGTCGTCGCGAGATAGCCGATCACGCGCAATCCAAGATATTGGTGTACGTGTCCGAGGATCGTTCGCGTTTTCCCTGTTTCTGTCAGGCATTGCGCGCGCGTGTGAGTGCACTCGAAGGAAAAATCCGGATGCCAGGGGTGAGAGAGAAAAGGAGAGAGAGGCCATGCATCGAATCCCGGTAGCATTATTTAGCTGGGAAAAGTGCTGCCGACACCATTAATCCGATTGGACGAACCTTCGCCCTTAGGCCTTAGGGATCCATTATGTATTAGGAGGATCGGTTTGCTCTGTAGTCGAGGAGATTAAAGCTGGACCCGACAAGGAAATGCGCTGACTCGACACCGAAAATCACGGGTATAATTTTCTACGAAAGATTTTAATCCCCTAAGAAAATATACCGGAATCTCGAACGGTACGCGGTTATCCTCCGATTGGGGCGTCTATGGAAATTTATAATAGTTTTCTATTTTTAGAATTTATTTATTTCACCCTTTGCAGTCGTTTCAGTATTCTTTAATAATTTCTTAACTGGCAATCCAGGTTCAATCAATCGTTATCTGAAACGATTATAAATATTTGACTAGGTAGAATTCTAGTTAAACGAAGTACCATATTTTTATAATTTATGATTATCCATATTATCCATATTTTTATTTTTAATTTTAGATCGTTGCTGTGTCCTTGACACTAGGTTTACGATTTTTAATATACGATTATTGAGATTGTAATAACGCACCCGTGAGGAATGATTCAACAAATTTATTTCTTTGGGTATATATTATTTAAAAAACGACGAATAATTTGGATAGACAAATTCTGGTTATATTTACAAAGTAATGTAAAACGGTTACTCTTAGTACCCCGTAAACCTAGTGTTAAATTAAAACTCAAAGATAAAATTAAAATATTTATTCACAGATTTATTCAATAACATATTTCCCAAATCTGTTCTACTACTTTTTGCCATTTTTTGAGGTAACTTATCGTGTAATTGAATGAACCTATTAATCGAAATTTTATTTTTGAATTTTAACTTCAAAACGTTAAGAACCCAACCCAATATAATCGATAAATTTTTCTCCTAAAAATCACCCAAAAAACGACACGTCCAGTGAAGAATACCCTACATAATAAATACAATACAATGATAAAACAAAACAGAGGTCACCGTAGTGACAGTTTCGCTGACCAATGGCGGTGTGGTGGCGTCAATAATCTTTCAGGGTCTTTGAAACAAACATGGCGATACACAGCGCCGCGCGGCTGGTGTTCTCCGTTCTACACGGGACGAAATCATTTCCCTTGTACCGTCCAAGTAAATTGGTAAAGTTTCCACGTTTTAACGCTCGCAACTTACCGTACCAACGTCGCCAGGTATAATTTGATACCCGGAGAGGCACAGTCCTCTCAGAGTACGGGCAAGGGACAGGTCTATTTTCGAGGGACAATCTTAGCACGCGGAGGTCTTCCGCGGATATCGCCGACGCGAGCCAGGAAAATGGACGAATTAACATTTAAAACGCGATTTTACTCTGTCGTGCCCCCCATCTCCCCCTCTCTCTCTCTTTCTTTCTTTCTTCTTCCGTCTTTTTTGGACCAACGTCATTTTCGCTGGCTTCGTTCTTACCTCCGCTGCAAGAAGGGAGGAAAGGAAAAGAGAGAGAGAGAGAGAGAGAGAGAGAGGCCGGGCCAGCAACGGCAACGCATAGACCGGAAACTGCCCTCGATGGCTGCCGGTACGCGAAGAATAGAGATTTCCTTGATTAGAGAAGCTGATACCCAACGTTTCCTGGAAGGAAACTAATGAAACGTTTGTAATCGTAACTGGCGGGAAACGAGCAGTTCGCAGCGACATGAACACTTACCAGCTGGACGTTTATAGAATTCTGGGAACACCGGTTAGTCTCAGAAACGGTTCGATGTAAATGTTCGGCCGAGCACCTGTGTATTAGATTCGCGTATATAGGGCATAGAAGGACGTATCTTGTGCTGCAGTCTTTCCCGTATAATAGAACAGCTTTCGTTTATTAAAGAACATATTTCGATGGTTCCTGGGAATACGGATTTCCATAGACTACAGGGGGTGGACAACCTCTAACATGATTAGATTGCCCATTATCATGCATTTATGTCGTATGAAAATTTTTAGGAATTGTTGAAATATAAAATACAACAGAATTTACTGCGTCGTTTATTTATTTTGGATTTACAAAGGCTGTTACCAGTGGAAATATAATTTTATTTGATTCCAGTTTACAACAATTTTAAACTGCATAAACATCGTATAAATAGTGTTCAGGGTCATCTGAAGGTCATAATCCCGGCATAGTCAAATGTACCTTCTCTCATCTACGATAAAATGCAATAGAGAAAAGTACACGTTTGCTTGATAAAAAATGTGAGTGACCTTGAAAAAACCTGATATGACCTGACAAAAAATTATTCTTATGAGAATAATGAGTATTTATGAGAATTTTTCATGTCACAAAAGACGAAGGAGATATTTAGGTGGCTTGCTTTAGCTGGGACACTCTGTGTTCCAGTACATGTCTTATTAATTTGTCTTGAAAATTTACGGTTTTGCGTATAAATTTATGCGGAGCAACAACATTTCAGTTTTACCTACTGAAGCAAATAAACAAAATCAATGTGAGACGATGTATGTACAAGAAATTTCATTTATCTTATTTGTTAAATAGAAACTGTCAAATTAATAGACTCTACAATAATACCATAAAATCTCTATAAATCGACCCTTGTTATTTCTGAAAGATAATACAAAACAGTCTCCTCCATAGGGTGCTCGGTAAATCAAGCGGTAATGCACTGCGTATTCAAATGTGCCCAGGTGTGCGGATACATACGGACGATAATGTACCCGCTCTGCTACAGCGTTTACTCGATACACAGTGATTTCTCTATATATGTCGCCAAGGCCTGGATGATAAACATCGCGGAATTATCCCCACTACCGGAGAGTATACCCCGTGAAGCCTCGGACGCCGAGGAGCGTAAACATAACACAGCTCGGTTATGTCTCCTGGATGATACACGACGCTGGCAATACCCGTGTTATTGACATATATCGAGAATTCACTGTATGTCCAAAATACGGGTCTAGCCAGGAACATATATCGGCCAGGAGATGCTATTCTTTGATTTTCGCCGAACGTAGAGAAGAAAAATAGTGAAAATAGGAAATAATGAAAAATGAGTTTTGTTATTGGATTAGTAGTGGTTCACACCGATATACGCGACCCGTATTATGACCGGGTTTCTCGAATTTCATGGCCTCTCACGGTGCATACCCCGTGGCAGTGGGTATAGTACTGGGTCTTTTATCGGCTAGGCATTTGCGACATATATACAGGGTGTCCAAACAAATATTTTAAACAAAAGTCGATCAGTTTTCGATTGGCTACACATTGCAATAATGAAAAAGTTTGAAAACTTTTTACTTAACAGTATTATAGCCCGTATCAGACGCATTCAACAACCTAGCATAGCATGACCTTCGGATGACCTTGAAGGCATAGAAATGAAAATTTCAACAAAAAATGACTGCTTTGAATGGGTTATAATAGCTTGGGCCATTACGATCCCCTGATTTGTCACCAGTTGATTTTTTTATGAGCTCATTTACAGTCGATAGTTTATGCTGTTCCAATACAAAATAAGGAACATTTAAAGCAGCGAATTCGTACAGCATGCGAAGAACTCCGCTACGACAGTATCGTAAGACGAACTAATGCAAACTTATTACGTAGAACGGAATTGTGTCTACAACATGGATCACATTTCGAACAATTTATTTAACAAGTTATTATCACCCATTCAAGCAGACTGTCATTTCTTGTTGAAATTTTCATTTCTTTGCCTTCAAGGTCATTCGAAGGTCATGGTATACTGGCTCGTTGAATTCGTCTTGATACGAGCTATAATACTGTTAAGTCAAAAATAGAAAAAGCCATTTAAAAAAGTAAAGGTGACCTTGAAAATACTAAAAAAAATTTTTTGTTCAAAATATTTGTTTGTCAGATTATCGCAAATACTTGAAAAATCGTGAAAAGTGTTAGGTGGGACATCCTGTAGAGTAAACACTGTAGTTGTCTCGGAGAGTAGAAATCTATTCTGACGCGTCTCGATAGGAAACGCGAGATGCAAACGAGAGGAAACAATGAGCCAAAAAATGCCGGACACATCCCCATCGAATTCCATAAGGCGAAGAATTCCGTCGCGCAGAGCAAGGTTCGCGACGAGCAAAGAAACGAATATCGAAGCGGGGCGAGCGAACACTCATACCAGCACGGGACGCGAAAGGAATTCATTCACGCTAGCTGGTCTCTCCATCGAAACGTGCTATTCCGTCAATTCTAACGGGAAGTCTCTTTGTGCGGGGGTTCATTGTTCGACCATCGTCGTCGCTTCGACGGTCGACGTCGTCGTCGTCGTCTCGGGCTCGTGCCACGTGACCCCCGGAGTTATACAATAAAAAGCGACAAAGGACTTTTCGATCTCGAAAATAACTTTAACAAGAAACAAATAAATAAATCAAAGAACGTCGGCAAATGTTTCGTCTGGTATCTCCGTTCAGATCCGGCCGAAGATATACTTCCTTTTATCCGGCGAAGGATCACCGTTGACCTATAGCTCGCGATACACGTGCGCGCGCGCGCGAACGCACGCACACGGGGACGTTGCCGATAGTTGTCCTCTCATAAATTCGCGAGCGTCAAGTCGATCGAACGGAAAAGCTTTGCCCCTTATCTTCTGACATATATGAAGGCTTATAGAGCGGAATTATAGGCAGCCCCTGCAATTGATCGAAAGATACCTTCGGAAAGTCGAATTGGATCTCTTCGAGAACGATTGATTCCTCTCGGATCCGAAGCAACGTTATCGACGAAAGAATCGTTCTTGAAGTGAGGAGACCAAGCAGAAGTTTCCCGTTATAAAGTGCTCCGCCATGAATGACGCTTCTAGCTTGGGTATTCACTTGCGCGAAATACCGAGCGGAAACGGCGGCCATTTACCTACGTACAAGTCCTATGTGAAATATCAAATTGCTCACAGTTTCCTGGGAAGCTTGCAAAAATCTCTAAACTATATTAAGGTTGTAACTTCTGTTATAAAGTCCCAGAAAAGTTTCTGTTAATTCCAAGAATTCAAGGACATTTCTGTTCATTTTGGTCTGAGCGGACAATTACAGTGTTTTCACGATATATGTCCATAATACGGGTCTGCCCTGGGACATATATCCCATAGAAGATACTATTCTTACTCCACACGGGGTATACCCCGCAGCAGGGGGGTTAGTTCCGAGACTTTTATCGGCTAGATATTTGGGACATATATTGAGTTAAAACTGTACTTACATACAGTCACTCGCAATAATATCCGGACACTCTCGGAAAGACGATCAATGTTTCAATAGTGGACCATACGATTTGAACTTTTTTTAGAAGTTTGAACGATTAGTTTACCGCGTGTTGTGAAAAAGAAATTTTGGAAATATTGCATTTGGTCGGAATTTTAGGGGAAATACTAAGAACTGTTTTTTACAACTTTTTATGTGTGCTTATGTTGGACATTTCAAGCCTCTTCAAGGGGGCTACTTTGAAGGAGTTTGTCTTGAAAGAAAATTGAAACTAATTTTGTTCATACGATTCATTATCGAACGCATAATTGACGCAATAATTGTTCACATTCCGTGAATTAGACTCATTAAGGTCTATTGGTCTAGAGTGTCTAGAGCGTCATCTTCTATGATGAGATTTTGCATATATATTTTCCATTATATGGACTATAATTTTTCCACCTCGAAATACTTAAAATTGCAGGAGTTATAGTTCCTTGAAGAGGGGCATATAAAAAGAAGTGCTTTATTGGCTGACACGATTCCAGACGATCTATCAATCTGAAATAAAAAAATGAGGTACCATTTTAATTAGTATGGATGTAGTTATGGCATGAATCAAAGAAAATAGAATAGCCCATTATTCAATAAAATAGTGGCTTTTTGAATTTCGAATTTTGATTTATTAGGCTTTTGTCTTCGCATTTGGCATAGTAAAAAAATAGAACTTACCAATATTTGTTGGTTTTTAGTTCATATGGTAGTGGCAAGGTTTTTGTAGATTGCCACAAAATTTGTTGATCTCGGTCGCCAATCGTTGTCCTTTTCTACGTTCGCTGTGGATCAACGAATAGTATCTCCTGGCCGATATATGTCTTTGGCTAGACCCGTGTTTTTGGACATGTATCGAGTAAGTACTGTACACGTTTGGGACAGACTGTATACAGTGAAAGCCACGTTCCTCGAACATCCATAACTTCGTTATTCTTACGAATTTAAACAAATTCTTTTGCAAACATATTTAGAAAGGTTCTAGACCAGAAACCCCTCCGTATACTATGCCGGAGTCATTTGTGACCCGTCACAGTAAGGGTGTCGATAACCTCGTCAATATGTACAATTTTATTCCGATATAAGACGACGCTTTTTATTTCGAAATAAGAGAATCGCTATCCCCTCACCTTCTTTTGAAGTTGTGCGCTCGCACATTCTCCGTGTTCCCACTCGAGAACAATGTCAAGCTGCATAAGCTTTCATTTCCTGATCCGAAATACGAAAGTCGGTCGCAAGCCATCGTCTTATATCGGATAAACTGCATCGGTGAGATATCGGAGCGACTCTCGAGGGTTAAACGCCGGGTTAATTTTGATCTCGCGAAAACTTGTTTGCAACTGCGTGTATCGATCGCGCGATACGGGATGTGTGTGCGCGCGCGCTCGTGAAGTGATACATTCACAGTTTCAGTTACCGTAATCGGCGACCCTATAACATTTATCGCGAACGAATAAAGTATCGAAACGCGGACGAGGCGTCATTCACCGACGCGGACGTGTCCCGCGTCGAGATTTTTTCCGCGTCGTCGTTGCGTTTACTTTTCCGGACACTGCGCCAGTAAATCGAATCGAAATTAAACGAACTCTGCGATGGCTAAATGCAGCGTGGATAGACCATTGTCGTGCTCGCTCCCTCCGTTCTCGCCGCTCTTATTTCTATTTTATTCTCTCTTCTTCTATCTTCTGCTTTCATTGCTCTTTTTTTCTCGCCTCGCTTCGTCCTTTTGTCTCTCATTCACTCCTCTCGCTCTCCTCACTCCTCCGCATTCCCCTCTGTTTCTCTATTTCCACGGCGCCGCTCCACTGTAGGTCGGTCGCACCACTCGGTTGACGCGCACACTTTCCATTACGATCGTTTCCACAAATTTTATCCGGCTACTCGTATATTTACAGGCAATACTGGCTGCAAATTTCATTACTCAATATATTCGAGGTCAAAATCGTAGAACTCTTGATGGGAATGAGATAGTCCGATTATTCTTGGACGAATTTAAAGCTGAGATATTGCAGAATAAAGTAAAATTATAGAGAAAGCGACACAAACTCATTTTTGAGAAACTATGAAACGCTACGTGAAGTGTTTTCTCAATGGAATTTTCGTTTATCCGTTATCGTGTGCTGACAGATTTTATTTTTAATTTCCTATAGATTTTGTGATGTCGAATTCAAGTCTGGCAGATTTTAGCCACCTCTTCAGAATTTTAAGGGGAAAGCGATTTCAGTGAAAAAATGATGAAATTGATTGATGGAAAATCAATTTCAATAATAATTATTTGCTATTATAAAAACTATAAAATAATAATATTAATCACTTAAATTTAAATTATATACAAAATATAATTTAAAGTTCACCCAAAGTAATTAATAATATGAAAAATAAAGTATATTTAAAATCAACTACATTTAAAATTCAACTCAATTAAATTTATTACTAATATAAAAATGAACTTTCTTTTAATATTTCCCCCTTATCAAATTTAATTACTACACAAATTAACTATATATTTAAATTTATCACCTTTCATCAAAATAAACAACTATATTTTATGAGCGTATGAGAGTTGAACAAGTGACAGATGTTGTCCCGTAAAAACTATAAGATTGAATTTATTCAGATTTTTTGCGATTTCTATTATAGTAATTATAATATATTAACTATATTAATTATAATTAATATCATATAATTAACCCTTTGCACTCGGAGCCATCCGATTATAGACTCATAATGTCCTCTTAGAGGGGAGATCGGAGTGCATAGGGTTAATAATAATAAATTATAATTCCTCATAGGAAAATTGGTACGACTTGAATAATCGTGAAATAAAATATACAAAACCGTTAAATGTGATCGATGATTGTAACTTTAGCGTCAATTTTTCACATAGAAAACGGAAAGAACTTTACCGGATATCTGATATTAATAAATATCGTAAGAAAATATATTATTTAATAGTTAACCACACAGCGAGATAGCAGAAAAGATGAGAGTGACTAAACGAGAAACCGTGGTTTCCCTTCTTAACCCAATTCTGTATCTCAAACGGGACAGAGATACACCTGAAGGGCTGAAATACCGAAGAAGATTCAAATCAACCCCCGTTACCCGAAGAAACATTCGTGCTTCGTCGTCCTTTATCTTGTCCGTGTCTCCACTTACTCGTTTTCAGAATCGCCGCTCTGTTATTACCGTACGCAGGGGGTCGGGGAGGGTACCAACAGATGAAGTAGGACCCTGGGGACGTCACATCGTGTCCGAGAACAAGTAACTACCTATTTTCTTAACAATATTACTAACATTTATCTTGAGCCACCCTCCAGGTTTACACTTTCGCGGAAAATCAAGTTCATCTTACGGCAGACAATTAACAACGGCCGGGGATCTTCAAGCTATTTCGTGGGGGTTGGAGAGGATCGAAGGGCAGGGAGGGGGATGGTGGTAGGGTAGTGAGAACCGAATAACGCCTACGCGGAGCCAGTAAATTACTCTTAACTTCTCCGAGGGTAAAAATTACGGAGTTGTAAGGCCAGAAACCGAGGAGGGCTTAAAATGGCCCCCGTTTCCCTTCTTGCCCCCACACGGAACCATAATTCTCGCGCTATCTACAGAGAAACTGCTCGCCCTGCTCGGGGCTCGCGGGAATCGCTCGTCATTTATTTATTTTTTCGCGTCTGGTGGGACGCGAACCTCAGAATCCGCGGATGATGAACTAGAGGATGTTCACGCCTTCCACTCTGAAATTTACAAACGATCTTAAGGTCGTCGCGTCAGCGAAAAACTCGCACTAACGTACGACGCAGAAACCGACTCGTGGAAAGCTTGATAATATTGACAGAGGAGACATTTTTCAGAATATTAGACCGTATCGTTACGTGTGTAGAATATCTTTTAAAGAGTTATTAAAATTCACCTTACCTCTTTTCAGTACGCTGTAGAAATTCTGTCAAAATTCACTTCGAAACGAATTATCAAGCTATTGCGGATCTCCTGGATAACAAATTTCGTTGCTAAGTTGTTGCAGTATTGTATGCCCAATCAGAATAGGAAATTACCGAAAAAGAAATATCTATTATCAATCCAAATAAATGAAACGAAGAATGGAAAGGAAAGGTATGTTTAATATAATTTCTTGTGAATACGAGAGACTATCAACACTTGAGAAACAGGTTGCGAAAATTGTTAATACTCATACACAGAAATTCCAATGTTAAACTTTCCGCCACTGTTTTTAAAAATTGAAAAGTAGAACATTCCTATAGCTTATTGAACATTTTTATTCAATAATTTTCTTTTTGATTTATATGCTCAATACTCTGTTTTAGTCGATTAGTGCAGAATATTGCTTTGAATAATTATAAGCTGAATGATATTTTTATATTTTTAGTTGTTAATACTCGTACACAGAAATTCCAATGTTAAACTTTCCGCCACTGTGAGATCAAAATATAAAAAAAAAAAAATGAAAAAAACCTTACTAATTTAAAAAAAAAATTGAAAAGTAGAACATTCCTATAGCTTATTATTGAACATTTATATACAATAATTTTCTTTTTGATTTATATGCTCAATACTCTGTTTTAGTCGATTAGTGCAGAATATTGCTTTGAATAATTATAAGCTGAATGATATTTTTATATTTTTAGTTGTTAATACTCGTACACAGAAGTTCCGATGTTAAACTTGTTTTGCGTTCGTCGTTGTATCTTACATCTTCCTGTAGTCGCTAAACGTTTATCTGAGAAGACAATCGAAATGGCAATTAATTAAGTGTCCGGTTTTCGTAAAGTGTTTACCAGGAGCGTTTAATACTTTGAGACCCGGCACTGTGGAGCGTCGAGCTCTTGAAGGTATCTTAAGCACTTGAGACTGTTGGACTGTTATTATTAAAGACGAAATATCCGTCGCTCACTCCTCCGAAAGATCGACGTATTAATTTCACCCGGAAGAACTGGAGCACCGCGGTGTTCGTGAATAAATAAACTCGTGGCCCCGTTTCGACATCTGCCGAGTTTATTACTCGAGGGAATGTTTACGCGGAAGTGGATCGGAACTCGTCAGTTTCCTTTTCCGCTGTACCAAGTTCAAGTGATTCCTCACCCCGTGCCGCGCGGCCCTCTTCTTCGGCTTTCTGAAATTTCGCGACTTCGAAAACGGCGAAAAGAATAGCCTCGCCGTTTCGCAGCCGTTTTACGAGACGAAAGTCCACCGCGTAGAGTTCGTTCCGTTTACGCGAAAGAAACAGGCGGCTGCGAACTTCCGACGAAACGGGCGACTTCTTCCCCTCTTGGGAAGCCTTGTTGCGTTTAAGCAGAGAATACACGGGTTGCGTAACCGTCAGGCTTTCACAGCCACTTCGCGCGACTCTATTAGCATGTTTGCTACACTCTACCGGTCTCTTTATTTATATTACTCTGGCCCGTTCTGCGTTTTGCACCCTTCCGTTTCTCCTTCGCGTCGAAAACACACTTTCGCGGAGCTGCTTTCTTGCATTGTAACTCCTTCCTTCGGGAAAATTATTTCGTACTGCTTTAACATCCTTCGGCTGCCGTTCTGACCACTTCTTACACAAGAGTTACCATTTTATTTGTATTTTGGCCTTTGATAGAACCACGGTATGTCATCTCGCCTGAACGCGAGAACAGAAGTGAGACGAAAACGAAAGAATAATTATTAATGTTCAAGACAAACCATGCAAGCAAATTCCATGAATTCCATCAGTTTTGAAGGTCATTTATTCACTAATTTGTAGGAATTCTTTTCAGAAGAACTATTGATTAAAACTTTATTATTGTACACAGGGTGAGGCCCGAGACTTTCATCGAAAATATCTCCGTTGTTTTTAGTAATACGAAAAAATGTAGGGATCGGAGGGGCAATTATTGTGACGGAGAAGTTTTTTTTCTAGGTGATATTTTCCGATATTTCAAGGTCATCGTCCTTTTAGTGTAACATTATAGCAAATGAAAAGAGAAATTCAATAGTGTATAATATGTTGACCTTCAAATGACCTTCGAAGGAGTTATTCTTCAAAAAGCAAAACGTACGAAGACCATGTTCATGTCTACCGTACTCTATTAGGTTAACACGACCTTGGGGAAAAAACTTCTCTGTGACAATAACTGCCCCGCTGAGACAAACATTTTCTTCCTGAAACATTTTTTCGTATTACTAAAAACAACGGAGATATTTTCGGTGAAAGTCTTAGGTGATTCACCCTGTGTACGAAATAGTTATTCTTTTATATATAAAACCTTATTGTTGTTTATTATTGTATAACGTGTATTATATTAGCCCTTAAATTTTCCCTCACCTGTTGCTGAATACTATGTAGAAGACGATTCTATACACAAGGTGAATTAAAAGGTATTTAATATTTTATTATTTTACATTTACTGGAGAAACGGAAATTTGCTTAAATAAATATTATAATTATGCGTTACTACGAAAAATTCCGCGGGCCACGAAACTCCGTAGGGCGAGTGGACTATACTATTCCTCGTCTGTGATTCGATGGAACACCATAAGAAAGACGTTAGGGTACGAAAGTAATGGGAAACAGCGTGGTTCCCCAGAGTTTGGTCCGAGGCATCAGCAAGAACGATTAGGGAGGAAATGACTGTGAAACCGAGCACGTTGGCGGAAAGGAACCGCGTGATTTCTTTGTCAGAGCAATTTGTCTACTTTTCGTTCTCTTTCCGACTACTCACGACGAGGCAAGGCCAGCAAGATTGATTTCTCTATCATTGCGAAAGACTTAATTCGCATGACTCGAAGAAATTCTCGGAGGACTTCCTATCTGCTCGCGCGTTATGAATTCTCACTGATTTTTATGAGAATCGAACTTTTATCTTCATTATTACAATCGATGTCTGATTGCGTTATCTATGGAAAAGCAATTACCGATGTAATTACTTCGTAATTGATGGTTAAATGGAATCGCGCGAATTCGTTCTCTTATTTAAGGAGTTACCATACACCTGGAAACGACGAGAGAAAAATTATATTTTAAAATCTTTCTTCTGCGTTAAATTATATTTTATTTAAATTATTTAAATTATTATTTTTTTATTATTGTATTTATTTATTTTTTGGTAATTTTTATTGGTTGGCGATATTTAACGAAATAAATATTTCAAATATTATTTACTATTTTAGATTTTATTTAAAATAATTTTTTAAATGGGATATATAATTTTAAAAATAAAATATTTTCATTTAGACAATCTAAACCACGAAATAAAATACTTTTATTTCAAGAACCTGAATCATACAGTAAAATATTTCCATTGAAACAATCTGAAACACAAAATAAAATGTTTCATTTCAATAATGTGGCATAAAATAAAATAATGTAATCTAACGTAAAGTGTTGGATCATCCTATAAGTAATCTGTTTTTTTTTTCAATACATTCATTCGTCTAAAATTGAATTGAAATTGATTTTTCTATCGTCGAGTTATTAAGAGAGTAAAAAATAAGTTTTAGATAATGATGGTAAAAGGTATTTTTGACAAAATTGAACTTGAATATTATGAATAGAATATATATATGATAACAGAATAGAACTTGAAAATTGTATTCGAAAGGTATAAAAAATCTTCCACAGATCCCTACACGATCTATGTCACAGCACAGACCCGATGATTGGGCTTAGATCAAGACTTTAGTATATTACGTGCCAAGGATATCTCGTTGGGGAGAACTACATTAATCGTGCTACAATAAATATACACAGTTATTGTAAATATCATTTATTGGACTTTTAGGCGTCATGGGGTACAACGATTACATCACGTTGCTTATTTGTAACACCTAAGCAATTCGACAAATAAGTAAAAATAAAGAAAACCGACAGAAACTAACGGATACATCTGATCGATCGTATACGCTAAAGTAAATCTCGAAAGGATCACCAGTTAATTTTCTCGCGTCTATTATTGAACAGCGATTACAATTTTTCGTTGCGAATTAGGCGAACCATCTTGAACGAACCTACACACATCTTAGTCGGCACGTTCCATTTATTTGCTTTATTTCTTTTTCTTTCTTTTCTTTCCTTTTTGGTTTTGTTCAGCTTACAAAAAAATTAGGAACCACTGCGTTTCGTAAATCCATTCACGCAACGATATCACTCGAAGGAACTGGAACGATCGAAACGAGACTCTATACGATTACTCAATGAATCACGGAGGACAACGATCTTATTCTTTTCACATCGTTTCTCTCTCTCTCTCTCTCTCGCTCTGTTTCATTCACTCGTTCGCTCTCTCTCTCTCTCTCTCTCTCTCTCTCTCTCTCTCTCTCTCTCTCCCACTCTTTCTCTCAATATTTCTTCTTATTACAAGTACAACGACTGTAACGTCAATTTTTCATCTTCTTAATTCAGTTAGGACGTTCGCAAGGAAAGGGGTACAGAGCAGATTTTTATTGTAACGATCCTCGTTGAAACGTTCGAAATGAAATTCTTCGGCTCTTGTTTCGCCCGTTTTGGCAGTGAAACTAACGATGATCAATACACGACATCCAGAGGGGGAAGGCAAACGAGAACTTATGGCTAAATAAAACTTTATAAAAATATATCAACGAATAATAAATATATCTCTAACAGCGTCACTGTATAATTCGTCATACATAGCCGTCGGTGTATTCGATAGCCTATGCATTTACAATCACTATATACACGCTATTTAGTTTACTACTTACCTAAAATAATATACAACAATGTATTTTTAATCTTCCTATTTCTTTTCGGAGTACTTAGTTTTTCCTTTTTTTCTTTTTTCTTTCTTTCATACGTACCTCATTTCTTTCGTTTTATTCGGTGTCCTCGACCGTATACATTCGTTCTTTTTTTTTTTTCGTTCGATTATATCTCACGTATGACACGGGGAGCTCCAAAATTGATGTCCATTATTAAACGGCGGAACTTCGTGCAAAATAAAAATCGTGCGCGTCGTTTGTACGACACGGAAACTGGTGAAATTAATTTCTGGTAAACAGATGGTAAAATTGCACAACACAAATGGCAAAATTAATTTCAGAAATTATTTCGATGCTTTCGCTGTTTCTTGTTTCACCTACTCATTTTTACCATGAATGCATAAAATCATTTATACATTCTAATCATATATATATGTATACCCCCGAGACTTTAATTTTTGCTAAAAAATTGCCCATATTTAAACTGTTACAGCTTCACGAACGAAAACCCACCTGAGCTCATTTTAAGACGTGAAATATCTACTTTCGGAATCTCTTTTGATTCCGTTTATAAGGTACTTGTGCATTATGTAGCAAGGGATAGGAAATCTGGGTTAGGTTTGGGTCTCCGTCGACAATTTTGCAAATTCACACATCTCTACCAGGATGGGAACATTTTTTCCATGCCTAAGTCCTTCATAGATTTGAAGACTGGAGTTTCTCCTTTAAAGTGACCTCCCAAAGGTTGTTTTACGATTTTTTATAGCCGTCCTATTAAATTTTGAAAGATATAGGCTATATCTGAGATTGAAACACGCCCATAAGTCACTGGGACATTTAATAAGATTGTTAAGGATTATAATTAATACTATGAAGAGAATATTGTCGATATCTTTACGAATTATTGAAATATTATTAAACAAAGTAAAACTGAATTACAGTAAAATTAAACCGTCGTGAGCCAGTCTGGGAATCGTGCAAGATGATTGGATTTGCCACTTACTATTCAAAGTTTAATAGGCTACAAAAATCGTGGATCCACTCTCGAGAGCTCATTTTAAAGGAGAAGCTTCAATCTTCAAATCTATGGTGGATTCAGGAACGAATAAAATTCTCCCATCCTCGTAGAAACGTTCGAATTTGCTCGATCTTAGAAGAAACTAAGCCAGGGATTCTGAAAGTAGAAATTTCATGATTTAGGATGAGCCTGGGAGGAATGTGTACGATTTTATTTTACGAAGATATAATAATTTAAATATCAGCAATTTTTAGCAAAGATTCACGTATCGGGTTACTTATGGACGGGAGTCTACATGTAGGTATAAAGGAAGGAAAATGATTGATTAGCAACACAAATTTCACAGACTCGAAGTAATTTGTCTATAGCGATTAGAATGCTAATGTTATGCATTTTATGCATTTATCACAAAAATTAGTAGGAGTAATTTCAAGTAGCAAAAATATTAGAAAAATTGAAACATACTATTATATTATTTTCAATCTGCCGAACATAATAAGAAAGAAAATAAATTTCTACTTCACTTCAGTTCGTTGCAATTCAGGTAAAAAATTTTTATTTTGCATAAAAATCCGCAGTCTAATCATAATCATTATACTTTTCTTACTTGTATGCAGATTGCAATGATATTTAGGACACCCAAGTTAACAGTATAAAAATTGGTAAATTTGTCGTTAATATAATTACTGGTACGGTAGTAATGTGATATAGAACAATATGTACGTTCTAGATATAGAATAGCAATAAAATTTGTGACAACTTCGGTCGCAGGAACTTTTTTTTAGGTAATGAAATAATTATACTAAACATAAATTTGATACATTTTAACGTAACTTTGGTTGGATAACTTTAGTTATTAATATTCTCTTCTAATTGTTAATATTTAATTCTAATGGGTATATGAATGAACATTCACATGTTCAAAATTTTTGTTTTTTTTTTTAAAGTATTGTACATGTATTTGGTAGGTGTATACAGACCCTTTGCAACTGATTGCATCTATATCGTTATTCTGGCACACTTAAATTGAATACCATCAATTTTGGAACGCCCAGTAGACCGTCGCGTTGTGCCATAATCGCACTAAAAAACAAATCATGTTCAAGTGAACAGTCTACGACCAGTCTCACCGACTCACAGTGGATCGCAAATTCGTTTTAGTCGTTCGAGAGTTGAATTTGTTATACATAGAAACGGTTTGAACGGAATTAATTGAAGGGCAAATGACTTTTAGTATATAGAAAAAGTACAAAATTAGTTTTTTTCTAATTTCTCTGATTATTTTAAAAACTAAAGCAAAAATTAAGGTTTTGTTACTTTACTATTCATAATAATCAGACTGTGGATTTTATTATGCAAACAGCAATTGTTTGCGTTAATTGCGAGATACAGGAGCTACATAAACATTTAGTAGTTTTCTTAACTATTTTAAGGAGTTGGCAATAATACGGCAGTGTTTTTAAATTTTCTAAATGTCTTTACTGTTGTCATAAATGCATAAAATCAGCAGTCTAATAATAACAATAAGTTATTTCATGTGCAATTGACGCAGATAATTTTTATTTGTTTTTATTTTTATTTCATTTTCATTTGTATTTTTATTTTCGCAGTCTACTTATCACACTTCGTATATTCTTTTGACTTATAACACTTTATATCCTACTTCATTTTGAACCATGACTGGTAACAGTACTACCAAACGTTTAGACATCCGTATTGATATTTCTCTGAAATTCGATTAAATTAATTAATAATTCTATAAAAGTTGTATTGATTCTGAACGGCTAAATCTGAACTTGGAACCACTGTGCGTTGTTCCGACTGAAAAATTGGTCTCCTGTTCGGTGCACACCGGCTCGACAACAATTTTCCCTTCCACGATACTTGTTTCACTTTCGGTGTGTGCATACACTCAGTCCCATAATTGATAACACACGCTTTAAATAGAATCGTTTCTTTTTCTATAAATGGAACAAACGACTCCAGTTTTGTTGTCAAGCTAGATGAATTAGCTTACTAGATTATATGTAATGAAGATTTTGGTAAAATTGAGTGGAGTTGGAGTTGCGAAAAAAATTGTAAAAGTTGCTTTTTACAAATTTCTCATTTAACCTTGAAACGAAAATTCAAAATACGCGTTTTGTAGGTTCATATACATGGTGAAAATTTAATCGAAATTGGTGTATTGGTTTACGAGTTATGAATAACTAAAAATGGTGGAAATAACCGAATAATCGGATAAAATGGAAAAAATAGTCTAAAAATCATAAAAAAACTGTGATTTTCAGCATTTTTAATCGTTTATAACTTATAAACCAATTAATCAATTTCGATGAAATCTTCAGCATCGTGAACTTAGGTGAGTCTAGAAAACACATTTTTTAAATTTTCGTTCCAAGCCCAAATGAAAAAATTGTAAGATAGAAATTTTACTATTTTTTTTCACGATTCCGAGTAATGGCGATGTTTTCCGAAATTTTCGTTTCATGTCATCTAGTAAACTAAGTCATCTAGCTTAACACTAGGTTTACGGGACCCGTAAAAATGACGGGTTCTAATATTTTTAATTTACGATTATTGAGATTGTGAAGATCCATCTACGTGGAATTACTCAACAAACTTATTTCCTTAGGTATATATTATTTAAAAAATGGATGAAAACTTGGATAGACACATTCTTCTTATTTTTATAAAGTAATGTAAAATACTCACTTTTAGTGCTCCGTAAACACCTAGTGTTAACAGAAAAACTGAAGTCTTTTAGTGCATTTATAAAATAGTTATTCTAATTTAGAGTGTGTTCCATCAATTATGAGACAGGCTGTCCATATGTGTGTGTGTGTGTGTGTACATGTTTTTCCCCTCTTCGTCGTCTCCTTACAAATAAACTATACAAATATTTACACGCGCCCTCCTCGCGCGTGACGGCGAAGAACCTCGTAATTCCCGGCGCGATCGGGTCGAAAGCTTCCGGAAATGGCTGGTGTCGAAGGGCCGCGAACTTAGTTTACAAACTTTCCCTACGCACCGATGCATCTTCCTTGAATAATGGCCGCGACACGTTTCCCCGCGTTTAAGGCCCGCGAAAGATGTCGGCTATTGAATGCGCTCGAACAATAAACGCGTTCCGGTTTCGCTTCGATTTTTTATATTTGCCGCTCGTATTTTCTTGTTTTCTTCGGTCTCCATTACAGGAACAAATGCTTCGACAAAAGGTAACCAAAAAAAGAAAACTCGGTCGGAACAGAAAGCGAAAAAAAAAGGAGAAGGCGAAACAGAAGACCGTGTGCTGCCGCCGATTCGATCATCTATACATGTCTCATCCATCATCTAGAAAATACTAACAGTATCGAAAACGTCTCGCGACGTGATCCACAATTAAGGAACGATGCTGCTGGATCATCGTCGTCGTTGGATCATCGAAAGACGACCGCATCGATAAAAGGCTCTCCGTACGAACGCGTTCATCGTTTGCGTTTTTATTTCCGTGTATAAGTCGACAACAAAAATTCGGGAAAAAGCTTCCGTTGTAATTTTCGTCGATCCCGACGTTCGCCTTACGAGAATAGTATTTTCGATTTTTCTATTCAACTTGCTCTTAACCTCGTTCACTCTAACACCACCCATTCTCATTTTCTTTCTCTCGCTTGTCTCTTTCGTTCTCTCCTGCTCTAGCTCGACTTTTATATATTATTTACAATTATCGAAGTCGCGAGAATACTGACGGAAACTCGCCCTCCCCCCTCCCTCCTCCTCGTCGCTCAGAAGGTAGTTGGGTTCGTTCGATTTTCTTATTCGTTTCTAAGAAATATTTCTCTCGTCGTTTTCGGATCGGAGACGCTGAAGGCTCTCTGGTTCTCCTACGCTCAGCGACGGTGCTCTTGCAGTATGGCCACCGCCAGACAAAGCGACAGGCAAGCGAGACTTGCTGACCGGAAGTGAGCGTGACTGTACTCGGAGGCCCGTGTCACGTTCAACAAAACGGAAGCGTCCGCGATTCCTTCCGACGAGCGTACCAGCAGCAACCATTCGCCGGCGTGCGACCATTGGATCGTGTCGAAGCTGAGCATCGTCCGGTAACAGAACTCCGTGCCACCGTCCTGGAACGTAAACGAAAACCTATAAGTGCTCATCGAATTTATTAACTTGTTGCATGTCAAATGGCCGATTTGGAATCTTGTCGGGACATTAAAAAGTCGGAAAAGCTACGCTCCTACTTTTTCCTCCGGAATTACGACAGAGAGCAATTTTTTCAAGCTCTGTCACCCGTTATTTAGTAAACTAATGTAACATGCTGTCAAATCTCGACTTTTTTGGTTCAATTTTAAGAGAATTATGCGAATTATTTGATCACTTTACCGATCACACAACCGTCAATACTTCTTCTCTGATACCGGCTCTGTTTCGGTTGCCACGGATTAATTAGCTACCGGTTGGTAAGCGTCGACGACAAGAAGCCGATTAATAAGCTACGCACAAATGTTAAAAACATGGTTCCCGTGCTGATTGCAAATTCCATGAATTTCATCAGTTTTGAAGGTCTTTTGTTTACCAATTTTTAGGAATTCTTTCCAGATTGATTAAAACTTTATTATTGTATACAGGGTGAGGCACTTGAGACTTTTACTGAAAGTATCTCCGTAGAGGCAATTATTAGGACGGAGTTTTTTTGTCTACGTCATATTTTCCGATATTTCAAGGTCATCATACTTTTTTTCTAATGGAACGATGTGTTTTGATTAGTACTCTAGTAGGGTAACATGACCTAGAGAAAGAAACTTCTCTGTGACAATAACTGCCACACTGAGCCAAACATTTTCTTACTGAAACATTTTTTCGTATTACTAAAAACAACTGAGATATTTTCGAAAGTCTTGTTCTCTCTAGTTATTATTCTATACATAAAGCTTTATTATATATTATCCCTTAAATTTTCCCCCACCTGTTGCTGATTAATAGCCGATTAATAGGCTACCGGTCGGTAAAGTGTTAATACTT
Organism: Halictus quadricinctus; assembly: GCA_028454245.1. NCBI lineage: Eukaryota > Metazoa > Arthropoda > Insecta > Hymenoptera > Halictidae > Halictus > Halictus quadricinctus. The sequence continues at coordinate 2,033,557 of CM052117.1, read as the reverse complement.
TTTGCTACGATCAAAATTCTTCATTTTTGTTCTATAAAACAGTAAACAAAAAAAATCGTACATCAATTTTCAAGGAGTCGTTGTACAGAGGAGGCTCCAATCTCCAAACTTACGAACAGATTCATTTACGAGAAGATGTTTCAAAAGCTTTTGGCTACATACCAATGGTGATACAAATAGTAAAATTGTTATATAATATTTAAAAAACCTGACATTATGAGTGGAAAGTTGGCGATTACAAAGTAGGAAGTTTTAAACAAATTTTAGGAAGTTGTTTTATTCTTTCAATAAACATTCTTTGTTGGTTTGAGAGGTGAGTGTTCCAACCGAATGCAAGAGGACTTTGGTAATGCTACATCGAAGTTCTTCGGACTCATTCAAGCATAGAGTCGGAGTTGAAATTTAATGCTTCAGAAGCACAATCTCGATGCTGCTCGAATTCCCGGAGGGCTGTTTTTATCGTATAATGCTCATTAACCCGCTACTCGATAACGTCGATTCGACCGCCTTTCTTATCTACCCCGATTCCGCTTTCGTTCTTACGTTTTAACTTCCGCGTGAAACTTCTGCGGGCAAACTGAAAACTCCCTGCGTCACCCTATGTCCTCGCTTCAATTGTCCGTATCACAACTGATTTCCATCGCTTTTTCCTCTCAGACTTTTACTACTTACTTCTTCTTCTTCTCCTCTCGCGAAAGTTTATTCTCTAACGTATTTTTGTGCTCGACAGTTCCACAATTAAAACTATCTGATGGCACTGTCTTGTCTATTCTAGTATACAAAAAATAGGGTACGTGTTGGTCCTTTTTCTAGCTATAGAAAATATAGCTATTCTCATAAAATTGTTAACCCGGTTTAAAGTCTCTATAGTATTGAATTCAGCTTATAAACATCACATTAAAGAAACAAATGATTTGCCAATGACACGTGATTGAATGCATTAAACTTCAAGTATAAATTAGTATATTCAAATTAGTATTAAGGGTACCCATAAGTAATCAATTATTAGCAAAGAATTTGTTTTGCCTTTAGTTCTGTACCGATCGTTGAAGAGGAAACACGTATTCTTTTACAGTTTTCGGTAAAGCAGCCTGTCTTCAAAATATTCTAAAATATTCTAAATATTCTAAATATTCTATTCTATTTTTTTACAACCCTGTAATAAAATGACAGCATCCGTACCTTTCGAGAATCGTATTCGTCATTGCATACTTTTTCATTTTCATGCGGGATTTAATGCAACGGTAACAACAAAGAAAATTTGCGATGTTTATGGAGATGTATTGAAGGTCAACAAGTGTCAACGTTGGTTCAGAAGGTTTGCTGCTTGTGATTATGATCTCTCTGACAGGCCTTGAAGTGGACGTCCAGTTGAATTTGGTAATGACACTCTAAAATCTCTAGTGGAAGCTGATCCAAAATTAAGTATACAAGAATTATCGAGAAGCCTTGGGTCCACATGGTCAACTATACAAAGACACCTACACGAAATAGAAAAGGCATATAGGCAAGGAATATGTGTACCGCATCAATTATTTGAGACCAACAAGAATATTCTTCGATCAATTTGCACTTCATTGCTATCCAGATTTCGTAGAGATCCATCTCTTAACAGAATCGTTACCGGAGATGCAAAATGGATTCTTTATGATAACATAAAGCGTTCCAAGCAATGGTTTTCTGCAAATCAAACCGCAATATCAACCCCTAAACCTAGCTTATCACTTAGAAAGGTGTTACTGTGCACTTGGTGGGACTGTCGTAGCAAAATTCACTTTGAGTTGTTGAAACCTGGAGAAACAGTTACTGCTGAGTTGTATTGTCAGCAATTACAACGGCTGTATTCAGAACTATTGAAAAAGAGGGCA
>CM052117.1:2003393-2031589 GCA_028454245.1 Halictus quadricinctus | reverse complement strand
ATTTTGCTTGACGAACCCTGGATTTCTATAAGAGGGGGATTGAAAATTTGCAAGAAAGATGGCAAACTGTCCTTGATAATGATGGAGATTATATAATAAAGTAAGAAATAAAAACTTGAATTTACAACAAAGTTTGTTTTAGATTTCAAAATAATTGATTTCTTATGGACCCCCTAATATATTCCGCAACAATTGTGGTACCTAGTTTTAAGAATCATATTTTTTCATTAATATTTCGCGGCTCAAGACTGTTCAGATCTTCCACTTGGAATGTTTAGCTTTTGTCGACTGGACCGAACAGTGTACGCGTCCCTTTGTCAGTGTCTCTAACTGGAAGAGGTTGAAGCATTCATTTCAACGGAATATACCCTTCATAGCAATCAAGTCAGCCACTGCCAGTATATCTTGACAGTTAAACTTCGGGACACCGTGTCGGCTCGAGTAGCAATAACACCGTTCCACGTGACTCGACGGTTTCAACAGCCCCGGTGAATCGCATCTGAAGATGCACGCCAACGGTCTCCTTAATTCCAACAAAATGCAGGAATCGTCGTAACGACAACGGCCCCAGGAATGAGACTCCGGTGAAATGGGGTCAACGAAGAAGCAGCACCGGCAGCCGTTGGGAAACGCAATTTAACTTGGAAAGAGCGTCGAGAACGGTGCTGAGGCGGCCTCGACTCTGTCGTTGACGAATTCGTGTTTTCCGGCAACAACGATTTGCCTGCCCGACGCGGGAATTATACTTCCATTGGGACGGACCTGATTTCGAATCAACGGAACGGTGCGTGAAAAGACAACGAATGAACGTCGTCGATACAGCGAGACGCCTGTTGCATGTTAAATCAGATAACCGTCGGATTAAACCCCTCACTATTTTGTTCAAATCCGTCGCACCTTCGCTTCAACCCATCGCTAATACCTGCACAATCCTCGCGACTTGTATATCGAAGATGGTATATCCACTATCCGGGGCAACTTCTTATCTCGATTCTTTTCCCTTCTTTTCTCCTCCCTTTCTCATATTTAAACGTACGTTTGCACATGACACTGATCCTTATACAATTCCTTGTAAAACCTTATTAAGATGCACCTCCTCGCCAGTATTCAAATCAGTTAATCTTAAATCAGTTCTCATATTATCTCCCACATGTTCTGACTTGCTTATCCTTTCCACGAATGTTACAGTTTTGTCTCGGGAATGGCCCTTTCTCGGATCAGGGCATCTATTCGGCTTCCCTTTGCAAGATCTCTGCGAAGTTATCATAGAATTACCGTAGAATTTTTAACATGAAGAGGACATCATAAATGTTATTTTTTCATTTGATACGAATTATGTTCATTCACTGGATAGGTTATCCTAAATATCAGCTTTTGGCTGAATTTTTACATTTCATTGGTTAAACTTTAATTCTGGAAACCAGGAATTTTTAGCTTTTCTTTTATGTAATCCTGTAGATTTTTACGAGGAAATGCCGGAAATCCAAGTTTTAATGTTAGGAATTCGTTGGTTCAAAAGTTATGCGCGTATAAAATGTGCGATTTTTCAGAGCTTTTGACAGGTAAGGGCGCCGCCATGTTGATATATAGTGACAGTCGGCGTCGCTTAACGAGCATACATACTAACGTGCCTAGTGTACACAATAACTGCATACTAACGTGGCGGCGCACTTACCTGTCAAAAACACTGAAAATCGCACATCTTTACACACGCATAACTTTTGATCTACCGATCCTAGGATTGAAACTCGGTTTTTCGACATTTTCTCGTCAAAATCTACAGGATTACATTTTAAAAAGTTAAAAATTTCTGGTTTCCTGAAGTAAAGTTTAACTCATTTCGTTCCACTACTTAAAATTAGCGATTTTCCATTCCTCGCTTTACGCGCTTGCTACTTGTCAATATTTTAGATGTCCGAGCTACCAAAAGGTTGGCTACTTGTTCACATACAGTTTTCCTTCAGTAGAAGACGACGACATTTCTTTCGAAATAAGAACATCGCTATCCTCTCTTCTTATTTTGAAGTTGTTCGCTCGACACCGCTTAGTTCCAGAACGAGAGAGCAATTCATATTCAGACATGCAGTTTAAGCGTTCATTAATTGGAGAAGTCATCCTATCTATGTGCGATGGAAACGATGGAATAATACGGGAAATCGGATCCGAACGTGCATTCGCACAGCTTATTTCGTTTTCGCGGCGTCGATGCGACTGTCTTCCTCTTCGCCGCTGCTTTTTATTTGATTCAGAGAACGCAGTCATAGAAAAGCCCGCACAAAAGGTGGATTAACAGATTCTCTTTTTTCCCCTCTTGTTTTTTGTTCTGTCGAGGAATCAGGAATAACGACGGAATACAGCGAACGGTGAGAAGGAGAAACCGGCTCGGCAGGACGCGGAGGAAAGAATCCAGCATAGCTTTGGAAGGATTTGCACCTGTACTACGCGTTTGTTTTTATCAACTTTTAATCTTCTTTGTTTCGTGCGGCAGCGTTCTTAATTCCTTCAACCGGAGGACCGATTGTCACGTTCCCCGGGAATCCGTCGAAATTTTATCGAGAAAATTACGGATTTCAACGGACCCATCTGAAAGTCTTAGATTATCCGAGTGGCCGCCATTTCCACGGTGATGCGTGCGAAATAGCCTGCATCGTTCCCGGTTTTGCTAGTGAAAGAAACACGATATAGGTCAGACCCGCACGGCGAGCGATCGATTTTCTTTCGAATCGTCGCACAGCGTGACGAGCAATGAATAAAAATCAAAAAAAGAAAAGTCTAGCATTCATAAGTTGGGCTATGGTGAAATACGAATGAAGAAACGTAGATTTTAATACCGCTCACAACTTTTACTGAATTTTCCAATTTGTTGTGCTTGAAATTTTTTCCCAATTTTCAGTACACTCGTTTAAACACGTGCAATTTATCAGTTATCTGGTCAATTTGATTTTTATTAGTTATGTTTAATAGTATGGGACCTTCCAAATTGCAGAATAATTTTTTTGTAATAGTAATAAATTATCCCTTGCACATCTTTAATCTCTTCATTAGGCACCCGGTGTGTAGATTGATTCGGTGCCCAATTAAATTATTTATTAATAAATACATGATAATGTACTGGTCTAATATTTTACATTATACAGCAGTATAATAATGCTATTCACCGAGTAGTTTTTATGAAGTTTTACGTGCAAATTGTTATCAAAGTTGAAGAAACAGCACGACACGCGTATTTTCTATGCATTACTTCGGTACTTTTGCGAAAAGTTCTTTTTCTATTATAAATTCCCACCACACGGTATCTCGGAGTTTGTATACATTTTTGAGAAAAACTAACTACAAAAAAAAAAAGAAACAACGGAGAGAGAAAATACTTGTGAACACAATTTTCCTGGCGCGACCCGCCTTTTCTTCCGTAAAATACACGAAACTTTTATTTAAGTCCGATTGACCCAACCGCAGCTAGTGCATATAATAAATACGAAACAAAGGGTATTTATTCTTCGGATACTTTCGGTAAAAGTCAACTTTCGACTAAATAAGAATTTGAATTAGAAACAGAACGGTGCCTGGTAGTCAATAGAATAAAGCAGGCACCGACTCGAGCAAGAGAATTAGGACAGCGTTCAATCAGAAAAATGAAAGACGAAATGAGACGTGCTAAAAGGAAAATGTGGCGGTTAAACTTTTCCTCAGGAAACCAAAAATTCTCAGCTTTTTTAAATGTAATCCATTCGTAAAAACGCTAAAAATCGCACATCTTTACACGTACAACTGTTTAACTATAGTGATCTCCTGGGATTGAAACTTGGATTTTCGAAATTCTCTCGCCAAAATCTACAGGATTACATAAAGAAAGTAAAAAATTTCTGGTTTCCTCAAGTAAAGTTAACCCTATCTGGTTCATAGCAATAATGCAGAAAAATGTTGACTTTGCATAGAGAATCCGCAGTCTAATAATAACGATTTGTGAATACAGATACTTAACAGCTTAACAGTTTATTCACCGGAAATCTTTTAATAGATTTTCTAAAATCGACAACAATGCCATTCACGAATCAACAAATTTTTGGAATTAATATAATGCGCTCACTCTTTTTGAAATTATTATTGAAAATTATTGAGCTTCTGTCACATACAAGCTCAGGCATTGAAAAGCCTATTAAGTGTTCGTTCATTGTACCCTATCTTTTTGACCCGGAACGTACAAGGAAAGTTTAAAAAAATATGGGACGTGCTATCATCATTTTATCCCGGGTTGTATCGTCGTTAAGAAAACCTGGCGTGAGCTTATTAATTTTTGCCGAGGGAAGAGTTGCTGGGAACGGTTAGCGCAGCCATGTATCGACAGTGTGGCATTCAAAACAGAATCTGGGTCAAAATAACTACGGGCACCGCAACACGTGCACCGATCTGTGCGGCGCGCACCGGTTTCCCCGCCTAACTCTCGCCGAGGAGCTGCAATTCCACGAATTAATTACCTGCTACTGCAAAGACCCCCCACCCTCTCGGATAACAAGGGATATAGAGAACGAGCGGGATAAATCACGTACTAACTACTATCAGTCGTGCTTTCGACGAAACGCCTCGGAAATTTCACTCGGACGACGCGACGGGGAAACTTTCCGATGAAATTTCCGTGGATCGACGCCCCGGAGAACAAAAGTACCGCGCGCGCCACCGGCAGCGACGTGGGCACGAGGCAGAATGGCGGGGGGTGGTGGAGCGACGATGTCTTGATGTATTTGCACACGGCCAACAATGAGGTCGTTCGGGGAGATGCGACGAAAGCAAGCACAACACCGTGACGCGGAGCTTTTCCAACGGAGATTGTTTGTCCGCGAAGTGCACCGTCGCAAAAGAACTTTCCGACGTTCGACGATGAAGGGACAAAAGCCAAGCTTTGGTTTCGTCTGGTTTCTTCGCGGATTGTTTGGAGCACGTTGTCTCTTCGCCGCGACTAGTGATTGCTAGTACATGCTCCTTATCCACCGGTCAAGAAAGTAATTACACAAAGTGTCGGATCAATTGGTGCATCTTAATTGCTGAGGAACACAGCACCTTGAGAAATCTTGTACAACCGACGTACGAAAAATTGTTTTCTACGCTCACTATACATTTACTGCCACAGACGACACATATACACTGATTCCTCTATATATGGCGCCAAGGCCTGGATGATAAACGTCGCGGAATTATCCCCACTACCGCGGCGTATACCCCGTGTTGCTGACATATACCGAGCACTCAATGTACTTGAGCCTATAATGGAAATTTAAAAAATATGATTTGTAGAATCATGTCACTTGCATTGTCCCCATCAAATTTATATGAAACTGGTGATGAGAAATTTGCAGTTTTGGAGATTTTTAATAGTTGTAAACATATTTGCCGAATCCGAAAAATTACACGTTAATAATGATAATAGGATACAGCTACCATAATAATATGAACATGGTTATAGAATAACTTGAATAATCAGGAATTTTATATTTTCGGAATTTTTAAAAAATCCATTTTGCAGTCAAAAATTCGAAAAAATTTTTTAGTCAATCAGGTAGAATGTTCATGAATTTTTTCGTAATTTTTTGTCAAGTAGAATGGAAGAAATGGAGTACAATTCGTTAAACCGTTCGCACCCTGTAACTACCCTTGTGGTAAGGGTGTCGACTTGAAACTTGCCACAGAGGGTTTTCTTTGGCGGCTCTATCGAATGGTACGAAGAAAGGTCAAATGTGATTTGGGGAGCACATTTTGGGACCTCCTTATCCGGCTGTACCCTCTCGATCTTCGTGCATTTTGCAAATGTGGACAAATAATTCCCCCTTCCATTTCTGGGAGACGTGGCACCCAAAGTGTTATTCGAGTTTTCAGAATTAGGATAACTGCGGGGGGAAAGTATTTTTATTGGACTCACCTCGATGGCGAGCGCTTGTATTCCGTCTTTGGATGGCGCGCCAGGTACGTAGACGTTCTCCTCGGATATCCACATGACTTTGGTGTATCTTGGCTCCGCGCAAAAGTCGACAACGATGCTCAAAGGTTCGCCTTCCTTCGCTGTCACCGTTTGACTAGGTGGTTGAACTATGGGTCGACCTGGAACAAAAATTCGCAAATAACCTGGTTAACCTCTGTCCAGCTAGCACGCACGGAAGCCTTCTTTGTTGGTCGCGGAACCGTTCTTGTGTGCTCCGTTGCCCGCAAATCCACTCGCCTCGGCTTCCATGAGCTTGCAGAGAGCTTACGTCTTGTAACTACGTAAATATATCAGTGTGTACCTACGCGAGACAGTCGTATTTCTTGTTAAATTACGGAGTAACTGTTCTCAAGTGGCTATCGAGCTTGTACACGAAATAGAATTTCGAATTAATTACACGGTACAAGTGAAAGTCGTGGATTTCACACAATAATCCGATGATTCATAGGTTCGTTATCGGCGAGAGATCAATCTCTCGGCATGTAATCAGTAGATTGCGGATCTTTTTGCATTTATGGCTTATGAAAATTTTCAAAAAATTATACAATATCAAATTCGATAGAATTTAGTACGATTTTTATTTGTTTTCGGATCTGCGGAGGCTGTTCCCATAAAAAATAGGGTTTTATTTCATTCCATTTTCTGAAAATTTGTCTGCTAACATTGGAAATTGCGTAAACATCCGCAGTCTAGCAATTAGCGTGTCATAAGAGAAAGAGAGCTTTTAAGACGCTTTTAGATCAGTTTGTTTACAGAAAAAATGAAAAAAAAACTTTTAAAACGTTTTTATTTGAGCCCGTAATGAAAATTTAAAATATGCAAATATCGATACCGGTTTATTTTTTGACATATTTAAAGCCGTAGTTGGTTATCGTTGGGTCTCCGACGACCCGTAACAGTTTAGATGGTTGATTTTGTGATTGCTAGACAATTAGAAACTTTGCTATACTTGTTTGGCATAAAATGTAGCTTTGTGCGCCACATCGAAATATTAATTTTGCTTCAAATCCTGAGCATTAATTAAATTGCTATTGCCTTTGTTAAAATGTTATATGAAAAATTGGGGTTTACTGATCACAATAAAATTTGACAATGGAAATGACATTTTTGAAGTAACAGATAATATTCACGTGCGTAAATTGTGATATGGTACGAAAAAACGGATGTTCTGCTACCAAACGAGCAAGCCGAGACGAATATATGTTACACTCTAATAAAATGAAACACGGAACAAATTCTATTTAAGTCAACGCTACTGTGCCCAAAAAGAATGCTCCGTTCCGACCAATCCTGTCGATATAAAACGCGCGGTAAAATGGATAGAACAAAACAAATGTTATTTTAAAGGAGAATCAAAATTTTCCTTTGAGGCTTTGTGTACGAGAAAATTGAGTTTGGAAATTCGTCGAGTATAGGTTACCGGTTTTTTTGTACCGGTTATTTTCAAAATAAAAATCTGGGGAAAACATTTTAATTTTTTTTATCATCGTATTTTTGCTAGTCGATCGCTCCATATGTCTTGCGGCAACCTGTATACCTATATATTTTGTTTACTTCTTCCACGTGTTGTAAAAATTCATCTTCAACAGACTCGCATTTTACAGAGAGTGTACTGGATTCACTATTTAATTCAGTGAAAAATAATCTGTTGACATTTATTTCACCCATTTATTATGATGGGTAGGTGCAACATAAAACAGTAGAAAGGTTAAAATAATTTAAGAGTGTCTGAATATTATTTTCAGTTTGTTAAAATTATTAAAATAAGAGTGAAATGCCTGTTTGGCTCCAATCTCTTGGAGTTTACACAGACAATTTTTATTTTGTATAGAGATCCGCAGCCTAATTATAAATCTATTAAAACTACCAAGCCATAGTTCCTTTTTAATCTTATATGTAGTATTTTGCAGAAAATTTCTAAGCTATTTCTAATTTATCTATAAGGATAAAAAAAGAACCATATGTCTTCATGTTTACGGAAACTGAATTCTCTAAAAAATTTTTTTAAAAAAGAACGAATTTTTTCCTTCAACTTCCACGTAAATTTTTCCAGTTTGAGAACAAAACAAATTTTTCGTTTCCGACTTTTCAATTTTTGCCAACAATGGCGGCCAACTATCGATGAACCAATAAAAAGACCGTTTTAAAAACAGCGAATAACTCCGCCATTTTTTAATATTTTGTTGTGAAAAAATTAGAGTGTAAAGTTAAGGGTTATATTAATATCACCGTAGAAAATCAGAATTTTTCATTGGTTGATTCTCCTTGAGCGATTTCCCGAAGACAACACATTTTTACAAGGTGATCCACCCCGTTAAACTAAATTTTCTCAATTCCAAATTATTATGAAGCCGTTCATTCATAAGAAGAGGATAAATATATAAATTATATAACTCAGAAGAAGATAAATATATAAATTGCGGTGTACTTTATAACTAATGTACACGACAATTAACCCAGTATCTAAATAACAACGAATTATTTTACATGTTTAAGTTGGTTACATACAATAATAAAAATTGGCAATTTTAGGTCATTTTCAAATGGCTACCCTGTAAAATTTCCTTTTTTTTTATTTATGTCACTTTTCCTTTGAATGAACAAAACATGATCATCTTAAATACGATTCAGCCAATCTACTTTTCGAAGCATTTGAAAATACATGCGATCCGTACTCGGAAGGGCGCTTCGACTTCCGGAACCATTTTAACTATTTATTAAAGATCCGCACGATGGCGCGGAATAGATAAGCTGCAACGCGTTTACACGGCCATTTGTTAACCATTTTTTGAGCTATTGCCGGCGGACGTCGGACAGGCCACGGGAGAGAAATTTATTTATATTCAGTCCGGATAGCTTTTTCTTTTTTCTTTTTTTCAAAAAAAAAAAAAAAAACGTATTTATGGTCTAGTTTTTCTCGCGACGCGCCGGCCACGATCGTATGGAACATCGACAGGACCCTTTTTACGCGTGTCGTGCTGTGGTAAATGCGACGCTTTTGATTTACTCGTTTCATGGGGATGCGGCGGAGGGGGTCGAAGGGTTGCACAATCCCTCGGCAAACACGAGCGACACTCGATGATCGAAACAAGTCTCGGCCGCTTGACAATGTAGCCTGGCTCGGTTGCAGCCTACAGCGACGTCGCGTCGTTCTGCGTGTCCGTACAAATTGCAGTCACGGGGGCTTCTCGATTTCAAAGCCTGAAGGCGATCGTGATTTCCGGTACAGCCTCAACCCAGTCTCGTCAAAGTGTCCTTTCGCTACCGGCGACGAAGGCCGAGTGCTCTAACGTTCGCAGAATAGGAATACAACGTGGAAAATACCGGATCGATGAGGAATCACGGCGAACGATAATGACACGACTGGCCGATTCTTGTTTCAACGTTATCGCGTCGACGACACCTTTGCTCTTATACAAATCTCGCTAATCGACGCCCACTTTGTCACATTCTCGTCTCCGGACCAAGAAATTCTGTGATTCTGCTTCCGTGATCGCTACGACGGTGCTCGATAAAATAACAAGACACTGCAGTCAGTCGCACAATTTAAATCAGAATAACTTTTTTATAAATGAATCAAACAAGTTTTTCTGCCAAGTTCGATAATTTTATAGTCGTAAGTAGACAGCGGATCTTATTTATTTATTTATTTATTATTGCTTGAAACCAAGTGGTTTATTTAGCAAGTATAATATTTTTCCATGTAGCTTGTATTACATAAGTGTTACATTGCTTCTAAACACTTGCGGAACATTGTTTGAGAAAATTATAAATTATTTTCAGGCCTTCTATATCAGGTTTGCATAAGAAGGAACTAATACAAAGAGGAAAACAGTACTTGCCACTGAGAAGCTTATGCAGTATACAAAATTTCTATATGAATTGTAAGAAACAGGGGCCAAATAGAAAGTTTTTTCTTCTTTTAATTATCTTATACAGTTGAAACTAATACACTGACGTTCTTAAATCTTTTTAATATGTTCGCTGCTTTAAGTTGTACGTACCCATTTTTGTCATAAATGCATAAAATCCGCAGTCTAGTTATAAGCTAGATAACTTTTGTGGCTGAATCCACCATCGATTTAAAAATTAAAGACCCCTCCGCCTTTTGCAACGACCTCATAGAAATTGTACGATTTTTTCCGCAATACTATTATATTATTGTGTATTTTCTAAGTACAGCAAGAAAGCCATTTATTGCAAAAGTGGTTTACGTCAATACAGTGTTTACTCGATGTCTGTCCAAAACACGGGTTTAGCCAGGGACATATATCGGCCAGGAAATGCTATTCTTTGATCCACACCGAACGTAGAAAAGGACAATAGTCCTTTTAAAATAGGAAAATAGGAAATAATGAAAAATAAACAAGTTTTGTTATTGGATTATTGGATTTGTTATTGGATTTCATGGCCCTTACGGGGTGTATCCGCGGTAGAGGGGATAGTTCTAGGACTTTTATCGGCTAGGCATTTAGGACATATATACAGCAAACACTGTCTTTGTCCGTTTGGTTTAACACCACGTCTAAAGCATTAACATGGCTTGTACAAGGCTAACGTGACATCTTTTAAAACAAGACATTAATATAATAATGTATCAAAATATTAAATAGAAAATATCATTCACGAATTTGTTAATATTTCAAGTTTCTATTTTGGCGAAGATGTTATCTGTGCCAAACGAAGCTGAACAGTCGGTAAAATCCAATTTGATTTTACTTTTGTGTTCCTAAACGTATCTTGAAATCATTCTGAATCGTTCACAAATTTTATTTTGAGCATCTATTTTGTCAAACTAAACAGGTTGGTAAAATCCAATTTGTTTTCTCTTTTCGTTACTTTTGCTATTAAACGTATCCTCCAACAGTGCGTATAAACGAATTTCAGTTGCAACGTGAACATTAATTTAAATTATGTAAATTTTAACGTGCGCTATCGTTCCGTGCCGGAGAGTGTACGAAGCGGAATGATAGCGGGGAGTTCCTGTTTCAGCAGACCTGTCTGCAGGCTTCGTGGCCACGAAGAGTCTTATCGAGGCTATGATTGGACAACTTGCCACTATGACGAACTACTCGATGTCGCATCGGTAGCGTTGTTCCTGCACTTTAGCTAATTGAAGCGTGGATGTCGGACGGTTAGCTGCGACGATTCCGTCTCTTTTTCGCTGCTACTCCCCCTAACCATCCTCCTCCCCTTCCCCCAGCCCTGTTACATCTACCTCCACGCCACGCTACGCTCCTTTCAGCCGTTCTCATCTGCATGGATTTCCTGCTTCGTAAAGCAAGCTTTCTGACCCTGGTTGGCCCATCTGCAACGGTGAATAGGAGCGGAACAGTACACTCGGCCGTGGCTGCTCATGAATATTCCTACGACTGAAATTACTGGAATACCTTCGCCGTGCCTCTTGTTTCTGCGGCAAGGGTGAAAGCACAGACTCTGTCTGTCTCTTTTCCCCGTTTCTCCTTCCATCAAACCTGTTCTCCCACCATTACCCGTTTTCATCCGCCATGCGTTCCGATACAAGGAAAAATCTCGATGCAGCATGACGGACCATATGATGCGCAACGTTTGTTTTTCTTTATTTCCTTTTTTCTTTCTGTTCGCCTTTTCCCGCCGGGTTCATTGGACTCTAGAATCCTTTATTCGACATTGGAAATGTTTTTTTTTTTAGAAGGACTCTTTAATAATCGCCGAGTTTGCTGAAAGGTTTTAGATCATGGTATAGAGCAAGAGCCCAGCGTACCGAGTTTCTATCAACTAGGAATAAAGTGTAATTATATGTTCGCTTCAAGTACCCGCTTGCCAAACGAAGCGGTTTGTTCGAACTCTTCGAAAGTAATTTCAGACATGAAAGCACTGCTTTCGAGTATAATTTGTTTGCAGCGAAAATGTATACAAGCGGTTCTACTTGTTTATGCATTTTTCGTGTCTCACATAATCAAAAATGCCTGGATCACTGTGGGGATAAGCTCGAACGACCGTCAATTTGATTAGTGAAATATTGGTGTGAGTCAGAGTCGCCTTGTCTCCCCACTCTACCTTCCCCTTCTACGACGCTATTCCCCCACGCTTTCGCCACGGTCCGGTCACGTGACGCGTTTCAGAGCAAAACCGTATTATACAAATTTTCAAATAAATAGATCGCCCCTATCTGTCAAAAACGCTTAAAATCGCTCGACTTTAAACACGCATAACTTTCGAACCAGTGAATTCCTAGCGTTAAAACTTTGATTTTTGGCATTTTCCCGTCAAGATCTACAGGATTGTATATAAAAAAGTTAAAAGTTTTTGGATTGCCAAGGTGAAGTTTAACCAATCGATAATTAATTATTGTTTGACGGGATGGAATTCAGAGCTCGCTAAGAATGGTTCAATGTTCTTTTCATTTTTCGTTTCTCGCACAATCAAAAATGCCTTACGTCGCAATGTCACGTGATTAATGTTAATTCCCCCGATCTGGCGGCTCTGGTGGGAGTCAAAAATGACTCTGGCATAGGCCTAGAACTCGCAGGAGTCCGAGAGTAAGAAGAATGTTATGTCCGTTTGTTCTCAACGTATTAACACATGGGTTCTAATATTTTTAATTTACGAATACAGTGAATTCTCGATATATGTCAACAACACGGGTCTTGTCAGCGTCATGTATCGTCTAGGAGACATACTTGAACCGTGTCATGTTTACACTCCTTCGCGTACGAGGGCTCCCGAGCTTCGGGGCTCCTCACGGGGTACACCCCGCGGTAGTGGGGATAATTCCGCGACGTTTATCATCCAGACCTTGGCGACATATATCTAGAATTCACTGTATTGAGATTGTAATCCAATCGATGCCTCCATGAGGAATTATCCAACAAATATATTTTTTTTTGAAGAGACACATTCTTGATATTTTTGTAAAATAATGTAATATGGTGACTTTTAGTGCTCCGTTTAGTGTTAAAGAAATATGGTTTGAACAACGAATTTTGTGGGCTGTCTTCGCTCTTTCAACGTGGACGATTGCCAATGAAAGAAGCACTTGTCCAGTATTTTCTCGAGAACTTTTATGTCATAAAAGTCGGCTCGGGTGAGTTCCCTTGCGAAGCATACGGAGACCAAATGGATGTGTAATATTTCAGAAGAATGTCGAAAGATCGATGTAACTGATCTTGGGCTCCGAGGAAGACAAGTGACGGTAAGAATACACTCTTTTCAAGTGCATAACGTGTCATCCGAAGACTGTGTTTTAATCAAGACACAAGAAGTCCAATTACACTCGCTTCTTTGATGCGAACGAGAAGGAGGGAAGTGTCGCCGTTTGAAAATTTGAAGTGTACTCGATACTTCGCTCCGAAGACCAAGCTTGTACACCGGCATCGCTATTGGTCCTCTAGGAAAATTAATACAGCTGCTTTTAAGCGAACAAAAGACACGAATCTTATTCACTGCAGTGGCTGAAAGTGAACAAAGCGAAACCGTATTACACAAATTTTCAAATAAATAGATCGCCCCTGACTGTCAAAAACGTTTAAAATCGCTTATCTTTAAACAAGCATAACTTTTGAACCAGTGAATCCCTCGCATTAAAAATTCGTTTTTTGGCATTTTCTCGTCAAGATCTACATGATTCTATATAAAAAAGTGAAAAATTTCTGGATTGCCAAGGTGAAGTTTAACCAATCGATAATTATTTATTGTTTGATGTTGCAAAGAAAGAGGATGGAATTTAGTGCAATGGTTTACTGTTACTCAACTGTAAACTGTTACGCAACGTCACGTTTTCAAGAATCAATTTATGAAAAATTACGTTAGATAGACTATACAATTTCAGTTTTTTAATTAAAGTTCGGTAACTTAGTAATATTCATTACTAATTACCTTAGTAATATTCATTACTAATTACCTTAGTAATATTCATTACCAATTATTAGTAAAGTATGAAACAGACCACCTCTGAAATAACATTATTTGAAATATTATTTTGAATATCATGTTATTTTATTTTTTGATTACTTGATTGCAGTTTTTATGCATTCATGACATAGATGTGTAGATAAAATACAAATTGGCGAAGACATTCGAAACATTTAAGGATACCGTTACACTATTTTAGACTCATTGAAATTATTAAAAGCTTAAAAGACTTAAACCATTTTTATTTTGCATAAAGATCTGCAGTCTAATAGTTACTTCCATGCCTGCGATCGTTCTTGAAATAACATTACTTGAAATATCATTTTAAGTAACATGTTATTTTATCTGAAATAATTATTTCAGATAATTGTGAAATTGGTCTTCAAAATGATATCAGTTTATACAGACACCCTCTGTTGCATATTATTTATGAGTATTATTTCTTACGACAAACTTAAAATGCAAAAATATCGAAATAATATACTATTTCAATTTGCGATTATTTCAAACAAATCAATATTATTTTTATCTTCAAATAACAGTATCGAAAATAACGGTGTGAAATAAGTTATTTTTTATTTTCAATTCAAAGAAAATTTGCCCATATCTGATACGAAATTGATATTGTTAAGGCAGTGAAATACACAATTATTGTATAAGTCTGTACACGCTCATTGATAAAACAGTTAGCCGAATCTTTTCTCGCAAAGAAAAAGACACTGCAACGATCCCTTTGAAATGAGAATGTCCATCGTTGATTTTCTCACGGGACGGTAACATTGATTTCATAAAATAATATGTAAATAAAATGCGCGCTTCACATTTTTCACTAGTTACAATTTTAAATCCCAGCTTTGTGCGGAGCCAGACATCAATCGTAATTTTGTATACAATTTTTATGCAAAGCCAATTCTTCTCTGGGCAGCTATGCAAAACAGTTTCCCTTGAAGTCTGTTGGCAAAGTTGCGCGACCAGGATTAATCTCGAAATCTCGGGTAAATTATTTGTCCTCCCTTTGAGACGTTCCCGGCGAGTCGTGAGCATAGATGAGGGCATAAAAGAAGCCCGAAGTAACCGTCGGTCGTTCTCGTGAATTTTTTACACGGGTCCGCCACATGCGACGCACACGTCCGCTTGCATTATGTAAATTGCTGTTAAGCATGTGAAGAAATTTCAGATCTTCCGCGTCCGCATTACAATTTAAAATTCTCGCGGCTATGAATAAATGAACCGGAACAAGTAAACTGCGATCAAGCGTGAAAACTGTTGATCCAGACACTCCGGACGACCGCGCGACCGTTAAATCATTTTTTCATTCTTCCCGTTGGTTCCGTAGAATTGTTATTTCACACACGTTCGATTTTACAAAAAATCTGTCGACGGTAGTTGTAGTTGAAAGCAGAACGGAATTACACGTAGAATGCAACTTTTTGTTCGTCTGTCCCGCTTTTCATGAAAAGCTTTTCAAAACGTTTGAACTTCAGGTTGATACCGTTTTGATTTTTTGAGCGAAATGCACGATCACGTGTCCACTCTATTTATTGCAGTTGTAATTCGTTTTTATTGCAGGCAGTAATGTAAGCACGTGTACTGGGGTGATTTAGACAATTGAACAATTTTTGGAAAACGGATTTTTATTTTTACTAACCCAAAACACAGATAGTTCGAACAATTTCAAAAAACAGCTAAAGTGAATATCATTTTGTAAAGTTTCTTTACATTCCATAAAATAGTTCATTTTCATGTCTAATTTCTGGTATTTTTGAATGAATAAAAGAAATTAATATAATATTTCTGAAATTCTGATATAGTTTCTCATATTGGATCGTAACATAAACGCATTCGATTATGTGCGGTGTCCATGTACGACTGTAACTGGCATCATTTCAATCACAGTTATACAGTGTCTTCTCGATATATGTCAACAACTCGGGTCTTGCTAGCGACATGTATCGTCCAGGAGATACAATTCTTTGATCTACGCTGAACGTCGTACCTGACCAGTATTATGTTTACACTTCTCACGAGGTATAGCCCGCGGTAGTGGGGATAGTTCTGCGACTTTTATCAGCCAGGTACTTGCGACAAATATCGAGAAAACACTCTGCGGCCGAATAACATGTACAAGCGGGCAGGGGGTGATTCTACATGTAAATATAAATCAGAAAAACGAAATAACATTTTTTCGTTAGACACCTCGTTTTCGAGAAAATCGAGTTTAGAGGTCCGTCGGTTCGCGTGCTTTAGTATTATAATATGCAGGAAGTAGAATTGGTTGGCCATGATCAGACGCGCCAGACGGTTCCTATCGAATAGCGTGCGCATTCCCTGAATTTTCAAACTCGATTTTCTCGAAAACGAAACTTTGGATGAAAAAATTGTATTGTATATTTTTTTCTTATTTTCTCTTATGGAATTACCTCGTGCCCGCTTGTACATGTTACTCGGCCGCATCCTGTATAAATCTACAATGAATCATAACTAGACTCCTGATTTCATGCATTTGTGAATAAAGTGAACGGGTGCAGTTGGAAAAGATTAAAAGACCTTAAGAGTATTAATATATTATTTTTACTACATTAAATTTATTCGAGAAAGATATAAAATTCCATTTAGTTTCTGTGTCTTAGAGTTGATGCAGAAACTTTTTATTTTGCATAAAGGACCGGAGTCTAGTAGTTATGTTTTGCCCTTTTGTTTATATGGTCTATATTTTTTTATAGACATGTTTTTCTATTATAAAATCTCGTGGGGCACATTGATACATCCCCCCTTTCCTTATTCCAAAAAAAGTGGTTGGAAATTATATTACAAAAGAAAAAAACGTGGCGAAATATCGGGAGATTATTTTGAGAAAGCTTATGCCACTATTAAAGAACAATATTTAGATATATTAGTAAAAAAAAATAGAATTAAAAATATTTATTTTTTATTAGCAGACGTGTCTATTTACCCTGCGGTGGGGTAAACGGACGCTTTTAAAAATCGTATAACTGTGTTAATATTAGACCATACGATTTGGATTTTTTTTTAAGAATTTAGCACAATTGGTTTGCTACATAAAGTGAACAAATTTTTTACAAAAATTGGAATTGGTCGAAATTGCAGAGAAAATATTAAAAGTTTTATTTTGTAACTTTTTTATGTGGACTTGTATTGAAAATTTAGAAAGTACGATTTGTATGAATTATACCTATTCTGAGAATTTCATCAAAATCGGTCAACGTTGCAATGAGCTACAGACGTTCCAAAATTATCACGTAAGGGCGAAATTAATTGTTTGTATCTCACTGCAACGTTGACCGATATTCAGAATATGTATAATTTAATACAGATATACAAAAAGTACTTTTTAAATTTTTAATACAAGCCCGCATAAAAAGTTGCAAAATGTACTTTTAGTACTTTCTCTGCAATTTTAAACAAACATTTTTTCACGTTATGTAGCGAACCAATTGTTCTAACTTCTCAAGAAAATTCAAGTAGTATAGTCCAATATTGACAAAGTCATACGATTTTTAAAAACGTCCGAATATTAGTAGGAGTCACTGTATGTAATTTCGTCCGAAAAGCGGGCTTTCTGACGCGCAGTGGGTTCTCTGGAGACACCGAGGGGATTTTGCCGTAAGTTCGGATCGCATAATTCGTCAAACAGCAGGGCCGTCGCTTGTCGTCTTGACGCTCGGCTACAGGCCACGATCGACGAACCGGAAAAATTGTCTCGTCGATGGTTCCGCGGGAAGATGGCACGGGCACCACACCACACCACGGAGTCGCGGAGTCACGGATCGAAGTTCCAGAGGCGGAAAGTGCAGCACGCGAGTCGAATCGTCCTCGCGGTCGTCGGCCACGAATAAGGGAGAGATCCGTTACTGTGACGCTCGTTCTTGTCGAAACTTTTTCCGTGCCGGCACCGAGAAATGAATCACTGTAGCCGTCGCAGCCATTGCCCACGGCTCATTTAACTTGCTAAGAGGCACTTTTCAGGAACGCGGGCTCGTTTCGTACCCCGACGTCGTTCCGGACGCAGAAATTCGACCGGACGTATCCGTTTTTCTTCGGGCAAATTCTGACAATGCGACCAACCCCGTCTCCCATTCTCCTAGAATCTCTTCCACACCGCCCGAGCGACGCGACGCAGTCACGTTCGCGCAACGTGCGTTAATAGGCTGATAATTAGCGACTCCGGCACCACCAGACCCGGTAAAATTGCAATTCCCATGAACAAAAACGATGTCACCTAACCACGCTCTCTTCATTTCTCTTTCTTTTTAACCTTTCGGCGACAGCGCCACCTTGTTCCGGATCGAAGAATTCAGTCACACCTCACTAAAAGGTCAATTTTTAATTTTGATTTCTAATTTTGTGTCGTTTTCTAAATGTCCGTTAACATCCGGTAAAATATGCCATTCTATATGTCCGGTAAAAATTAGTACAATTTCATTCAAATTAGAGCAAGGGATCTAATCACTGTGGGGGTACCAATTACTGTGCCTATATTAATTTTACTTACTTTTAAAGCATAATGAATATTAAATTTTGTTCATTCAAATCGGTTAATATATATTTTATATCTCTTTTTAGTGTTTATTATGCTTTAGAAATAAGTATAATTGAAATAGACACAGTAATTGATCTCCCAACAGTAATCGGGTTCCTTACCCTATACTTCCGAAAACCGGCCAAACCCGATTGAGCTGAAATTTTGCAAATAGTTTTATTTTGTATTAAAAAACTGTTTTTCTGAGAACCTGCCTTTCTGAGAATCCAATACAAGCCTGCATCTTCGGTCACCGTAATTTCCGTCACCTAAGAAATGTTTTGTATTTAATTCCGGTTTAAATGGTGTAAATGTCTGTTTAAATAGTGGTCTAGTGATCAAATTTGACACATATAGCATCGTAAAAATGTTCGACATGCGTGTTTTTTTATATGCCTAATTCATGCTCAAGAAGTCGAAATAGTCCCCCGAGTTCGGGATGAGAAATTCATTTTATACAAAATTTTGATAATTATTGGAGATGAACAAAATATTAAATACAGAAATTGCTTGCCTTTTTGTAGGAAATGAAATACCCTGAACAATATTTTTAAGGATTTATAAATAGTGTGCTAATGGTTAACCGACCAAATTAAATTGTAAAAACAGTTAAAAAGCTATTTTTAAATAACCATCGTGTGAAATATTGATTTCACATTAGACAAATGTGTACGACCATTGGAAACTTGTAAGAACTGACACATTTCTCGGGAGTAAAAACCTCTCGTAAAAACACGACGCAAATAAAGGAAAACGTTCGGGAAAATCCCCAATAATAGTAGGGTCGCCTGCACGAACGAGGCAAAGGTGAATATTTAAACCTCAGCTTTATGGCTGCCAGTTTTTATATTTCCTTTTATGGGATGAAAACCAGTCTAATTCCAATGTGAAGCTGTAAATGGTTCCGAAAGTGTTCGTTCACTGCAGAGAGCGCGGGTATTAATGTCCTTCAATAAAAACAAATGGATTCAGCATTTTTTAACAGAATTATATTTAACAAAATTATTTAACAGAAAGAATTCATTATTTGAAAAGACATATCAAAATTAACATATGTAGCACAACATTGTTTTATTCTCCATATATGAATTAGCTCCCAGCAGTGTGCTATCATAAGGTTTTAGGCTCTAGTATAGTTTCAAATATATAATTTTACTAGACAGATATTTATTTTTTGAAACGTACAAATCATAGTAAGCTTATGCAATACTTGTATACAAATAATACAATATTTTAGTTAGAATTGGTATACAATATTATACTTCGTATTTTCAACGGGCCGTCAACGCTTGTTAACGATAGTTGTGTTTCAACATTTCTATTTTATTTTAGTCCATTTTCGGATATCGTTATTTTATAATTTCACGATATTGTGCAATGTTTGCGGTATACGACAAAATTGATTTCAAATTAATGACGTTTCAGCATTTCGAAAGTCAAGGAAAATTAAAAAAATAACATTTCAAAATTTCGAAAAACAAATAAAATGGATGGAATTATTATTAGTTCATAGTGAAGTACTATTTAATGAATTCTAAATCAGATCGCCATGAGGAATTCGAAGAGTTATTTCAGAACGATTTAAAAACTAGTATACGAGAGCCACATGCATGCATTAGGGATTGTATTTTCTCTAGAATGCAGAGAACTAATTTCATTAAAAGAGTTAATTAAAATTCCGTTGTAAATTTCACTATTTACGAAAGCAAGAAATTTTCTTCTTACTTCAAATGTACATGCATAAATGCTCGGTAACTTATCAATGGGATTGTAATTTCATTTCTGTTTTTTACAATTCACCTGGAACATTTTTATTTTTCACAAAGATCCCTAGTCTACTGATTAAATTTCAAAACAGTGTACTGGGACTGTTTAATTGTATGGGAGAGTGAAGAGAGAAGTGGAGGATCGAACACAAAAGTTTTTAGTGTAAATCCACTATTTTTATTGGACAAGACCATAGACAATATTATATTGACCACCTCGAGAGACTGACGTTTAAAAGATCACGGTTTTAAAAGCGGAAATTCGGTGATAGCGTTCCCGGAGCGAAGCTCGAAAAATATTTTCAACCATGCACACATGACACTGGGTTTTCGAGTTTAATCACACGTTGTTTAACGTCGTTCCGAGCGCAGTTCCGCGCGGCTCGTATCGATCGAAGAATCGCGCCGCGTTTAATTGCGCGGTATTAATTGCAGAACGATTTCAGCGAATCACGATTAAGTCCCACCCCCATTTTCATACTATTACCAGTAATTTTGCAAATTGCATCGCATTTTTACTGTCGCGCGAGCACCGCTGTACCGCGTTAAATATTCGTTTGATTAATCGCAACAGCTCGCGCGCGGCTGTAATAGGGCAATTTTTAAATTAGTCAACCCCCTTACCTCCTCTTTGCTGGGACGCATTACCACTAATTAAATAGTTTTTACGCTGTCGTCGGCGCGAGAGATGCTTCTCTCATTAGCGTTTTGCCGGTGTTGCGTGGACGAGAATAAAAAAATGGAGGTTACCGTGCGCGCGGGTTCACCGAAACATTTAGATTAATCGATCGTGTTCCGATCTCTAGAACGCGGCGCGTTTGCTTGATCCCCGGCTCAACCAATCGAAAAGTAAGGTTCGATGTCCGGCAGGACACCGACGCGCTCCACTTTCGAAAACGCTGCCACTCGATTCAAAAGCAATCTGTGCGTGAAATTGCCAGCGCGGGAGCAACCGACGCAGATTGATGCTCGGACGAACCGACAGACGATGAAACGAATTACTTCTACGCCGGAGCGAGCACGCGTAACAGCTTGCTAATTAATCGATTAATTTCCAATCTCTCTCTGGGAGAGGATGACCGAGAGCCTGGTCCGCGTCCGCTCGCGCTTCGTATTATGATAAACGACGTCTTCGCGTTCGGCCTGGCCATGTATCTCCTTGAAATCTGTGACATGTTTTTCGCAGTGATCAAACTTGATAGTACCAACTTTGGCTAAAGTTCCGAAAATCGGCCAAATCCGATTCAGCTGGAATTTGGTAGATACGTTCATTTTGCATTAAAAACATGATTCCCAAAAGGATTTTTGCCGAGTCGAAAAAATTTGTTTGTTATACTAATATCATTTTCTACCTTCTTGGACACTCGCTACTCTTTTTTAATTGACGGAACACGTGTTTTAGGACGGAGCCCTTGCACCTGTACCCGCTCCTATCGCAAACCTAAGCCAGACCATAATTCGTCGGTAAGGTAGAGAATGATACTAATATGATACGTTTGTTTTCATCAAAAATCCTTTTGGGAAACATATTTTTAATGAATAACGAGGCTATGTTGAGCTCAAACCGATTTGACCTATTTTTGGAACTTCAGTCGCACCACCTTACGCTCGCGTTGCTACTTAACGCATTATCTCCCGGCGATTATTCCATAATTTTTGGAAGACCAAATCAAGGAGACCAATCATAAACCAACAACTCACCCTTAATAACGTAATCTAATAATTTCGTTTGAGATTATAAAAGGAGATAAGCTAGTGCTAGTATTAATAAGATAGTGCATAAGGGAGATTGTATTGAAAACAATAAAAGTACAATACAAAAAGAAAAGAAAAGTTTTACTATTTACTTCTAAGATTATATTGATGAAAGATAGTCTATGGACCTGTTGAGATAAGTCAAATGACATTGAACTATTTCAATACAATATCAAGAAAGCTTATAGTCCTGAATCTAGGATTCCAAAGATCCAAGAAGTCCACAGAGTTGAACACTCGAAAAAGTCGGCTGGATCCAGGAATCGACAAGTAAATGTTTAAAAAAAAAAAAAATTACCGCGCGCAAGTAGAAACAGTTCAAGGATTACAGGCGCACCAAGCTATCGAAATGTCTGTAAGTCGGAGAACTAGCATACTTTGTGCGCTAAAATTCCGTGTAAGAAGCTATAATGCGCCGGGTGAACTGTATCGATGTCGGGTTCCATCGAAAGAAAGTATAAACGGGAAACATGATGTTCCGTATTGCATCGGAATCTGCGGAAAAGCGACGAGGGTGAAGCAAGTTTTCGAGATTGTTCCACAGGGAAGAACGATATATCCCAGAAAGTTCTGACATTATCCGCGCGAGGATTCACTTGGTTACATGTACTTCAACGCGATAAGAATCAACGCCCATTCAAACGGTACGATAATGTTCGCAGGGCGACGCTATTGTTTCAAGGCGCTAGTCTAGACTGCAGTTATCTCCGCATTGTTCTCGATATTCATTAAAATACGGCGAACACACCTTTGGCCCCGAAATTCTCGCCGCGCGCGAGAGCCGAAACAATTCTGCGTCTGTCAGGGCCCCGCTTGTGTGGTCCACTCAGCCGACCCCTTTTTTCGCTCCTGTGCGGAGGGCAATCTAATTACACGCCTTTTCGCCGAATAAATGTTCCCGTCGAAACGAAATATTACAATTCACCGGGAGCCCCGGCCTCTTTGAAACACGCTTCATCGTGGGAAATGAAGTTTTGCTGAAAGTGGTGCAATTAGATCAAATCTCGACACACTTTCCCAGTAATTCGGTAACACGATTCTATTAGAAAGGACACGAACATATTATTACTCGACTGCGGAACTTTCTGCGAAATAAAAATTGTTGCCATCAATCGCAGGAAACACTAACCATATATTGTCGGTCTCATAATTAATCGTACACACTTTAAATCGGATTGACTTTTTTATAAATGGATCAAACGACTTCAGTTTTTCTGCCAAGCTGGATGGAGTAGTTTACTAGACCTATATATATACAATCAAAACTTTGGAAAATTCTTTTTAGTCTGAATTTAAGAAAAAAGTAGAATAGAGCTTGTAACGGAAATTTAAAAAATCTGTTTCGTAGATTCGTATAAGTTTTTCGGTTGGTTTACGAGTTATAAACAATTGAAAATGGTAAAAATCATGAAATAATAGGATAAACTGGCAAACAAAAAAACTTCGTAAAATCGGCTGAAAATATGGAAAGAACTGTAATTTTCACCATTTTTAATCGGTTATAACTCATAAACCATTTAATCAATTTCGATGAAATTTTCAGCATGCGCATAATTTACATCAGTATACAAATCATGTTTTTTAAATTTTCGTTACAAGCCCAAATACAAAAGTAGTGAAAAGCAGTTTAAAAAATTTTTTTTTTCTTATTCCGACTAAACGCACTTTTCCAAAATTTGAAAATTTTGGAAAAGTTTCAAATTGCAGAGTTTGCGACGGAAAAATCGCAAAACGTTCCCTAATATGCGGCTCGGTACCTGAAATGTGTTAGATTTTTTAAAGAATTTTTAATTGGTTTGAATGGGGGAAATACGGCAAAAACTAAATTTTCGATTTTTCCCTGTAGCTACCCTTACAGATGAGGTATGGGGTTGAAATTTGGCAAAAGGTTTCTTTTTGGTAGGCTATCGAATGGTTCAAGTTTAACCCCTAAACTCGGCTACAGTCTTCTAACTTTGTTTTACTGAATACGAAACTATCAGTATATGTAGAGTGAAAAACTAACAATTATTGAGATATGCAAGCAATGATCAAATAATACTAATTTGTTTTAACCCTTGTGTGGACAACCGGGTACCCAGGTATTCATTTCTATGTTTCTTTGAGTAATTTTTAATATTATTGACAAAATATTGCAAAAATGTTCCGAGTCTCCATAGTTTGGACCTTTTTATAACCTAAAAAAGAAAATCTTGTCAGTCTTTTAGGTGTCTGAGTTACCCAAAATTTAACCCTCTTTTCAACTGCGATCAGTGAAATTACGAACGATGAGGTCTTATTGCCGTGTCCTGTCCTGATGACAACAGCTGAACGATTATTGTCGGCACACCTTCAACGTTTCTACAGAAATGAATAATTCTGTTTCGGTGGTAATGTGGCGTATTTATTTCGTTCGACTAAATTTCATGATGCAATAGGAGTATCCGGTTTGCGGTGAAGCAAGCGACCGCCAATGCTTTGCCCATCCTCCCGGGTAAACACAAGGGCACAGAAACGAGCAAGAAGACAAATTGGGGACTAGGTGGCCCCTCGAGCTTTCAATTTGTCCTAAGTTAACACGGACGCCGGTGGTCGCCTGTATCGCTGACCCGGTGTTCTGAATTTTCGTTTCTCTTTCTGCTACCGAACTGGAACCATACGAACGAGACGAAGACACAACGGACTTTTGTTCGTGGAAAACGATTTACCTCGGTGAAACGAACCAGTTTGCAAAACTTCGTTGGCCATGAGAGTTTGGCTATATTCGAAATTCTCTTTCACAGCGGTTGTCAGTACTGAAATTGTTCTCGTTCTACTAGCGTGATCAAGGACACGCTGATACTACCTTTCGAAGTCGCGATGGATTTGTACTACTAGTCAGAGGCCGACCTATATTAATACAGGATGGGTCGGAAATCGTAGCACAGCCAGGCAGGGGGTGGTTCCACATGAAAAAATAAGAAGGTAATTTGGTATAACATTTTTTCATGCGAAGCTTCGTTTGTGAGAAAATCGAGTTTGAGAATGCAGCGAATATGCGTGCTATTAGATGGGAATCGTCTGTCGCGTCTGATCATTGCCGACCAATTCTACTTCTTCCAAGCAAGCGAACTCGATGGATCTTTGAACTCGATTTTCTCGAAAACGAGGCATCAAACGAAAAAAGGTTATTCCTTTCTTTTTACTTATTCTTATATGCAAAAGCACTTTCTGCTCGGCTACACTGCGATTTCTGGTCCACCCAGTATAAAAAGTGAACATATCGACGACACCAATGACGTTTAGTCAAAATGTGGTAGTAAGTGAACGTACTGTTATTCAATGATAGAAAAAGCTAAAAAATCTAATAAATAGCATTTATGGCACAAATGTATACATCGAATTCAAAACAGTAAAAATTGATGCATTATTTACAAGATAAAATTATTAAGGAAAGAAATGGATATCTACGTGACACAAGGCACGAACAAAAAAATAAATTTTTACCATAGTATGTATGATCGAAAAACTCGTCATTTTTTCAACAGAATATGGTGATTAAAATGATGCTTAGTTCCATATTTTTAATTTTACAATTACTGAAATTGCAAAGATGCTTTCGTGGGAAATGAGTAAATAAATATATTTAGGAGAGCATGTATTATATTACGAACCGCACAAAATCCAAATAAATCCAATCTCGTCATTTTTATAAGATAACATGTATTAGTTACTTTTAAGGCTCGATAGGTTTAGTGTTAAGCAAAAAGTTTTGTTTAGAGAAAATTCTGTTTGTTTAAAATTACTGTTACGAATGGGACATTTCGCATGCAACGACCAAATACTACTGGCCTGATTCATGCCTGACCTATATTAGTGGTCTGATCGATGGCTGACTTATCCTACTAGTTTGGTAAGTAAGTGGCCTACATTCGGCTCAATTGGCGGCCAATTGGCACTATTTCCCTGATCGATGACTGACCTATGATACTGACACGTGACGATTCGCAACCTGGCAATTCATTAAATTACGAATCTCTAGTGACATGTTAGACATATTTATGTATGCATATATTATGTAATCTTTTCATATCCAAATTCATTCAGTTGAGTGAAAATTAAATTCCAAACATTTGTCTAAATGTAAAAGAAATTGTTGGAAAAATAAGATAATTTATACAGGCTGGTCCGTAATTCATGTATAAGTTAGGTTAGGATGATTTTACAATATTAATTATTTTAGATTTTCGTTTGTCGCGAAACACGGTTCAGCAATACAATAACTACCTCATTCGTAGTGTGGATCGATGTTTCATAATTGTATGGACTACCAATTAACCCTCCGACGACTATGCCTGGGTCTATTTTGACCCAGAACATCAAAATCGTCATTTAAATACTGAATTTGTGCCACTTAAACTAAACGAATACCTGTTGCATTGGGGACATCGGAAAGACCGTCTAAAATAAAAATTAGAAAAATTACTAATTAGAGAAATTAATTATTAATTGAACAAGCGTTGTCAATTGTATAGTTATAGAAATCGTCCATTGTCCGAGGATCAATATGACACGTGCGAAAATAAATTTTATAGAAAATCATTAATGTTTTTGCTTAAATGTAGTTCTTGAATAATTTATTGATGATTGCTTAAACAAGTGATAAATCTGTTAGTGTTGGATACTTTCAATCTTCAACTTTATTTTCATCTGTTACAGTCTATAAATGACAAAATAATAATTGAGAAACAGTTGAATTTTCAGAAATTAATTTCACCTTCTAAATATAAATTTTAATAACAAATAAGATTTCGTAATACTGAATTCTAGTGTTGTTGGCGATTGCCCTTTATAAATTGATTAGCGGCTGATTTGTACTATGTTCTGATTGGTCAATTTATACTACTGGTCTGATCGATAGCATGACTATACTACTGGTCTGATCGATGATTGACCTATATTGCCGATAAGTGGCTAACCTGTACTGTTGATCATGACAGCGATTAGCAAATACCGTTGATTGGATGACGTATATACTTAACACTCTGTACGGTAGCGTGTTTATACCACGAACTGTTGACAGGGTCTACTTGATTGTCCGACTAGTTACATACCTATACTACTTGTCTTCTCGTCGAACGAGAAGTTGGATAAATGTTATTAAAAAAAAAAAAAACAACGAAGAATATAACGAATAGAATTGATTGGCTTAACAATTGCTAATGCTGAAAGTATTAAATAGCCTGAATTTATTGATTATGTTCTATTCGCTCTTCGAATTACTCGAGAATAATGAATATTATTACGTTGGCTATACCAACCTGTTTAATCTTAAGTAAACAATCGCCTATTCAAATATAAATGTACTCGATTAACACCCATCACTGTAATCCACGCTACACGTTTCCTCATTGTCAGAAATGTTCGTTCTGACACCTGTTAGGCTAGAATCGCTACCTGTAGAGTACCAGGTTAAACGCATCTTTCGCAAGTGCCTTCAAATAGAAACTCTCTCCCTCTCCGCGTAATTTACTAAACGGAAAATGGTCTCTACTCTTCAGTTAAGCTTAGATATATATTTTCCCTTCCTTTGAAGCAATGAACCAATTTTGCGAATTCCACGTTGTGCTCTCGAAACGCGGCAGTTCAGCGAGTGAAAAATCTTGCACTAATTCAATTCGCAGTACCGCGTTGTAGCAGTAAATTTTTTCCCCCTAAAGATAGCAGACCTGTGTCACAATCAGTCGCTCCACCGTGTTCAAGAGAAGATTTCGTTCCTTTTCGTATTACAGTACCAGCGTCATTTTGCTCCTCTCCCAGTCGCTCCTGATTACGAGTTCGCCTCCATTAGCGTCCGCGCAGT
Source organism: Halictus quadricinctus (assembly GCA_028454245.1). NCBI lineage: Eukaryota > Metazoa > Arthropoda > Insecta > Hymenoptera > Halictidae > Halictus > Halictus quadricinctus. Next base: position 2,003,843 of record CM052117.1, on the reverse strand, counting down.
TTCGCCGGTCGTTCGTCGAACTATTTTTTGTTCATTCCGCTCGATTCGCAACAAGAGAATCATAGCTAACGAAGTTCTCGTACTGTTCCGCGGAATTGTTTTCTTTCTTTTTCTTTTGGTTTTTTTATTTTGACAAGTGCGTGTACGGCGTCCCCGCGCCTCGTCGAGAAATGTTTTTTCCTCTTCGTTGCGCCCCTATCAATTCCACTTCCGCCCGTTTCTTGAGAGTTGTTACCTCTCCTACATTTACAAAAGGTTGCCGTTTCTCTCTTCCGTGCCGTTGGTTTCTTTCTATTTCCCCCGTCGACTTTCCTCCCCTCACCCCTTCGCCGCACCTACCCCTTTTCTCGTTCTGTTTCGCTCGCGCCACCGTCCCTTTTTCCTCATAGCGGCCGACGATTAATCGAAACCTCGCCAGTCAGACAAGTTCCGTGCTGCGATGGTGTTTCA
>CM052117.1:1942572-2003293 GCA_028454245.1 Halictus quadricinctus | reverse complement strand
CCTCCCGACCCATTCGCGAATTTCATCCGGCGAATGGAGAATTGTTCGGACCCCCGCGGACGCGGACGGTCGTTCTAATAATTTCATTTGCCAGTAAGAAGATCGCACAGATGTCTATCTGCTGCTTGAATTTATTGCGCGCGCCGACGCTGAGGGGACGGTTAAAAGCTACCGGTGCGGTGGTCCTAGACGACGCAATTTTCATGCACGACCGGTAACGCGTTATGAACGAGATTCTAATGTTAGCGCACAATTTAATATATACACACTAGCCGTGTCTTGCATGCGAACGACCTTCTCGAAACACTCCTCGGTCGATGATTTTATTTTCGATCGAGCCGGCTCGCTTCCACACGAAATGATAGCGCGTGCGTGGCCATCTTTAACACTAAACCTATCGCCGCAGGTCGAAATGAGCGTTCCAGATTTTTTATTTTACGATTACAAATTAATATATTTAGGAGTACATGTATCATAATACGAACCGTACAAAATCCAAATAAATTCGCTTGATATATTTGAGTATGTCCTATAACTAAAAGATGAACATGTAGTTATTTAGAAAAGGGCCTTTTTTCCCGATTTTGATCACCATGAAATCTGTTGCCAAGGTGATCGTTCTGAACAACTTTATACTGTACATGTTATCGCCACTAGGCTTTTGCTTTCTGAAATATTTACAAAAAAAAAAAAAATAAACAAAAAGAAATATTTACGTATTTATTTATGGACACACGATACAGCGGATTCTGCTATTTTTAATTGGCGGAAGACTCGTGATTTTTCTCCCTCCTTCTTGCTCCCCCTGCACCTGCTCCCACTCCGAACCTAACCCAGACCAAAATTCGTTTAAAATGGCGGAATTCGCTGTATTGGAGTTAACAGTTTTTTTGTAAATATTTAAAAAACTAGGACCGAGCGGCGGTAACGTGTACTCTGTACTGAAAATGTTCAAACGCTTCCCCATTATACTGTACACAATTCGGACAACGCTTTGAAATTATTTTCATAACTGAGTTGAGCTGGAAATATCTCGGCTATAGCCAACAAAATCTCGGTCATGAACGTCACAAAATGATTGATTAACCGTGAAACAACAAATCGTTAAACGTATCGTACCGAAATCATTAATTAGATCGGTACATGATTTTTACGTGTTACACGTATGCTGTTCGCTATTCTTTACAGAGAAAATAGTATGCTACTAATTCAAAAGGACGAAAAAATATGACCTACATCCGCGGATTCACTATATTTTATTCGTTGTCACTTCCCGACAATGAGCGCATTCGTTTGCACAAGACTGGAATTAAATCACTTTCATCGCTTGAAACGTTCTGGCCGTCGTGTTCGTTCACTTCGAAAAATGTGGCCATAAAAGCGTCATCTGTGCCATAAATGTAAATTCTAGAAATTTTTTCTTGAATAGGTACATTTCACAGATTTAAATTTAAATGGACGTTAAATCAAAATAATTCGTACAAGAATACGGTTTTCTTTCCTAAAGCGTTTCAAGTGATAATATCATATATATTATAAAGAGAAGCGTACTATTTGGAGTAAAAGAAAAAATTCGATTTATTGTGCTTGTTCTTACAAGCCTACATTGCAAATTTCTATGCAAATTCTCCTTTGTATAAATTACATTATGAAAATCATAAAGAGAGAATTTAGCTTATCGACCAAGGAATCTTTTATATGAAAAATGTATTTTATTTGGTTTTCGAAAATCTGCAGTCAGTTCACAGTGAAATAGTAATGAAATTAACTAAATATAAATAAAATGCTTTTCAACTACTTGACATGAACTACTCTTACGCACAGAAATGTTAACCGCTACATTGTAGTCTGCTTATATATATATTTTTTTTTCTATAACAATACAATTTACGGATCTAGAGACTTGTATCATAATTAAGCATTACGTTTATAAATTTATTGCACTTGCACACGTATTCGGGGCGATTAAAAATGATTGACACCAAAGTTATATGGTTTCAAGAATAGCATACAATCTAATAATTATTTTTTGTCTATTTTTCATTTTTATCGACGTACGTTAACTTTTGAAGAGTAACTCCTTCGAAAGTCATTTGAAGGTCAATATATTATACACGGTTGAAGTTGTTTTTCCATTAGCTATAATTTTATACTGATTAAAATACGTCGTTCCATTAAAAAAAATGACGATGGCCTTGAATTATTGGAAAATATGACGTAGAGAAAAAAACTTTTCCGTCACAATAATTGCTCCACTGAAGCAAAAATATTTTGTTAGGTGCCTCACCCTGTATATGAAGTGAAAAACTAATAGTCATTGATAATATTCTTTATGAAATATTTGTGATGCCAATAATGCTCGAAATGCTCTCCGTTAAAATTAATATATTTGCGTATTCGATCGATAAGTGTAATACACTGTGAAGTGTTTGCAAATAATTTACAAATAATTTAAGTGTTACACTTAGCGGTATTTCCCTGTATAAATCTCTATCTACTCACGTATTCACGTCGATATTATAAGTTCTATATTATAAAGACAGTGGATCTTAGTGCATATAAATTTTCTACCGAAATTGCCACAAACCTGAGTGAAACAGAAACCTATTTTCTTCCTCAATATATTCAATTCAAAATAATATGTTCAGTATTTTTAAATATTTCTAATGTTTTTCACAAGCACATCACAACGAAAAGCCATCGGATTTTAATCTCTCCGCCGGTGGTCCACATCTTTCTTTCGATTCACGACGAAACAGTGAACGACAATGGCGGTGGATGATCAAAAAGAAAAAAAAAAGAGAAGAACGGGAAAAGAACAAGAGAAAAGGGAGGCGGTCGTAAAAAATTCTGGCCGCTTTGTGGAGCAGCCGATTAATTCGGGAATCGCGTTGCTGTCTGCATACCTATCGGACCCAGCGTCCCTTTGCTCATCCGGTTCTCACAATGCGAAGAAAGATGAAAGGATAGGCGTCGCAGAGAAGACACGGAATGCCTGCAGTGCCTCTGGAAGAAGCCTTAACCGCATTTCCTGTCCCATTTTCGGTAGTGGCCCACATCGTCGAAAGCTACAAAAGCCGATTCCACGGAAATAAACCGCCAGAAGGCTGACTAAGCCGGCAGAAAGAAAGGTGAGGGAGACACAGGCGGGAAGAGAGAGAGAGAGAGAAAGGGGAGAACTTTTTAACTTTACCACCGCCGCGAAAATCTGACCTCCTTTTTCTCCGCCGCTTTCCTCTCCGTCCTCGTCCTCATCGCCTCACTCATCCCACGCCTAGGCTCTTCTATTCCAACGCGCGGCAAATCTACCAGAAATCAATCGAACAGAGAACGGAGCACTTCATGATCTCGCAGACGTATTAATCGCGAAAGAGACCTGACAAAGGGAACAGAGAACGGAGGCAGGCGTGAACAATTTTTATTAGAAACAAAGAATCAAGATTACCGGATATACCGGACGTTTGAAGCTCGAGAAATGTTCTCCGCAAGCTATAGGGGATCGAGTAACATCGAGTTCGCGGAATGCGCACGGAAACCAGACTATGGATCTGATCTCGTTTCCTTTTAGAAAAAACTTGTCGAAGCTCTTCTTTTACTTGCAAAGTATCACATTTAAATTTTAATTGGTTGGATTTCAGCTTCTTCCATCCACGTACTATGTTACTGGACGAACAAACGCTTCACATCGTTTTGTATTAACGATTGGTACACGCAGGCACATGAATATGACACGTCTTTAATTTTTAATAATGTACAGAGTGTCACAAAAATGTTGTATTTCCTTGGAAGGGGTGATTCCTGGCGCAATTTGAAGTAACTTTTTCCTTTGCGAAAATGTTCTCCGCGGCTTTGTTAACGAGTTATTAGCGGAAAACACGGACCAATCAGAGCGCGGATGCAGCAGGCGGATTCCGGCTCAGCCAATGCCAACACCACGCTCAGCGGGAGCTGCTATAGCCGCGCTCTGATTGGTTCGTGTTTTTCGCTACGAACTCCTTAACAAAACCGCGGAAAACATTTTCGCAAAGGAAAAAGTTTCTGCAAATGATCTAAGGAATTTAATAGGAAGTACAATATTTTTGGGACACTCTGTATGTTCCACTAACATTCACCTTCTCTGAATAAGGACAATACTCTTATTTGATTTCGTTCAATCGTTAACTTACTTTCCGACTCGACTGTACTTACTTCCTAATGAACAGACGGCGGATCTTTATGCATCTATAGTATATGCACATTTTTAACATAATTTATAATTTTCTCAGTCAGTGTTCTGAAAGAATTCAGAAATAATATAACATCTATGTAATGTAAGGTACGTGTAAAAATATCGTGCTTGCTAAATAAACCGCTTGGTTTGAAGCAGTAATAATATAACTAAATAAATATATGTAGTTCTACCTGTTGAAATTATTATAAAATGTTAAATCGGATTTTACGCGTGAAATTTTTAACGCGAAGGACGAGTTTACAAAAGTTGCTTTTGTTAAATAATGTGATTTCACACATACTGGATCATTGAATGTTTCAAACGACTCTGCAAAAACGAGTTACGCAAAAATATTTTGTTTACGCTCGAATGCAATGCTGACGAAGTGCAGTATAGAAGATGGAAAAAGATTGTTTTACACAGTGGAAAATGCGTTGTGAGCCATTAAAAACACTGAAAAGAGCACGCAGAAAATTTCTTTTATCGTAGGAAATTGACGAAATTAATTAACAAGAGAAGCATAAACTACATTGCGTAGGATAGCAGATTGTGTTAGTTGTAGCAACAATGGTGTAATGGACTGATTTCAGTGAGATAAAGACGATGCCCCGGGGGGAACTACATAATGATTAATTACTATAATTAATTGCTGCGATAATTAGTTCTGCGATTATAGTCTTGCTATTCCGCTGTTCAACATCAATGTTTCGTTTCGATAACCAGCAGACGATTCTTGTATATATTTACGCGTTGCGCGCGAATTAGAAACTCGTTTGTCTCTGTCATTTTTAATTTCTGAGGAATTTAATTTATAAACAAGAATCAAATATTCAACTTTAAGAATTTTTCCACTTAAACCGAGAAAGCGACTCCGCTCGTTAAGCGACGCGCGACGGTCACCACATGCCAATATGGCGGCGCCCTTACCTGTCAAAAACGCTCAAAATCACACATTTTTACACACGTATAACTTTTGAACTAGTGATCTCCTAGGACTGAAACTTGGATTTTCGGCATTTTCCCGCCAAAATCTACAGGATTACATTTTAAAAAGTTACAAACTTCTGGTTTCCTCAGGTAAAGTTTAACCAAAAACTATATTAGATCGTTGCATGTGAAATGTTCCATTTTGAACAGTTTCTAAGGTAATTTGTATGCCACGAACAATGTAAAAGTAAGGAATATTTGACGCACATCGTGCAAATGCTAAAGGAAATTGCAATGCCGGAATAAAATGATAAGTAGCCAGGTCGAACGGGTTGTATAACACAGCGAGAAGAATAAGCAGAAGCTGGAGAATAAATTCCAGTCCGGATATATAAAACAATTACAAGGAACATATGTCCCGTATCCGGCTGGGTTCCGCCGGTTCGTTCGAGAACATAAATAATCTATCGCGAATCGCCAGGTTCGCGAGTGGGCCAGGCATTTTTGAAATATACACGTTCGCGAGTGGATGCCTATTCTTACGAATCCCCCTATACGATCCCCTTGTAATATATCGGATCGAGAAAACTGGCCAACTGCGTTCTACATCTCACAGTTCCCTCGGCCCCAGGAGCCGCATATGTATCTCTCTCATTGGCCAGCGAAGCTGACCGAGCATATCGACGATATAAAAGTCCGATTGAACGATAGCAGCCAACGAACCGTGGCCGGCGCTGACTTATTTGATCTAAACTGCGTGATAAATCCCCGGGGGCGCTCGTTAATTCATCGGTAATCACGCGGCAGAGAAATTCCAGGGGACCGGAGTTTCTTCTTTCCTTTCTTTTCTTTCTTCTTCCCTTTTTTCTTCGCCCTCTCTCCCATTTACCTTTATAGCTTCACCTTTCTTTTTTGCAGTGATATTCCGCCCGGAAATTCTTGTGCCTCCCTCGCATCGGCATTCCTCGCGACGCTTGAATTTACATCGGTTCATTAATTTGCCGGCGCGAAGAAAATGGAATAACGGCGAATTACCGTCGAACCTCTTCCGCTCGTACGGTGTCCCGTTAAAGTCAATTCGCTTTCAAACATTCTTGCGTGCCAAGAAGCGCTCTGTTCCATATAGTACATTTCAATGGAGAAATCATTTTTACGTACTGACGGTTTGCTTCGGTTGCCCCGGTTTTACTGCCTAGCAGCAGCTTGTCATTGTATGTATCATCTAAATGAATTTTCTTGAATTTTCTGGTGATTCAGGTTCCTCGTAATCAAACTTGCCATCTCCATTTTTTAGTTTCGAATAGTACGTCGATTATTCACCACATTTTTTACCACAATTCACATAGGGTAAGGGATCCAATTACTCTGCCTATATTAATTATACTTATTTTTAAAACATAATGGGTATTAAAATAGAGATATTATATATTTTTCATTAAAATCAGTTAATATACAGTGTCTCACGAATATCTTGATTATTTCAAACAATACGAGAAAATGTTACATACTGAAGTTGTAGGGTTTAAGAAACTACATAATATGGTATAAATGATATTCTTGCAAGTGAAGGCGTAGAGAAGATATAGAGGTCACCTTTGTTTTTTTTTCAAGGAATGCCCAATTTTTTATGCTCGATTTCGATAGATTGGCGTATTCTGAGTATAAAAGTACTAAAATATATTCGTCCTATGGACGAATATGAATTTCATATTGACTATCTTATGTTCACTAACTGAGAAACTGATTGACACTGAGAGATGTCGAAAGCCTACCAATGTTTATATTTGACGTAGTGAACATATCCTTGAATACGTTCCATAATGAAAGTAATAGAATGAAAATAGTGAAATATCTCAGCAACGGTAAGTTTTAGGACAAATACACTTTAGTACTTTTATACTAAATTTATTTACAACAAGAACTTAGACATCCAAATTGAAATTGAAAATGGGATTTTCATGTTCAGCTTTATAACTCGAAGTGATCTATTATTACTGGAAAGGTACAGTGGGCGCTATGGTGGGGACGGTCTTGTTTCAATTCAGACAAAATTCCTATTTCTGCTATAGACTGCAACAGTATTTCTTGATCGAACAGCTTTGTAGCATTTGCATTCTGAAATCGGATTCTGAAATTTGCATTCTGAAATTTCATATACAGCAACGTCATGTTAATTCATACCTATTGTAACTGTGCGAAACAATAAAATTATTGTTCTGTAGCAATCATAGAAGTACAATTAATCAGTGACAAACAGAGAAAGAAAAAAGATGGGGGGTAGGGGGTGGTGATTTGGAAGAGAGATGAATTGTATTCATGTGCTTGCATATTAAATGAAATTTTAACTTCAATTTCCCGTATGTATCTCGCGTACATGCAACTTAATTTCCTCGGAAACGAAACTTTATATGAAAAAAATTCATTCGGAATTTCCGAATGGTTTTCTCGTGCGGACGCGTTGCATATATGTATCTGTTTGAATTGAAGTTACACGATACCTTGCACGGCGATGTTCACAGCAAAAATGTTATACTTTCTGCAAAATGAAAGAAAGTTTGGCTGTTCAATAGCGCCCGAAGCGGATCAGATATCCATTTAATCATTAATCAGGCCAGTATCGGAATCGAGGTAAATGTGCTTCATACGTTGAAGCTCATATATCAGGATTATATTTCTGCAACAATTTAATGAGAGCCACAATCGAATTTATAATTCAATTTTTCATCGCTAACGTCCTTAATTAGCCTTTTGTTGCTCCGATGACGCGCATGTGCGCGGATAATAATAACACACTAAGTCAAATCAATCTCCGAACTACACTTTTTAGGAAACTTTTCAAGGTGATTACATTACACTAGTTTCCTTAGAAAAGCTTTAGAAGTTCATCTATTCCCTCTTTGTCTATTTGTTAAATGACATTGAGGTAAATTCATTGTAGAATTCATTTTAGAATTTTTTTTTTCATTATAGATTTTCGATAATTCATTATTTATTAGTTTTGTTCATACGACTAAAGAAAATAGTAAAAGCGAAATTGTCACAGTTAAATCAGCACGATGCTAATAGACGAAAAGAATTGTTTGATTTTTTACGGGAATGCGAATGCTTGAAAATAAGTGATAATTATGTAGTGTGACGTTGCAAAATTTGCGCACTCCGAGGAACTTTCGTATCGATTATCGATCTAGAGCTGACAAATATTGCGCGTGCAGAGTACGGCCAATTTTCAGAGAAGTGCCGTATTTCGCGGAATGGCCCGGGGCCCGAGAACCACTCGAGGTTACGGTCCTGCGATTTAGGATTTCGCGTGCGAAGCGCGCCCCATTAAGAAAATCGCGAGCAAGGCGTAGGGTGGGGGAACCAAAGATCGACGCGTCGCGTTACCGAAAATCGAAGGATCACTGTCGCGTCGGCTCCCATTTAGAATAGTCGGAATATCGTCGCGGTTAAGAGATTGTAAGAGTGTGAGTGCGAGTGCTGGATCGAGGTGATGTCAACGAGAGCGGTAAGTCAACATAGTGATCCTTTTTGACTGACTTCGCGAGGTGGTTCGATAATTGTCATGATATGTGCGAAAGTATTTTTAATATTTTCCATTACATTGCATAAAAATGTGGAATACAATTAGATTCCATTTTTTACAGTACACAGTTGTCATATCTTTCAGCTTGTAAAAAGTAACCTCAAATGTCTATTGTAATTGTTCAATACTTGCATAATTTATGTATTTTTGCATGAATCTATTTATATGAAAATTTACTACTATTTAATACTATTCGCAATAGTTTTTTTATATCTTTCATATCAAAGCCAATGGACGATCTTTTGTAAAAGAAAAGGTACACAAAACTATATTTTGAGAGAAGTGCAAGTAGAAAGAAAAGAATTTAGCTTTCACTTATTTATTGATACATTGACGTATTGAAGTTGACGGATATATGGCATTGATCATGTTTCGTGAGAAACTTATATCTTTAAATTCCTTTCTGCTGGGATGCCCTTTGCTATTTCCTTATTAAAATTTTATAAATTTTGATATTGCTCTCCACATTATTCAAAGGACGTCCATATAATTTAAGAGGAAATTTATTTTCCATTTTACTAAAAAATATTGACAGTTTTGTGTTGAGAACAAAAATACATATAAAGTTAATTAATTCGAGATTGTTCACATGTTTTTATTATACGTTCATCGCGTGACTGTATCTTTTGCAGTTCCATTTTCTTAAAATTGTTTCATTGACATAACATACAATAATATTTTTCCAGCAATTTACGGGGTGATATATGTACATATATTTATTACTAAATCTCAATTAGGTTTTATTTTATACACCTAGAGTCATTGTATGGCCTACGAACAACAACAAAATTGTACGATTTTTCTATTGCATCCGACTGAGAGTAAAAGTGATCGCGTTCAATGATACACCCCGTATTCGGCAAGAGATCCATCGGTGGTATCGTCGATATGATCGTTTTGATGGTTCCGAAGATTTCGCGTTGGTAGAGACGAAGGAAAGAAACAAGCCCCTTGGGGCAATATGTTCCTCCGACTGGTGCGTCCAACTTTCTTTAAGAACTTTGCGTGAGGAGGGGGGTGGGGGTGGAAGGGATACAGATGGGACAGGCTAAGACGAATTATTCGAATGCTACAAATATTACTTCTGGGATTCGTTGTGCCCTTAGGGTGACACGTTTATCGGGGACACATTAATTTCACACTATGAAAGAACGAGGAAGACTACAGTAATATAGCGAGACTCCCGACCAAAAAGATACCACATATGCTGTCTTTTATTTCTCAACGACAAATTGACAATTTTATGATCGTAACGAATAATACGACGGTACGGACGGTGGTTGGAATATCCGGGTCAGTCGAAAGGGGTCATAATAATATAATATCTCGTGCTTCTGTGTAGAACGAAGAAAATTTATTGTATACCAGGAGTGAAGAATAAATTAATGCATTGTTTTCTCGATATATGTCAACAATACGGGTCTTGCCAGCGACATATATCGTCCAGGTGGATTCTTTGATCCACACCGGATGTAGAAAATGACAGAGAAGCTCTAAAGGCCTCGGTTGCCGAGGAGTGTAAACATACCTGTCCTACACGATACATGTCAATTCAATCTTTCACATACTCTGTCTTTTGCGTCCGATACTTTCATCGTTCATTATACATGTAAATGACATCGGAATTGTATCATATTTGGCATCGTTTTCATTAGAAAAATTCCACGAATATGTTGGTGAAGGTCCCATAAAAAAATAATGGAAAACAAAGAAGTTTTGTTAGTGGGTTACTGGTGGTCTCCTGGTCTCACATCGATATGCCCGACCCGTATTATGTTTACACTCCTTGGCGTCCGAGGCCTCTTGAACTTTGTGGACCCTCACGAGTTATACCCCGCGGTAGTGGGGATAATTCTGCGACGTTTATCATCTAGACCTTGGCGACATATATTATAGAGAAATCACTGTATTATTCTGACTGAATCTCAGACAATCGTTGCGTTAATTATGTGTCTACTGACTACAAACGCCGAGTGCTGTACTTGTCGGGCAAAGAACGACAATTTCATAAATTGCCTAACCAATGCAGTTATTACTTCATATGGCTGAATGGAAGCCAGCAAGAGTCCACGCGTATGATGAATGGTAGAGCACTTTCCACACATCTGTCGCCACAGCCGTTTAAATACTACTTCGCTAGCCAAGAACTACTTACTGTATTCGTTTAACGTAAACTGCAGGAAATAGATAGCACGATATAACTGTCGTTCCCATCGCTATTCCATTATCATAGATTAGAATTTCCAATATCTCACTACTGGATTTCTCATACCGTGTCGTTCTCTTTATCATGCCACGTTCAATGGTTATATTTGATTTTAATTGTTAATATTCTTTATAATATTACGGAGACCCGAGGTTTTGTTATGAACTATCATAATTTAAATATATCTCTATATTTATATCTATGAAGGACAGTAGAGTTACAGTGAATCCAAAAAGTATTTGAACACTAAATTTCCGAAGTATCATTTCACGGTATTATTTCGTTTCTTATTATTATAATCATAGTTACTTATAATTTATAATTATTATGTAAATTTAGACTTCATAAAAATAGTATGAAATTATAAGAAAAACTATAAGAGATTCTCAAGCAAAATGTTCAAGCTATTATTACATAAAATTTGTTTTCATTAAAATATCCATAGCAATAATCGATCGTAATAAATTAATCGGTTCGGTATTTACATGAACAAACAAATGTAGTTCTAATACAGGCAATATTACAATTTTAAAAATTGTGCAACGATTTAAATATTCGCTTTTATGATAAATCTGGCAATTCTGGCAGTAGAATTTCTTGTTCTTAAAGTTTATCTAATCTCAAATCACTGTAATCTTCATCAAAACCATCGGGTCCCTTATTTGATTTAATCTTTTCTAAAGCAATTCAATGTCTCCATTTTTATTGAATATATTAAATTAAAAATATCCGCTAGATTTTGCTTTTAATAATTATTATAAAATGTTTATATCATTATTATTGTTCTAAGACAATCAATGGAGTCTGTAAGTCTCCATCTTTGGAGCCAAACCATCTGTCCAGACTTTGACAACTATACTTCCTGTTAGACGTAGATAAAGATTAGCTGGCAGCACGTAGTATTTGAAATTTGTTGGAGTGAACTAGATCCTAATGTTGAGTCCTCCTTTCGAGATTTCTACACCTATCGCATTTATGGAACTCAAGACTTAGAGGATCTAACCCTAAGGTCTGTAGTTCCCGATGAGGATTAACTAACAACATCTCGTACCAGAAATTCTATCTCTCCAAGTTTCTGGATCTACTGCTACTATTAAACTTAGGATACAAACGGCATTAGGGTCTTCCTGGTGGCAGAACAAGATAAACCTAACTGTTGCATATGATTACCTTTCCAGTCTTTATAACTCCTCTTTTATAGTTTCAATCTGAAGTTTAAAACACTGCAACTGTCTTAAGGCGATATTCATTCACTTTTTCTTAACGATATTCATGAGATTTAGCTTCAGTTCCTCGATTAAACTAATTTGCAGTACTGCAAATGTTAACATTTTACCCGTCAGCGAATTTTTAATAGTTCTTAAACAATCGATCACTGAAGGGATCTTTTAGTAAACTTTTTAATAACGATGCTAATTGCATTCTTAAACCAACAAATCCCTTTCTAGAACATGATTTAATAATTTTTTAAAAATAAATAGCTATCAAAAAATATTTTTTTTTACATGTAGTGCACTGATTACAAAATCTATTCATGGGCTTTTGGTAGTTAAAGCGTTAAATAATTAAATACTTGGGGCAAAATGTGAAATAATTATTCTGTAATTTTCGAATTTACTATTTTTAATAATTCTGCATTTTCGCAAAGGAAAAAGTTACCTGAAATGACCTCAGGAATCAGCTTTTTCAAGTATAAAATTTTTGGGACAATCTGTATACTACTTAAAATTGTTGGTTACAAGTAGGTAAATACTCACATCCGTTTATTCAATAAAATCCAGTTCATTAAATCCAGTTATTTTATAATGATAATATTTTTCGCTACTTTCATCTACCATAGAAATATGAAACAGCATTTGTCAATACTGTTTGAAAAATAGCCATAAGATCACAAGTTATTTTCGTACAGTATAAGTCCAGGTTAGGTGATATATTTACTGCTGGGTTCCAGTGTTCAGACAGGATCGAGTGTAACGGGTTAAACGAGGAATCGCGCTAAGTACACTTTTGATTAATGGCCACACAGTTTATTAGTCGGATGAAAAAGAAACGAAACGAGAATAACACGAGACAACGAGAGGAAGGATCCTGTTAATTATTAGACGATAACGGATGGCGCACAGCGCTAAGCGTGACCCGGTTTAATTCGCTCAACGGCAGCTGTTTAATTAGCATCCGTGGCATCAGATCAACCGGAAACTTCGTCGACAAGTTGCCGGTTCTTACACGCCGGAAGCTGCAGCTTCGCGCAGGGAGAATACGAGCTGTCAAAGAGATCCCCGTGAAACCTCGCTCCGTGAAATACCGAAGTCGATGTATTAGAGCGGTTCACTACTCGAGAGCGGTGGCGCACGTAACAGTATTTATAAGAAAAAAGAAAACAGGAAAAATTTACTTCATGGTCACAGTCAACGCGAAATTCTTTCAAATATTAAATTAAACCATTATTTTGGTAACTTATGAATAGACTGCGGATTTGCATACGTTTACGAAGGAATTGGCTGGATGAAATATAATACAGTAAAAGATTTAAAACCACCTAGGAATATTATTCTGCTATTTTCGATGTGAAAAAATTTTAATTTAACTTAAAAGAATTATTTTAGAATTAAAATGATTTAGAGTAGAATAAAATAGAATTATTTAGAATTAATTTTCCAAAAAATTCAGTGCTTCCCAAAATTAATTGTTTCCCAAAATCGGCGCAGAACATTTTTATTTTGCGTAAAGATCCGCAGTCTACTTATAAAAGCAGGAAAATATGCGTTGAAATTGTTATATTTGTGCAGTGAAATCTTAAAACAGCAAATCTTGATATAAAACAGTCATTCATCATTTTACACGTGAGACGACATCGTTGTTCTTCAGGAGATTATAATTTTGCATCTTGTATGCAACTCTTGTACACGACTGTGCCACCTGAGTAACTAATTCGTTTATTTATTTCTAAGTTTATACTAAAATCTTTAATAAAGTAAATACAGACGAAAGGAAACAATACGCATATTATTAAATATTAATGCAGAACAAATTACGTAAAATGAAATACAAGTTAATAATTATGCTTGCAAAGCGTTCATCTAACTCGTGTATATTCACGTTTTTGTATAAAACTCGAGTTTTGAGAAAACTGATTACAGATTTACAATATTCTAAAAAAATAAATTAAACCGAGTTTCCAATTAAAAAAAAAAAAAATAAAAAATATAATCCTAAGAGTCGTGAAATATTTACACTTCCTTAAAAATTTAACAGTTCGTACAGTATTATATTGAACTGAGAGAATATAACAAATTAATCTACACAAAAGAAGAACTACAATCTATGCAAAATATGAATTATAAATTTTTATATGATGCAGTATCTTTCTTCAGGAAATATGATTTCAATAAACATAAAATGACCATCGAATTATCTTTTTGTCAGTCTATGTGCTGTCATATGGAATATTATAATAGAATGCGTTTGTGGATTTGAAGTCAAAATGTTAACGTCTTTAATTAATTGAAGAAAAAATTAAAAATTTTAATTTTAATTTTATTAAAAAATTTAAAACCGTGTTTCCAAATCTTAGTTTTTGAATTTTAGAAAATTCAAATGGGTCGAAACTAATCCTAATTCATATACACAATCTTTTAGCTATAACATATTCACATTTTCAGATTAATGTTTCTGATAGTATCCACATAAAGTGTGTCGAATTTGTTTAAGCCTATGGAATAGAAATAAATATGAAAGCAATGGTTGTAACAAATCCTGATGTTTTAGTTTGTCTTTTATGAAATAAGTTATATCGATTCCGTGGTATTCTTGTAGTTGCTAGAGTGGTACTTAAACTTTTAAATTTCTCATATAAAATTGCGATGTATCCCTGTAAAAGGAAAGTCATGTTGACATGGGTTCCTTGTAAGCACATTTAAATTTACCTAGAAATCGGGACACGGTTTTTACCAGAGAGCTCGTTATACAAAATTCATGATGACCTCAAGGATGTTTTCACTTGTCAAGAATAACTAAATTTAATTTACCCATGTCAGATTTACAACCACCAGACAATAAAGCGAAGAAGATAAGATATAGAAACCTTTGCAATCGATGTAGAACGATATTTAACCTTTAATTGGCAGAATGCTCTTGCAGAAACGTAACTGGCATATCGGGGTCGTGGCAGACCCTACATAATGGGAACAAAAAAAGAAAACGAAAGAACAAAGAGAACCTCTTTTAATATTATATTTTTACTTCATGTGCAGAATAATAAAAACCTTTAAAATTAAACTTACACATATTAATTGGAAATTCAATTTACAAAGGACAACTCGAAACGAAAATTGCATTTTTCGTGGGTCATGAGTGACCCTGCTTGTGGGGAATGGGGACAAAATTAGGTATTCTTGTATTCATGATTACCATTCTTGAAATTTCTCAACAAACAAATGTGTACTCAGTTATAATAATTATAACCGTCATTATAAATCAAAATATAGACAAAAACTTGGGTCCCGTGCACCAATCACAATTCTCTCCCCCTACAGAGTGCCAAAAATGTTGTAGTTCCTTGAAAGACCTGATTTTTGAAGTGATTTGAAGTAACTTTTTCCTTTGCGAAAATGCTCTCCGAGGCTTTGTTAGACAGTTACTAATGAAAAACATGGACCAATCAGAGCGCGGCTACAGTAGGCAAATTCTTGCTCAGCCAATCCAACGTCACGCTCAGTGGGACCAGCCGCCAAGCCGGAATCCGCTCGCTGTAGCCGTGCTCCGATTGGTCCGTGTTTTTCATTAATAACTCCTTAACAAAACCTCGGAGAACATTTTCGCAAAGGAAAAAGTTACTTGAAATCACTTCAGAAATCAGCTCTTTCAAGTACGACATTTTAGGAACACCCTCTGTACACGAAATGATTTCATAATATGAAACGCACTATGGTCTTCAAAATATTTATTTATTCGCACGACAAAGCCTAAATCTAATTCAGACTGTAATAGTCAGACTGTGAAGTCACGCAGTTTTCTGCGCCAGCCCGTTCACGATAATTGTCAGCTACGGGGAGCCCGGTACGCATTGAAAATTATTTCACGTTTTACACGATCGTTGTCGACCGCTGAATTATCATCATCGAAATACAATTACAATCCTGGGAGGGCGGTTGGGCGCGGTGGATTGCGGAACGATGTTACACGAATTTTTATGAGAAACCCGCGACATGTCCACAGCATGGCCAGTTTCGATTGGAACTGGATTTTAACGTCGCGCCGGGCACGATCTGCATTCGTCGCGTAACCCTCAACCCTGTGTTTGCCCTCTCGATGGCAGAATTGATGCCACGCGACGGCTCCGTGATGAATCAATTTCGGGTTTATTGTCAACCAGAGAATGACAGTCCAATAGTGCACACTTAAAGCTTTTGAGGTAACCACCTGGGCCATTGCAGAAAGTCTTGACACGATTTTCGGTTCATCTTCCACTAGTCTCTAAAAGTCTTTTTTTACGTGGTGGTATTCGCATTACGGATTCCCTGACGTCCTGGGGGGAGAGACGGGGATATGTGGGACCCTCCCCCCGAGGGGGTGACCTCCCTGAGCTAACGGGAGACGGTGAGGAACTCGTATCGAAAACAACTCGCCGGGCCCCCAAAAGCCTAACCTGGACCTAACCAAAATTCATTTAAAATGGCGGAGTTCGGTGTGGTGGACCTAACAGTTTTTTTTTTCAAATATCTCGGAAACTTAGCGACAGTAACGTGTACAGGGAAAAATTGTTCAGAATAACCCAAGCAATTTCGAGCTCATCAAAATTGGTAAGGGACCCTGTTTTGAGACTGTTGCCCTACGGAGGGTTAGGTTTGTGCAGCTTCTAACCCCTTGCTCTACGATCCAAGTTCCTATAGCGTGTGCCAGAAACAAAAACAAGAGCTTCCAAGAGTCGATTCATTCCACGGTTCGGGAAAGCGTTCTAAGTTGTGCCAATCGCGCACGACTTACGGTAATCATAAATAAACGTGTAAGGTACAACTGGTTTAATTTTGAAAGATATTCGATAAATAATTAGAATCAAATCATCAATGAACAAGAAAGGTGTCGTACCTATTAGAAAAATACAATTCCAGAAAAGCGTTTATTTGTTTGTGCAGCATGCATCTGTAAAATTTGGAGTATTTAAACTTATTTATTGCTCATTTCAATAAATCACAAAAACACGAATGAAAAATTGCACAAGGCCCGTGCTGTTTACATTGAGCCCGACCGATGCACTACGGCCCAGACTCGTGTTTTACAACTGGTTTAATGTTGAAAGATATTCGATAAATAATTGCAAACAAATCGTCAGTGAACAAGAAAGGCGTCGTGCCTATTAGAAAAATACAGTTCAATAAAAGCGCTTATTTGTTGTGGAGCATACTCCTGTGCTCCTTTTAATAAATCACAAAAACGCAAATGAAAAATTGCACAAGGCCCGTGCTGTTTACATTGAGCCCGACCGATGCACTACGGGCCAAGCTTACGATACTTATTTAGGTCCCGATTACCTGACCACGAGTGTCACACGTGGTTTTAGGGCGAAGGGTTAAATGAATTTTGGTTAGGTGGTCTGGCTTAGGTCTGGGTTAGATTTCTTGAGGAGAGGGAAGTGCACCGCCCCTGCCCTGCCATAAAGAACGAATCTGGTAATTGGAAAAAAGCGGAGTTCCTTATATAGTGATCCTAACAGTTTCGAGCGATGGTGACGTACAGAGGAAAAAGTTATTCCATCGAAGTCCAAAGAAATCCATCGAAGTTTTTGGAATGAAAACAAAATCTAGAAGGATCGTTTTTGGTTACGAAACGCCCGCGAGAAGGAAAACGTTAATATTTGTGGATCAGTGTACAGTCAACTCTCCTATAACGCGGTGAGTGCGTACCGCGTTATATGGAAACCGCGCTATAAGAAACTCGGATTTAACCGTACAAACCAGGCTAATTCGTAGCTCGTTATAGAACGTTATTTCTATAGAGAAACCGTCTACCGCGTTGTATGGAAACCGCGCTATAAGAAATTCAGAATTAGTACAAATCACATCATTCGTACCGCGTTATATGGAGACCAATAAATACAAAAGACAAGATAAATTATAAATTATTTTTATTGAATTGAAGAGTTCATATAAGAAAATGATAAAAAAAGAATGAAACAAAAACTAAACTAAAAAACTGTTTTCCAACAAAAACAAGAAAGACTTTTGTAAAATTATGTAATCTTTCAACACTCATCCTCGCTGTCAGATATGAGTCGCCTAATTCGCCTTCTTTTAATGGGCAAAATGTCTTCCTCACTTGGTTCATCTTAACATTGGTTTTCGATTGTAGCTTTCTTTCTAACTCCACTAAAACCCCTCTATAGGGAGCTAAGCAATTTCTTAACTCTCTTTTAAACTTTGCGCTGCGCACCGTTGAATGATCAGTTTGAATGAAATGAAGTTCTAATTCTTTAGCCAAATTTAGCCCTTTTTTCACATCTTGTAAATCGAGATTTGGTACCCATTCGTTTTTCTTATTTTCGTTTACCAATGCATTTGAGGTGGGTGCATCAATTAATTCCATCAGTTCTTCCTCATCTAAAGTTTCTTCCCCGAGTACTAGTTCTCTTACATCCTGATGGTTTACTGCAAATTCTTCATCGCTTAAACGAGAAGCAATGTTTACTATTTCTGTAACTGGGAGTGAAATTGTAGAATCATCTTGTATTGCTTGAACCATTTGAGGTAAGAGATAAGCTTGACTGTTTATATAAACATATCCAGTTAAAACCATTCATTGGGTACACGGAAAGAACTGATGAGACGTTGTTGAACGGAAACCGCGCTGTAAGAGTACCGCGTTATAGGAGGGCTGTCGCAATTTCAGCTCCGCGTTATATGGAAACCGCGTTCTGAGAGTACCGCGTTATAGGAGGGTTGACTGTAATCGTTTCTGATTCGAAACTGCAACAGCTTCGTCCAGTCGGCGAACCGTGAACGGGCATGGTAAGGCAAGGAGGGGGGAACGGTGAACAGGGATCTTCACGCAACTCGATTCATTACCGATGATCCTTAGCAAGCCAGAGGTTTCTTGCGGTGCGCAGTTAAACACACGGCCCCGGTCAAAGGCGTGATCTGTAATTGGAGCGTTTTCCGTGCCGTCGACCATGGTACCGCCTGGCCAACGCAACTGCCAGCCTGAGGTTGCTCCTCGTGTTCCCCCAGATATCGATCACCACGGCCACGGGCTCTCGGACATTGCTTACGATGCCCTCGGACCCTTCGGCGTACTTGACATTACGAGTTCAATAGTCCGTGATCTAGGTTACTCTCTTGGATAATGTACGTAGCGCCCAGGACGATTCATCGAGGCACCTCGGCTACCCGTTCGGTTAAACAGAGATACAACAGCCGATATTCGAACCGGTTATTGCCGGCGGGTAAATAGCCGGAGAGCCGCGCGCGACTCGCCCTCCGGTTAATGAGAAACTTCCGAGCTTGAAGAACAACGGAATAATTGGAGAACAAGAGCGGTGTAATTGTCCGAGGGAAAAAATCAAGTGCTTGCTTGCAGCTCCTACCACCCTCCCCCTCCCTCTCCAGCTCCCTTACTCGACGTCCGTTTGATTATTTTGTTTCAGGTATTCCCCTTTGTTACGGATAATCGGATTAATTTGCAGCACCGACCCCTTGGACCTCCCGCGAGGAGAAAAAAAGTTTCGCGTCTGCTTTTCGCCTCTTTGCCGATCGAAAATATTTTATTAAGCCAGGCTCGCTGGAGACGACGAACAAAAACATAGCGCAATCCAAATACAATTTTAATGAGCGACAAACGGAAATATAAGCGTTAATCCTCTACGGTCAATCTGGTTTATGTCCGGATTTCTTTCTTTCTTTCCTTTATTTATTCTTTCTCGTTAATGCTTTAAACGTTTGACGTTCCAGCAATTATATGTTAAATTACGCACTTCAATACGTAGTCCAGAATTTTTTTAGATTTCTTGAATGCCTAGAACATTAAAAAATAATGTCCTAGCATAAAAGACACAGGTTGCCCACGGACGAGCTTATCACATGCAATACATTTAAAAATTAATTTTAAGAATTTTGTACGTATAAAGCGTAAATAAGTCTGCAACTTCTCGCGAAAAACGTAATTTTACTTGAGATTACTAACAATGATACAATTATACGTACGTGTTTTTACGTCTGTGTGACCTTGGGAAAATACTATCAAAAGCTTCCACCACGGATGATAGTACTAGTAGATCCGGATAATACTTCCATCTATGAGGTTCATTCAAATTAAACTATTTGTCATACATGACATTTTTCCAACTTTTTATCAATTTTAAGCGCTTTTTTTTCAATTCCAGCTAACTGTTTCTGATATTGATTTATTAAAATTTATTGTTACACTTCACTTTTCTGCATTGCCAATATTCACTGGGTTGCATTTATTTATTCTTCCAAAACGAGTAAAACATTTTTACTATTTGTTTTTAATCTAGCTCCTAAATTCAGAGCTTTCTTTACAATTATCATTTTTTTCGAGACGATATTGTGTTAGGGATACCCATAACTCTTTCGTTTTTCATAGTTTTTTTGGATTTCTTTAAAAGTTAATTATTACTGCCACTCTTCTATTAATAATCGTATGTAACTAGTTTTGCAATAGAATTATTTTTCTTTCAAGTTTTTAACTAATTTCTAATTTAATTTCATTTTTTCCAATTAGTTTTAGTACAAGTAGAATATACTTGATTACTTGATAATAATCCATTTAATGATATTTGATAATTTTGAGGAATATATTATAACAAATCTGTTCGGCACAGTGGTTTGCACGCAAATATATCCATCGCTTCGTTCGTATTGGAAACCACAGTATTTACATTTAAACAGAATTCAATAATACGAAGCTCCATTAACGACTAAAAACTATTAGTTCGCGCAGCCTGTGCGACAATAATTGCACAAGAATTACTATATTTCTAAACATATTTGTTGCGGAATAAATAAAATGAACGAATTGTTTATCAATATTTTGTTGCCATATTATTCATTACTACATTCTTCTATTTAAAAATCGTAACCATTTGGCTCGTTGCTTCAAACACTAGATCGCTGTTGTGCACAATTTCCTTGCAAACGTATTAATAAAGTTGTACGTTCTCTCTGCTATGTCGAAAATTCACGAATATTTTTGAATATCACTATTTATGGAATTTCGTGGAATCGATTCAGCCTTACTTCACGTTCAGTGACGCAAACTGCCGTCCGGGCTCTGGATTAAAAAGAATTTGAGTGTTCGATATCGAAATATAAATCTTATAGATTATACGTAACGAAAATGAAATTTGCTTTTGTCTTCACACAAATCGTCACGTCCATTTTCGATAAATATTTCACATTTAACGAATATAACGAAATTAACCTGCAGAATCCGTCTACAATAGAGATATATAAAACACTATTGGACAGATATTCATTTTTAATGGAAAATAAAAGATTTGTCAAAGTGTATATGCAGTGTACTAATTTAGATGAATGTTTCAAAATTGATTACTCGTGCCGAATTATTATGTATGATGCACAATGAGCAATTATTAATTACTTCCTAAAATTTAATCACGGCTAGGATAAGCATTAACGCTAAACTTACCACGGTTAAAATGACTGGTTTTCCATTTCACAATTATTGACGTTATAAAAAAGTTTTCATAGGAAATTACTGAATTGGCTTCTTTATTTAAGCATATACTATAATGAAAATCGTACAAAGTTTAAATAAATTCTTATCTTCTCCCTTCTATGAGATGTTTCACTTTTATATGTTCTGTGCTTGATCGATTTAGTGTTAAGGATCTAAATCACACACAGATTATGGTGACATCTGTAACATTGTACCGAAAGAAATTTGGAATTGAGAATCGTCCCTGAAGGGTTAATTCAACGTAATCGGTTTTGTAGGACCAATAGCTGTGCTATGAACAGTGCTGTGGCACACGACTACAGTATATTCTCCGTAACTGTCGCAGAGGTCTCCACCGCAACTGTCGCAAAGGTCTCCACCGTAACCGTTTTATCCCCACCACTAGGGGTTTCCATAGGAACCGCTCACTGATACAAGCGAAGCAAAAGATTGCAACTTTTATAATTTTTTATTTTCTCAATGAAACTTTTACTATCGTATTCGTCTCGTTTTTCCAATTAAAATTACACCGAACACGGTATAATCACGATTATAATTACTCGTGCAATAAGTAGACTGAGGATTTTATGCATTTATGAAAATTTAAAGCACTGGGCATATTAAAAAGATTTAACGACATCAGCGTATTGGTTCCAGCTTAATGAACTAATTAAGAGAGGAAACAAATTTATTCTCGCTTCTGTGTCTTGCAATCAATGCAAACATTTTTTATACAGTGAATTCTCGATATATGTCAACGATATATGTCTTGCCAGGAGACATACCCCTAGCCGTGTTATATTTACACTCATGGGGTATACCCCGGGGTAGTGGGGATAATTCTGCGACGTTTATCGTCCAGGCCTTGGCGACATATATAGAGAAACTCATTTTAGGGAGTCGAATCTATTTTCGAAGTATTTTCGGATGGTAGTCTGAGCGTTCAATGACTCACGTTCGCAAAATCGGACCAGTTTAATTACGATTCGGTCTTTATAGGTCACGGGCCGAGGAGAAAATCGACATTCCCGAGTAATACAATCTCGTGAAATAACTTGCGACCATAGTTGCGCGTGGCATCGAATAGATCTCCTAGGTATCGTGTGTTCAGTATCGAAATAATGCCTCGGCCAAGCGAACCGGCCCTCGGATTATCTAAATAACCCGAGTTACTGCTTAATAATCCGCGTGCTGATTGCTTAACGCGCGCATTCAAGTAGTCTGTACACGCTATTCGAATGCCTGTTCCGCTAATCTCCGGCTGGTAGGATGATCGTGGAGCGGAGATGAGCGTGTTCGGGGTGTCAAACGCACGACGCCGTTCCCCCGAAACACTTATGTCACGAGTTCGCGATCCTGCATTTGACCATTTGCGAAATTACACGAGCCAGCGTGACGGTCGAGCGCGCTGGCCCACGCGTGTAATCGATACCGCGACAATACGCGCGGCGGCAACAGCGAATTGTTTCGGTACAACTTTCGAATATATTTGCAGCATTTCCGCCGTTTGTTCTGCTACACCAACGCCAACAGTCATTCCGAATAAGGGCCCGTTTACGTTTCAGCTGCGAATCGTTTCGGTTTAACTTTCCAATATACTTGCACGGTTTCCTCCACGCCGACGTTAAAAGCCCTTTCGCATAAGGGTGCGTTTACGTTTCCTTTGCGATAAATGCTCCGACCGCAGTACGACCTGACAAAGGTCGAAGGAGACATTGTTTAACCCTCCGCCACAGTGCTCGATTCCTCATTGGCAGAAAATTAATAACTTTTAAACTAACCCGTTTTCGGTCTAAGACTTAATTAAAGACTTCGGTCTAAACGTTTATGTTAATTCTTTTATTGGAATTTACTTGACCAACTTTTGTTCGAAAAATTTTTTTATCAGGTTATCGAAAGTACGTAAAATGCGACACACGATTATGCGTTGCGTTCTGACTATTTTCTGCGATTCGAGCACAGGTGGGAAAATGAAATCAATTGCTATTTAAAGTTGAATGTGTCTGGAAGTAGTGTGCAAAAAATCAGAGAGGTACTTTGTAAAGAATGCAATACCTGTATTTCTAACAGATCAACAAATATCATATGTTATTTAAACGATACAGTATGAAAAATTATTACTAAATTAACAAAAATTAAATAGTAATTTACAAAAACATTGCTGTTTTACACACTCTGGCATCTTACCTGCATGCATTGATGCCTATACATTTGCAACACAAAGAGAAGTTATTAGATGAAAATGAATGTCCTCACAGTTTAGTGTTTTAGCTGGTCACAAATGCATAAAATCCACAGTTTATTAATCATAATTTCATTTCATTTTATCCACGAGGAATCTTTCAGTCGGCGAAGTAAAATCTTTTATCCTGATTTGTCAAAAATAATCGAAAAAGTGGGAATTTGCATAAACTCTACCGCTTAATAATGGAGTATAATTAATCGTAATGGGACGGTTTCCACCAATCTATATCAAATTGGCTGTGCATGTCTCGTTCACAAAGGTCGGTTACCCTTGTCCCAGATGGAACCTTGTTTGTTTAGCAACGATTTAATCCTAGCCCATATGTCTGACATGATACGATCCCTATTCTACTTATCCAAGTAGCTGTGTATATGCTCTTGTTATGTGTTCAGACATACTGCCCACTCCACTTCTCCAACTAACAAGCACACTTGGAATATTATGTGTATGATTAGTTAGAGTCCAACGCTATGTACCTGTATAGGTACTGTCGCCGTTACAATTGCCCGGCCAGTGATAGAACCGCACTACTTAAACATTTCGATATAATCCTGGCCTTTAACTGCCAATTACTGTGGATCTATTCTGCTTTGCCTGGACGCGCAATGCCTCATTCTACGCGTTTGCATACAGCACGTTTGCCAGCAGTTGCAACATTGTTTGATAAGCAGCAGTCCCAACTTTGTGGATTTGATCAGCAACAGGCGCTGTGTACTTATTGGTCTAGAAATGTAGGTAACTTTAATTGTCTAAGCTGGTCTAGTTCAACTTTGATTCTCTACAGAAGTTCGTAAGTTCGTTTGTCTCTACTTGCAGCAATAGGAAGTTGTAACCGCGCTCGCCTGACCATTAACAGACCTATTCTACTTATACCTATCGTTTCAGTCAAAACTCTTACAGGCCTTCAGAGATAGAATTCATACGTTTAATTACATATTCTACTGGAAAAGTTAACTTCTATTCTACGTCTCGATTCTACGAATTTCATTCTAGTCTTTCAACAATTCTACCGATGCGTAATAATTATACATGAAATACAATATCATATAACTGACCACCACGGTTGCCTTTTGTGGAGTGAATATGACAGATCGAATTTTCGATGACTCTGGCACATAAATCAGGTCGTATCTCGCCGATAACACGAATAATGTTTGCTTTAAGATCATTAACAGTTTATTGGAATAAACAAGAGAGTTAACGTGGTCCCTCAAGAAAATGTTTAATGGCGACTAGTTGCAAGATCTTGGAGACCTCTTGAGCTTCTTGGCCCCTCACGTGGTATACCCCGTGGTAGTGGGGATAATTCCGCGACGTTTATCGTCCAGGCCTTGGCGACATATATAGAGAAATCACTGTAGAGAGTCGAATCGTTGAACCCCAGTTCCTCTATCTTTTTCAATCACTATCCTTCTGTATGCTCAGCACGTTACAAAGAATGTAGCACCTCTACTGGAACTGTCGCTCGGCAGACCCGACGAGACGACAGTTACGGAGAGACTACTGTATCAAAACCACATATAATATTCAGCGAAATAGAGCAGCGAGTATCTGAAAAACTGAGCGATTTTAAAGCTGCGAAATCCGCTTCATAATTCGCAGGATGGAACAATGCATCGACAGCGAGACGTATAAATATAGCGGGAACAATGCAGCTTTTAATATTTATCCCTGCCAGAGGTCCGTCTACGTGCGATAAATATACCAATTATTGTTCCTATAAATGTCACCGGCAGTGCAACAGACTATCGGGCCGCACTTCTCCAGCCGTCGCGTTATCTGGCACTTGTCTCGTTATTTTCTCGACTACGCTGCAACATTAATGTGGTGCGCGTCGTGCAGCTGGGCGTTGATTAGAAAGGTTGCCGATGCCTCTATCCACATCGCACTATGTCCCGGAGTTACCACGGTACAGTTATTGGCCCCCAGGCACCCGTTAGACACCCCATTGATTTCAAGGGGTCGGGTATGGGGCGGCTGCTCTATTACACGCTGGTCATCGAGATTACTAGGAGGTTCGAGTACCAATGAAAAATAGCTCCACATAAATTATTCCCGCAATTCTCGGTACACGGAATCGACCACGTCGTTTGACGTGTGGTCCCCATTGAAAGCCCAATTGGATAGATTCATCGCCACAGTGATTCATGTATCACGGCGCGATCGCTAATGTACTTACGTTCCTTCTAACTTGGGCGTTTTCTAAACAATCACATAAGATCACAGAAACGCTTTGTCAAGGAGTTCGGGACGTGACATTGCGCAATAAAAAAGAAAAAGAAGGATGAAAATTTTATTCAACTTTACAGTAAACAAATATTCCACATTCTTGCGAGCGAGCTTCGACGGCGCGTAGACTTGCAAAATATTCTCGAGTATGCCCCATGAAATATTAATAAAATCTTAATCGAGGACTTAAATAGTCTTCCTTCCCCTCTTCCCGGGTCATGTCTGTAATAACTTCTCCCGTTTATGAGTATTTAACTTTTGTGTTCCTCGAAGTTTCCATCGATTGAAGTTACGTCGTTTCCAGGGGCGAGCTAAGTTTTTAACAGGAATTCTTGCAACTTGGATTACAAAGAGATGCATGCCCCACCCCTCGCGAAGGGAAGACCCGCTCGCCTCTAAAGAACATTCCACGGGGAAGTTCATCATCGAGGAAAGAGTATCGCAATGACAGACTCCAGATACGAAGTCGAACTCGGATAAGCTACTTGGCCATGCGGCAGGTTTACGCGAATTGATGCCGACGACTTCACCTCTCCGCGAAACTTTACAGGAGAGTTTCCTGCTGCAGCGTAACACTCCTGTTAATGACACTTTCATAGGGTCTCGTTCGTCGATTACGCCCGATCGTGACAATCCCCAAGAACGTTTCGTAGTGTTACTCGAGTATAGAAGTAATAGAAGTTGAAAGAAAACTCTCATCAACTTATTAACACGTTGACTGCCATGACACCCATATATGTGGGTGACGGAATTATTTGTCCAAGTTTCAGAATGAATTTTTAAGTTAATATATCCTTTGTACCAAGTTCGATTAGGATCTGTAAAATGCAAGAAAGTTGGAGGACTACTGAATATCATACATTCAATTACTTTCAATTTTTATTTCATTAAATAACTTACTTTGAATTTATGTAATTTTTGAGGTTCTTAGTATGGCAGTGAAAGTGTTAACAAAATAGAAAGGGGGCATTTCAGGCAAAAAGATTATCTTTCAGGTAGCTACAACTTGTAGAAAAATCACCGCAGAAAAATTGCGACAACCTTGACCAGTTGCACCAACGTTAGCATACCAGAAAATATCGAGGCGGGGAATTTCGAAAGTATTGTAAACTGGAGTCGGACGCAATCTGTTCGTGAAATAAATTCCACGCAAGTGCATTTTCCTTTTTCGCAGAAACTAATAAGCTAGTCCCCTTTTTTGAAGATAAAGAAGTAAGGCAAGTCCTGAAAAGGAGGGATCAAGTTACCCTATCCAGAATTAGAATAGGCCACAACACTAAGGGAACACACTCGTTCCCAATATGTGAAACATGCAGCATACCGACATGAATTAACCACCTGATATTATCTTGCCCAAAATACAATACATTACGAGAAAGATACAAAATAGGAGGAACACTGAAAAAGAATCTTGACGAAGCCAAAATAAAAGATCTACTGGAATTTATTAACCCTTTTAGTACCGCACGACGATATATCGCCTCCGTTGGAGCCTTATTATACTCATCACAAGAGGTCTGTGTTTCAAAATAACTTTATAAAATGTTAAAATGGTTTATATTCGATGCAACACAAATGGAAAAAAGGTCATTTTGTTATCTCTTATGCTGATTAGTGCCGAGGGTCTGTATATGTTAGAGCGATAAGGTAGAAACGGGACAAGAGATATCCCTCGGATATCCGTCGACACGGGATAGTTTTTGTGGACCGTAATCGCAATCTTTACGATGTTTGTGATAGTAAATAGCAGCGAAAAATTTTGTCAGTTTTGTTGCTACGTTTTTGGAAAATACCTGATATATATAAAGCTATGACCAAACGATGATTTTTTTATGTGCAATTACGGTTTGAAAAAGAGAAATCACTTTGTACGATTTTCATGATGTCTTATATTTATGTTATTCTTATGATTTTCAATAAATATCGAAACACAATTGGCGTCATTTTATTCTCCGTTTATTGCGCAATATGCTGCTTTTTAAATTTTGTTAATATCACTCCTAGTTTCGTCTTTACGAGCATTTTTGCAAACCTCTACAAATTCGCCAATTCGGCCCGGTATTCTTCGCTTAGGTACGCTCCTTTCGCTCGGTATTAAAAGGGTTAAGGAATCGAAAATCCAGGAAGTTATACTATATTGATACACCTATTCGTTGACGCGACGTAAAACCTTTATTAAAAAAAAAAAAAATAAGCTAGTCCGACGAACTGCTGAGTGACGAAACTGGATAACAGTAAAATTTGTCTCACGGAAGCGATACGAAACTGGCGAATATATCGGCACGGTGAGTCGTCGTCGTCGTTATTCCGTCGAGTCAAATCTACCCCGAACGTCGACGGTCGCTCGGTCCAAGAAATCCCACGAATAAACAAGGATTAGCATAATCTAGAGAGCTCAAGGAATTCGATACTGCCTCCGACCGGGTAAAATTTCTTGAATGGGAGAGTCACAGGCGCCCACTGTCGTATTTGATGAATACACAATGGGAGCCGCACGATAAAAAAGGGGTATAGACTCGAGTCATTGTTAACGGTGACTCGAAGCCGTTCCCAGCCGCCCGCGTTCATCGAAACGTTATTGTATGCAGTCTTATATTGAAATATATCCCGGGGTCTCTTTCCGCGAGGCGACGCCGCGACTCCTCCGATTTATTGCTTCTCGTATTTCTTCCCTTTTTTTAATTCGTGGCAACCCGCGGTAGAAGCAGACAGCGGAAGGCGGGGGCAAATAGGGATTCTCATTCAACGATATCCACCCGCTAATAATGCCAATGAACCAGCCAGCGGTGGTCCCGTCATTGTTCGGCATTGTACGTGGCGAATTGTGCACGTTTACCGCGAGCCTCCGTGCGTCACTTTTTCCAGCTTCGAACAGTTCACCGGCGTGCAGAAAATTTGATCGGCGGCCAGCCTCGACAACCTCCGGCCGTTTTTGTTTTAGTTTTCAATAATCCACGCGCCGTTGCGCGCAACACGCGAATTTGAAATTCGATCAACTATGACTCGCATCGGGGAGTACGAAATTTCAAACGGACGTGAGTTTATAATGGGAAGAGAAGCAGTCTGATATTGGCGGGAAACAATAGGCGACCGTGCACGCCTCGTACATAGTTGTCACCCGGCTAACAAGTCTGTAGTCCGTTAACAAAGATCTATGGATTTCGTTCTAGAGTTTTTTTCGAAATTGTGATTCCATCGGCGCGACGATGAGTTTTGCGCTCGAATTGGTTTACTCGAGCGAGCATCGAGGGGTGATTGACACTGAATTGGACGCAGGTTTCTTTGACAGATTTGGGACGACTCGTTTGTGGTCGAATGAAACGCGTGTATCGAGACGAATACGTGAATAAGGAAAATCTATTCCGTTCTATTCTGTCTTCTAAGGAAGATCGGTTGGTGCCGGTTGGTCTAATCGTTTCAGAGCTCTTTTGAAACGGGGATACATGCACAGTCTTTACTCGATATATGTCACAAATATATTGAGTCCGCTTTACATGTCGGAAGCTCGGGAGCACTATTGTTTGATAAAGTTCCGAACGTAGAAAAGGACAGCGATAGTCTCTACCGTCTTCTACAGCCGGCCGCGGTCGGTAAACACGTTGTAATTCGTGTGTCCTATACGTTATCTGTCAAAGTCAGCGAAAAGGACAGCGAAGCTCGAGAACTTCTTTATTTTTCATTATTTTTTATGGAACTTTCGCCAAAATATTCGTGGCATTTTTCTGATTAAAATGATACAAAACACGATAACATTCGGATAATATTTACACTAATTTTCCGTTAATATAATTGTAATGGGAAGTAACTTTCATCGGTCATTACTAGACTGCGGATCTCTATGCATTTATGGCTTCTGAAAATTTTAGTTTCGAATTTAGTAGAATTTTTATTTATTTCAAATGTACAAAGGCTATTACCACTGAAAATAAGATTCTATTTGAATCTACTATCTGAAAATTCATCTACAAAAATTGCAAATTGCATAAACATTCGCAGTCTAGTCATTGCACATATCATCTGAATTATACCATATTTGGTATCATTTTCATTAGAAACATGCTACGAATATGTTGGTGAAAGTTCCATAAAAAAATAATGAAAAACAAAGAAGTTTTGTTATTGGATTAGTAGTGGTCTCACACCGATGCACCCGACCCGTATTATGTTTACACTCCTCGCTTCGCTGTCCTTTTCTACGTTCGGCGTGGATCAAGGTATAGTATCTCCTCGCCGATATATGTCCCTGACTAGACCCGTGTTTTGAATATATATCGAGTAAACACTGTATCGCGACACTTGTATGATGGATACCGATTGTACATTATTTTTAATGAAAACGTTCACGCGACGATTCTTGTATCTCGATACCGATTCACTGGGATACTTTAAGAGCCTTTTCACACAACGATACATGCGATACGCATGATGGATACCGATCAATACATTGGAGGCATTCATATGATGAAAAAAAAAATTTTACATTGCAACTCTCGGTGAAACACAAAAATTTAAACAAAAGTAAGTGTAATATTAAATTTTACTCTTTTAGCGATAGGAATAACTTATTTTTGATTTTCTCATACATCTGCACATCGAATCCATCGAAAGGCGAGAAAATCGAAAGGAAGAGAACAATAATTCGTGGAATCGCCGATGATGATGCATACAGGTCTGTGAATATGTATGCGTGCAGTACTTTCAAAGCTAGTGGTGATCGATATTGTTTTCAATTAATACTGACGTCGGTGAATCCTTGTCGGTCGAACAAGTCAGTGTCAGTGTCGGTGAAACCTGTGTCAGCAACTTCCATATAACCCATTTAAACAATGGTCGAGGTAAAAAAGACACCCAAAACGCGTTCACTTTTGCGAATATTTTCCATTGATTTTACAAACCGGGAATGTACAAGAAAATAAAATTACGCGACGGTATAAAAGGGACCCTATTCTTGCAAAAAGCATTGAAAAAGTTGATAAATCATATTTTGTTTTCATAACAATGCCACAGATTTCCAGTATAGGGATTTCGTTCGTTTTACGTGAAACCTACAAAACACTGTCTCAACGAAATAGTTCTTAAATAAATGTTTAATAGTAATAATAATAATGGTACAAGTTTTTGTTATTAATGTTTCAACAATTTTGCGTCATTATAAAACACATCGGGTCATTGGCGAGTTTGTAATGATGGTGAACCAATTTTTACGACCGGATGTAGTACAGTGTTCGAAGCGTGGATTATTGACGATGGTGGAAGTAACTAGAAGTATGCCAGGAAATGGAAAGCGGTCCGTCTGACAAAAATAAATCGTTACTCGGGGAAGAAGAACGACACGTTTAGCCGGTGTATATGTCCCATTTGATAGATAGTTGTTTCCCGGTGGAAAGTAAAGTAACTTCTTTCGATACTGTTCCACGCGAATACTATTCAACAAGTTCGCTGAGAGATTCGTGCCGTGCAATGGTCTTAATACATCTTGATGCGTTCATCCCGATTTATTCCATGAATCAACGAATGTCGTTTATATGGAATACAAAGCTTATTAATAGACTGCGGATCTTTATGCATTTATAGTTTCCGAAAATTTAATAAACATGCTATACTATTAAATTCCACTGAATTTAGTACGATTTTTTATTGAGTATTACTTATGGAGTATTATTTATATTATTCCTCAGTAGCTGATAGTGTTTCATCCCATATATCCTTATTAATTTTTATTCTGGATTTAATTCTCCCTTCAACTACAACATTCAAATTTACCCATTACGATACAGAAACTCAAAGTGATCTTTATAACTCGATAAAAAACAAAACAGAAAAAACTGCTGATTACATTGTATGATGCTCTTGTTGAAACCATACAACTTTCGTTTCAACCATTTTTTCATATGCAAAATACAGTCAAATCTGCTTTTGTGCGGTAGATAGGGACCGCATAAATACCACACAAAAAAATATTCAGAAACTTCATAAATTACTACAACAAATAATTGGTTACAACATATTAAACAAAATTTTTATTATGCGGTGGAGGGACCGCATAAAAAAAGTTTCACTTAGAAAATATGTCAAAGATTTACGAAACAGCGAGAAAGTGCTTTCGAAACAAAATAAATAATTAAATTACAAACATTTTTAAAAAATTTAATTTCTCATTTTAAACATGGAGAAATTTTCAAAATGCACATAATTCAATACTATTCGTCGTAGTCCAAAACGCGCATCTTCTTGTGATGAGAACATTACAAGGGTGTCATAATGCCAACAAATCGCATAGAAAAGGACCGCACAAAAACAGATTTGACTGTACAGTGATTTCTCTGTATATGTCGCCAAGGCGTGGATGACAAACGTCGCAGAATTATCCCCACTACCGCTGGGTATATACCGTGAGGTGCCTCGAAGCTCGAGAGGCCTCAGATTCCGAGGACTGTAAACATAACACGGCTTGGGGTATGTCTCCTGGACGATATATGTCGCTGGCAAGACCCATGTTGCTGACATATATCGAGAATTCACTGCAGTTCACATGTAATTTAGTTGGCACACAGCCGAACCGCCTTGTATCGTTGGAAATAAAAATCTGGACTCGCGAACGAAATTAAGTAAGTTAGGCGAAACACGTCGCGTAGAATACAAATGGCGGCCGTGGGAGCTCGATGCCGGCTCAGAAAATGAAACGTCACAGTCTTCCAGAGACAATTTCTCCACGTCCAAACCGGTCGACATGTTCGACAGTAATCTCGGCGAGCTTCGCACGGTTGTTTCTTCCTTCCCGCCACATACACAACGCCCGTGGGTACACCTTATGATGTAACCAATCATGAGCAAATCCTATTTCCCGTCTGGAAAACTTGTCTCGGTCGGGTCACCTTCATTCCGCGTCGATCGACTCTAAATCGACACATTGGGGGAGGATAAACCTAGTTCCTAACGCGTAACGCTTATCTGCCTTGAACGTCATTAATCACTGGGCCTCAGATATTGCAGACATTCATCACTTCGTAAGGAATGTTAGTTCTTGAAGTGTAAAGTTCGAAATAAGTGGACAGTGAAAAAAGTTTGTGCCGATTGAAAGTAGCGAACTGTTGTCAATAATTATGCAGAAAAGGAGGCCCCAACTCCGATTTTGCTGAATCGCATATGTGTTGTACAGTAGTCTATTCATAACTGTCGCATGGTCTTTCTAGGTACATTCTTTCTAGTGTGCCGAACGAAGAGAAGGATAGCGATTGAAAGAGGGGGGTCCAGTGGTGGGGATAAAATTTGGACAGTTACGGTAGAGTATATTGCGACAGTTACAGAGAGGACAGTGTAGAGCAGGCCTGGGCAACTGGTGGCCCGCGAGCCACACTCCAGAGACCCTCCCACTATGCTCCTATGGAGTATGGAAGAAAGGGCGGGGGGCCAGGAACCCACGCAGGAGGATGTCTCCAGAAGAGATAAAAGCACGGTAATATGAAGTAGCCAGTGGTGGGGGAAAAGTTTGTACAGTGATTTCTCTGTATACAGGGTGTTCACGCTATTACTCGCCCGCGTTTTTCTTGTAAATAGTAAATATTAGAAAAAAATGAAAGTGGAAGAAGTAGTACTGTTTTTTATAGACAACACAATGGCATGTGTAATTTTTTTGTGTTTATACTATTTTGTTAGATATGAAGGTGACCTTCAATTTTTTAAATAGAGTGCTGTATATTTCTTTATATCACATGAAAGCGTGTGTCTAGACGAATTCATCCGTATACTGCACAGTGACCTTCAAGGTCATGCAGGGTCAGAAATTTTATAGGTATCGGCTGATACGTCTGATCATGCTTTTTGCGTATACTAAAGCACGCATCCTGAACTGGTTTTTCTAAAAAACGAGGAGTCAAACAAAAAAATGTTATTCTTCCTTTTCGACTGACTTTTACGTGTAGAATTACTTCCCAATCGGTTGTCCACGGTATGCAAGCCCGTATATTACTTCTTGAACCTCCTTTCGTAAAAAATCGCTGATTAAACTAGCATATACCGGTGAAGAAAGCTTCTTGTCACGAAATTTCGATTTCTAGTCTGCAAGCGCAATCTCTGGAAAGAGAGGAATCACTTTTCATTACCGAAACTTTCGATCGCATGGGAAGGATAGACCAGCTCAACAGAAATAGATGGGTATCGGGCCGATGGGTAGGATCAACATCGTCGATCGCGTCTCGCCGTCCTTTAAATGAAATTCAACCGGGTCAGGATCCCGTGCCGGCAATCTTCGGTTATTACCGTGTTACCCTCTCAAACAAAGTAACAACTCTCCCATCATTTGCTCTGGCTTCTCGTGGCGCTACGGCCCGACTCGGCCCGGCTCGGCCCGAATCAGAAGTTCCCGCGCGCTCGTAAATTCATCGTTCTGCGATCGAGTTACCGGGCCGAAGTCGAGAGGATGCCGTCCAAAACCCGTCGATCCGTACCAATCACCGTCTCCCCTCTAAACTCGGTCATCCTTCTATTCATCCTTCCTTCCTTCCTTCCTTCCTTCCTTCCTTCCTTCCTTCCTGGTTTCCTTCCTGCCTTGCTTCCTTGCTTCTCGGGTCTCTTTGCTAGCTAGTGGACCGCTCCCGCTCGACCCTTCGAATATACGACGCCATATTTTAGCACTGCCGGGAGTCGTTTTGCATTTCGTATGCATGCGCTGTGTTCCAGGACTGCAACCGAGCAAGGAGGAACGGTTGACGGAAGACGAGCGCTATTGGGATAGAGGATACGCGTAGACAGAACGCTCGGAGATAGCTGACGCTCGGCGAACGGGAAGCTCGCGTGTACGGCTTCGGGCTCTGTCGTTTCGCGCTGCATTCAAATTGTATTTTCTTTACGAAATAACCTCCCGACCGATATTCGACTTTCCTGCCGTTGCTTGCCCACTTTCAAGCGCGCACTCCAAGTTGCCACCATTTTACACACCCGGACAAAACGATAGCGTACACTCCCGTCCATAAGTCAACGAAACACTTACTAAAATTTCGATGCAAACGATATTTCGTTATTAAGGGACCTATACTATGAAATAAAAGTGGTACTTATTAATATTTGCTAATGTAGACAACATGTAAATCAAATTGAAATATCTCATATTTTTTTTTTCATCAATACACCCGCTTGAACTAATCGTGGCATATTCTGTCGATTGATTTTTAAAATTTTAGTGGGACAATTATTTTCTTCTTCTTATTTTGTGTCTTGATTTTGAGTACAATTCTCTTATTGTAATTCATCCCACAATTCTCAATCTCTTTTTTCCATCAGTTATTCAAATTGTATATTTTAATCTTCAATTCAATTCATTAATTTTTATCCTATAACAACTGCACACAACAAAACGAAACAATAACATCAAGCCCGAAACTTGTGTGCGCGGATAAGAAAAGTATCCTACGAAAATTGCTGGTCTTTTCACGTACAATAAGATCCCATAATTAAAAATATAGGTTTCCATTTGAAAAAACAAAGTTGACCTTCAAAATGTCACCCAAATAAAAACCTGATACTGCCCCCCAAGGAAAGTTGGAAAGTGGAAAGTTGTCAAATGAACACCCTGTATATTAGGTAGATGCTTTATTCGCTACCTATGCACTTTTGTGATGTATTGTATATTTACTACACTTTTAGAA
This sequence comes from Halictus quadricinctus, assembly GCA_028454245.1. Taxonomy (NCBI): domain Eukaryota; kingdom Metazoa; phylum Arthropoda; class Insecta; order Hymenoptera; family Halictidae; genus Halictus; species Halictus quadricinctus. Next base: position 1,967,557 of record CM052117.1, on the reverse strand, counting down.
ATAGTTCAGTTAATATCATGACCATTTCGTAGACCACCTAGCACACTGATTTTCTTTTTCTATTTCTATTGAACCATTGTTTGGTGTCCACACATCAGAGGACCCGCTAAGCCATTTAAGGCGACGAACAGTGTGCAGTTTTAGCCTGAAGTATCCAGCTAATTTTCTCACGTATCTTACAATAAACGTATGCATGAGAGCGCTTTTTGGTTGTTCGAGGGGAAAGCATAGAGAGAAAATTCAGCACCGCCGCGGAAAATGAGCTAATATAACTTCGGTTACCCAACAAATGTTGATGTTAATTTCCTGTTGCTGCGTCGAACAAATTCGATCTAGCATGCAGCTTTGTCCGTGCTCTTAAAACGGATCCCCCGACGCCGAAACTGACGCGCCCCGCGCCGTAGCTCGCGGTTCTGTTTCGGTCGACCGCAAACTGGATTCCGGCTGTTTCCGGAACAGAAAACTGCTAGCGACGCGGGGTCGGTAAGTTTTAATAATACCTGGCGTGGCTTACAGGCGGCATCAAAATACAATGATGTTACCTACGCGACGCCCCTTGCGAAACTTGCGAAGCGTCGGCGTTATCGCCGGCGGCCTGCGGGGACACGCGACACGGAGTCCATACGGCCGGCAAACTTTAAATCAGAAAGTCTGATTGCGTGAGTACCGCGCGAGATACCAATGTCCCCCGCAGTTTCCTGTCCGAGACGGATGTCCTTTGCTGCAGCTGCACCGAGACGCATCGTTCCGATAACCGTTAATGTTCCCCTCACCATTTTCGATTTCAACTTTCTTCCCTTATGGTTATACCCATATATTTTTTCATCGAGGACGACGCGCGACCTACAGGGTGGGGCACTAACTATTGCCACCTACGATAACTCCGAAAGTATGATACTAGCGGAAAAGTTTTCCAAACAAAAGTTGCATGGAACGACAACGGCTGTAATATGCCTTTAATCTTTTTTTGCTAGGTGGAGTGGCTCAGAGATGTGAAGGTCACCTTTGTTTTGGTACCTGTTTTCTAGTAGCGGATATTGAGACGAATCCAGCGAGGAGCAACGTTAAGGACTTTGAAGGTCAGCCAAGGTCATTTGTGACAAATAAGGCGAAATAAACTTGCATTTACTCGTCCGTTTGTTTCTCGTTAATAACTCCTGAACAGAGCCACGGAGAACATTTTCGTACAGGAAAAAATTACTTGAAATAACCTCAGGAATCTCTCCTTCCAAGGAAGTACATTTTTGGGACACCCTGTATGCACATATGTGCACGTAAGGGTAAAAGTGCAGTGCACGAAAGAAAATGTGTATCGGATTCAGCATTTTGTTCGTTATTTTCATTTCAAATGAAGTCTTCAAAAGTCGTACAACTGAATTTTTTGCTAATAAAAAGCAGGAATTCTACGAACATGGGATCGCAAAATATCGTAGCAGAAAATTGTATAAAACATTATTCTAAATGTAGTAAAAAATTGTGTCCCGCATTTTCACTTGAAAAAATGAAAAAAAATGTACTACGGTTTTGGTACCATAAGCACCACCTGCCACGTTTCTTTTACACACATGCATTAAAGCTGTTGATTGGAATGCTCGGCGTCGCTACGTGAACCCATAGCCTAATTTTCACACGATGTGTCGAGCTTATTAATTTTCTCTTCCATGAACGAGCGACAATTAAGAAACACGCTGGCAAGCCGACGCGACGCGACGGAATGCGCCGCGCGTAATTCGCCGCCCGTGAGAATGAAGCTGCTCGACCGATTTATCCTCCGAATATAATTTTCGAAGAAAAGTATGACGGTGGCGCGAGCGCGAGGCGGTTAGAGATGGAAAGGTACCCACGGTTTAAATCCGACCCGGTCGCCGAGAAAATGAGATACGAGACCTTTGGAGATATTCGATCGATTCAATATCCCGCGGATAATTCACATATCTCACGGAAAATACGACGGACCCCGTCGTCTTTTGCCGAGGAAATTACGGTTAAATATTCCCGCCGTTACGTCTCGTGTAATATATTCGAAAATAATCGACGTCGATTCGCGATTTCGCCGGCTTTAATGCATAAATTGCGCTCCAGAATGCCTTCCGCGTCGCTTAACACGCCCTCTTGTCCCGCGAACCGTGAGATTGGTATATAGAGGATCCTTCAAGACAGCTTCGAAGATTTAATGGAATAGTTAATTATCGGAGGTAATTATCGATAATAGCGAATGTTGCCTATCGTCGTTAATATTCTTTGTTCCGTCGATTTTTCCACTTTTTGGTAGGCACACTCGGATGTTAATCTTCGTCGTGACCTTACTGTCTCAATAATTATCGTAGGAATGGTCTTAATATTAGTAATAATGAGACTGCGGATCTTTATGCATTTCTGACAAAAATGAGTAGGTGTAATTTAAAACAGTAGAAACATTAAAAGAATTTAAAAATACTGTTGCATTGTGTTCAACCTATTAAACCTATCGAGAAAGGAAATAATTCATTACAGTTTGTTATAATACAGGTACAATATATTTATTTTGCATAAAGATCCGGAGTCTGGTAATGATACATTGTAAGTAATCATTATTACTAGACTGCGAATCTGTGTGTAAAATAAAAATTCATCACGTCGATTGGAAGAAACAGGAGCCACGAAAAAATTAATTTCTTCTTTTGACAGGTTTAGTAAGTTGTAAATGACATAATAGACACCATAAATTAATTTTTATGTAGCTCCCACATCTTGCGATTGACGTGATCAATTTTTATTTTGCACAAAGATTCGCTGTGTAATTGTTACACTGCGAATTCTTATGCAAATTGTTTTTATAGTCACAATCGAAGAGATTAAAATTAAATAATATGCTATTCCTTTCATGTGTGATTTAGTGAATTGAAAATAATATTAAATATATGTGGTTACATTGAATTTTTTATTTTAGCATTTTTTTAAACTTTATCACTTGCAAATAAATATCGTGTAGAGTAATATACAATATTGTATATTATTTGGGTGTAGATTTTTCCAAAACAATTTTTTCAGCTGGAAGTAATTATTACATCATGATTCATTTACTAATGATCTTTTGATATTTACAGAAGATTTTCCACGTGTCCTACTTCCTTCGATACACAACTGTCGTCACTTGAATGAGGACATTAAGGACGCGGTTTATAAACACTGAAGTAAGCGTCACTTGCAATAGAAGTAAGTAAGTTGATTATAAGTAAGTAGATTGACCTTTTGACCTATGTTTACTAAGGATTTTTTACTCGGCACAGTGTGTTCTACATACCATATAAATATTGAATGGTTTTCTTTGAACACCCTGTATATGTTACTAATTTTTTGTGTAGGTGGAGGCGTCAAGGAGATGTAAAGGTCAACTCTGTTTTTTTCTTCAAGGGAAAGGTATGTTTGTTTATTTATATTCTGATAATATGTCTCAAGACGAATGCAATGACCTATTATGAAGGTCATTCAAAGTTACTCACGGTCAACTGCAATAAATAAATTGTCTCAAAGCTTGCGATAAATAAATTGCAGATCTATATGTATTTATCGCAGATATTGTTGCATAAAATCCAATAGGATCATAGTAAAATTGAATCTTATTGCTGTTTATCTAAAGAAGCGACGTTTATAGTTGCAGTAAGCTTCCCAATAAAATATTCGATAAAGCACAAAGTTCAATGCAATTCTATTTCAATATATACAAGTGTATATGAAATAAGTGTATTAAGCATTGAATAAACATATAATCCTAACAGAGTAGTGGAAGGTGAAGTCTATCTATTTTTTTAAACTTCTAACTTTTTGAAAAATTTTCCCTGTCCATGTTAATATGGACTTTGATGGTCCCAATATATAGTTATATTCAACCTTTTGCCATATAACATCGTAATAAATATTTCAAACAAAATTTACTAAATACGTAGTTCATCTAAATCTTCAAATCCAAATAAAATACACAATACATATAAATTTTCTAATTACTGTGATTGCCAAGAAAATCATATTGCAAAGGGTTAATATAATTATCCAAATATTTTCAGAGATGTGAACTTTCACCAAGTAGTTTCAACTCTGATTGAGCCTCTGCTATTAATACTAACCGTACTGAGCACAAAATGTGCCTGGCGTACGACGTTTCATAAAAATTACACAATTATTTAATAATTTCTAATGGAAGCATCATTGCGATTTCAATAATTATGGAATAAAACGTGTGAATCCGATCATTTTATTGCGGATATTCAGCAAAAATGAAAAGCAAGCTTAATTACAAGAGGAAGGCAATTATAATACGAAAGAACTTCAGAGTGTACAGATACCTTTTTCATTTACTAAACAAAGAACCTCCCCATTTCAGAATTGCTCTTGGAAATTCCCTTGGCAATAAACGAAAGTAACGAAAGGCTGCAGAACACTTTCGAGAGGAATCTTAATTTTCAGAGTAGCAGAAAAGTGACGCCAGCATCGTAAACCTGATCTAAACCCGGATATCTCAGACGATGTTCAAATGAGGCTCGCAGTAAAAAGTAGTTTAATATCCGGGGTAAAAAACTGATCGTCGTGAAACAGCGTCGACCGGGTGTCTATCGCTTCACAATGACACCCTCCCCCCTTCTTCCCCGAAGACTGGCAAAAGAAAATCCACTCGCGAAGAACACCGTCGAAGAAACGAGAGACGATCCGAAGAGACGGCGACGCGTTACAGCCACTATTATTCAAGCTCCCGCGACGAGCCGTCGCAGTCATTAGTTTCTTGTTGGCGTTTCGCGATTATCGTGATCCGAGGAATTGCTCGCGTATCAGCAACAGTAAAAGAAGCGCCCCCCCCCACCGCTGGCAAAAACCGGCACGATCGTTTCTCGAATTCGCGGGGCCGGTTTTTTGCTGGACCCTTCCTTTGTCACATCGACGTCGTGTCGCGTGATACTTTTTACACCCTCCATCCACCCTCTATCGAGCGTTCACGGCCGATAAACAATAATCGCAACCGATGACTCGCGTTTTCTCTGCGAACCTACAACCACAGATCACAGAAGGTATTAGGTTGTGACATGTCCGATTTTAGAACGCAGATCTAATCCACTGAATCATCGTAATAATTAAAGTTACTGTAAAAAGATTTTTCAGTAATTGGTTAAAAGTCTTCTTTTATGCTATAAACATAAATAGTAGATGCCCCGTAATCCACTTTGGTGACCACAGATAAAGCTATCCCGAGCGCTTGACCGAAGGTAGATTTCTTTTACTTGTTCGCCGAGAGGTTCGGTATCTGGTCTGACCAAAGACAGATTTATTTCACTTGTACGATCAATTAGACAATCACTCCATTCCCCGGGCTAAAACCGGTATCTATTTCAGCTGTCTCGGAATAGAGTGTTCTAATTCTTTCGTCTGTCCTCGATCACTTTAATTTTACTTGTTCCGAAGGAACACATTTACGTTACTCGCTCGACCAAAAGTAACTATACTAATTAAATTAGGTGTATTAAACGCGCCCTGTTTCTCTGACATATCAGTGGCGGAGCTAATGACAAGAAAACATTAAAAACATAAAATAAACTTAAAAAAATGCGTTTCATGTTATGAAGTGATCAGTTGAAACAAATTTTTTTACCCCAAATTACCAACTCATTTATCTCGTTTATTACAAAGTATCCTGTCGATATCTTCAGTGATTTTGAAGGAAGCTGGCTGTAGAACCTACATTTCTTAATATTGAAATGTGAATGAGGAGAGAAACTCAATAACAAAGAATTCTATATTAGAATACAAGTAAGGGCTAAACTTTACTTTAGGAAACCAGAAATTTTTAACTTTTTTAAATGTAATCCCATAGATTTTGGCGAGGAAATGCCGAAAATCTAAGTTTCAATCCTAGGAGATCAGTAGTTCAAAAGTTATGTGTGCGTAAAGATGTACGATTTTCAGTATTTTTGCCACCATATTGGTATGTGCCGGGGCGACGAGCTTTTCCTCGACGAGCACGATTTTTCCGCAGACTTTGAAAAACCATCCAATTATTAATGCTCATATAAAGAATTTCCAACTTTGACTTTCCCTTGTCCGCCACACTGTGACTTCTTTCTGTTAACAATTCAGGGCGTCGCGACAGAATATCGCATTAATTGGGCGTTTACAATGATTACAACCAGCAATAAATGAACTGAAAATATTCTCTCTCTAACTGTTCATTAGTAGTCTCGAATGCTGTAAACGATACAGGTAAACGGTCATAACAATGTGGCCGCTAATAGAAACATTTACCTTATTCATTGAAAACTATGGTCGTTGGAAGTCCATGAATTTCATTCGGACAATGCCACCTCGGTGAAAGCAACGAAGGACCTTGCACAACCGTGGTATTCAAGTAGAAAATATAACCGTGTCATTTATGTCTATTTCCGTTGAACAGTTTTCATCGTGAAGCACGCTGGTCCCGTAGTAATTAAATGGTCTGAAAAAAACCATTATTTCCGTCCCAGCAGGATATGATTATTTAACAAACGTTCGCTAACGAGAAACACAGTCCAGCCTCGCTTCGCCCCATCGCGGGTCAAGTTTATTTTTCTCGTTGCAAGCATCGCTCATTTCTATTCCACAATGAAATTATACACGCGGCGTTAAAAACGTAACGTCGCATTAAAACAGCATTTCTATATGTTATTCAGACCTTTCCACCGTTTCCACATAACTTCAAAACGGTCCTGTATAATTGACGCTCGTGCCGTGCCGCGCTCTGAAAATTTTTACTTCGATTCATCGGTCTCGTGAACTTCGCGCGCTACCGAATAAAATTTTCCGAGCTTCGGAAGCACCGATATCGACTGTTGAATGCGTCATTTACGAAGAAAAGATATTAAACTTTTCCATTTTCGAAAAATCGATTTTCCCTTTCTCTGCATTTTCTTTAAGCACAAGTGCCGTAGAATGTGCCTGCAACTGGATTTCTTCGAAATCGTAAAATTAACATAGTCACAGGCGTTTGAAGGATGCAACTCGCGTTGCGAGATATTGGTGGTTGAATCTTTACACGCGTTTTCCTCGAAACCACTTTTTTCCAAACGGTTGCCACGTATCTCAAGATCCAGTTGACCAGTGGACTGGAAATGGCACAAACTAACATGCTTCAAAGCCGTACATTTTTTCTTATTTTTTTAACGTGTGAAAATCGTTGAACTTTAAATTCTCATAACTTTTGAACCAGTGAATTCCTCGTCTCGAAACTTCGATTTTTGACATTTTCTCGTCAAGATGTACAGGATGATATAATAAAAAGTTACAAATTTCTGGGTTGCCAAGGTGAAGTTTAACCAACAATAGTTCAAGTAAATGCTATTCAGTTTAATGAGAGGTATCACAATGACAAGAAATTAATACTACTTCTCATTTAGAGAAGTGTCAGGGACCCTCCTATTCTGTCAAAAGTTACCCCAAAAAATTTTGATACGTACTAAAATATTAGCTCCCCCTTACTCATTTAATTAAAAAGAAATGAAGTCGATATGTTCATTAGATTCTGAGAAAACAGCTTGTAACACTTTAGTTGACACACACTGTAGAAATTTCGCTCTTGTATTTTGCTTCGTGCAGGATAAAATTCAAGCATTAACTAAAAAGAAACTAAAAAGTTATTTAGAATCGTCAGTACATTCTATCCGTCTGGATAGCAATAAAATATAAATATAAATAAAATATAAATACAAAATTATTAGAGTTTCCAAAATGTCCGCTAAAATGAAGGTGGCTTTGTAGAAATTTCGGACAGTATGTAAAATGAAAGCTGCGAGAGCTTTCCGTCGAGTTGGATTGGGTTAAGTCGGGGGTCGATTCGACCGAAAAAATCGTTCGAAATTGGAATGAATTATTTCCCCGTATTTTCCGCGGCAACGCAAACACAGAGAGAGCTCCGACGTCGAACTGTTTTGAAGAAAAAGGTCGGTTCGCGTGGCCCCAATGCATCCTGACGGTGAAAGAAACGCGGATGCCGGGGAGATTGCTGCTTGCCCCTGCATCAGGAGAAATCCAAAGAAACTTAGTTTCCCCGTGAAGAAACAACGCGCGTGAAAAACACATGGAGGATCTACATGGTGCCTTGGTATCCCGATGGGACCACTTCTGTATCCTTCTTGCCAGATAAGCAGACGTCGGGCACGCTGGCAAAATAAATAGGTTGCGAACGTGTGGTACCTTACATATGAAAAAGGGCGTCCCGTGAATTCCCATCTGGATGCAAAGTCTGCCAACGCGTACAGTACTACGTGTGGAAGTGAGGATGCTTCATAATTAAACGAACGTTCGTTCCTTTTCCCTTAGGCTACGGTTTACTGTGAATTAATATACCGGGTGATTCAGCTAAGTACGCCACCTAAATTATTTATTTACTATTTGGAAAAATTGCTGAAACGAAAGTCGTGTCGTGCAATAATTAGTTTTTTTTTCTAAACCACTAGAACATAGTTAATAATAGTTATCGATATGTCATAAAATCTTTTTTTTTTGGAAATTATTTTTTTCAAATCGACGTAAAATATTAATAAAACGTTTGGCCGGTTCTTCAGATAATAAATCTCGAAAAATGAAATTATTTAATTCTGTAATTAAGTAAAAGTTTAGATTAAATATATCGATATTGTACTTGCCAAATGTCGAAAGATTAAAATACGTATTTTGAAAAATTATTTTCCGAATTGGTTGCTATGTGAGATTTAATTTCTTAATCTTACTATGGATTTTTAGAACAATTGATGTCATACCTGTACCAAAGCCCATTTTATTTCAATTTTCAAATTGCTATTAGTCTTGCTATCATTTATGTCTCCCATTGTGGTAACGGCTTTACGGTGGAAAAAAAAATGAAATGCACTTTAATTTTTATTTGTTTAAAAGTTCGTGGACTTTGGAAAAAACAAAAAAGTAAGAAGTAGTGTGGTTTCGTGGAAAAAAATGTCGGATGATTGAAAACATAACAATATAAAAACAAAGAGTCTGCAACATTAAAGGAGAAAAGTTATTTTCGAGATTTATTTAAGAAATTTCGTTAAGGTATCAGTGTAAAGTCTTGCTAATCCATTAACACTCTAAAATATTGTATTGTAAATAAAATATAAATTCACTTTAAAATATTGATTTTGCCTTCAGTTATAGCAGTTCTACACGAAGCCTCTAAAAGATTTTTCTCCATTTCGGGAAAGCGGCTGCTGCGGTTGTATGAAACCATGAAACCAAAAAGACTCTTAATCTGTGTGAGTGTGGCTCTATTGTCTATACTAGAATAAAAAGAATGCTAGCAGATGAAAAACTGATCTAAAAGGAATAGTTTCGATTTTTAAAAGAAAGGATATCTATGGTAGAATTCGCAAAACTTCTTTGTCAACTCTGTCGACGTTTACTCAATATTGAAATTTAGTTTCAACGATAGACATTTGCTAAAAATATGTATAAAATCACGAGCAACTGGTTCAGTTACACGTCGTGTCAGTTACGTAATTAGAAAAATGTCATTTCACGAAGGCGGGTTCACCTCTCATATCACGAAAACTGATTCACTTTTAAAACAGGATTTAAAAATCCTCATGAATGTGTAATATTTATCACATTTCTAAAAGTACTGTTCCCCTCTATTTGCATCATATAAAATGTATATAGTTTCCAAACCTCTTTTGACTCACGGTCTTTTTTTAAAAATTTTGTTTCCTCGTTGTTCCCTTTGGGTAAACTACCCCTATCATCAAAATTTTCAACTTCATAATGAAAATAATGCAAATAAAACATCTATAATCGCTGAGCGATTAACAAAGTAGATATGCGAATACCTCTTCACTTTAAGGTTTGTAAAATCTTCAATTTTTCGAATACATTTATTTAGACAGTAGGGTGAGGGACCCAATTACTGTGCCTATATTAATCATATTTATTTTTAAAGCATAACGAATATTAAAAAGGAATATTGCATTTTTTTCATTAAAATCAGTTAATATATATGTTATACATATTTCTTTTTTAATATTCACGATGTTTTAAAAATAAGTATAATTAATATAGGCACAGTAATATTGGTGCTCCCACAGTAATTGGGACCCTTTCCCTACATTGGTGAAGTATAGAACTACGGGAAATTACAAAAAGTCGACATATTGTGATACAGCTAATAAAAAGATCCTTGCAGGATTAGGTTATTCATTTTATCGGATAATGCATATCTTATCGTATTCTACATGTCCTTTATTATACATTGACCTTATTCTACATGTTGGATTACATACGAATTTGATCTACTTCGCTGAAAGTAGCAGCTCCTATTCTATTAGTTCTATAAGAGCTAAACTTAGATTGGTTGGTACTTACATAAATGGAAAAGTTCACGTGTAAGGAAATTAGTAGAATAAGCCATTTTATAGAAACGATCTCGTTTCACTGGCTCGCCTTAGAATGCAACTTACCGAAGTGACGTGGACGGATCTTAATTAAATTTTGGGAGGAAGTATAGTTCTTGTAATATTTCGCCGAATATTTTAGAGACTATTTGACAATTAGAACGATGATGTAAATGGCAAAGTTGATTTTCTTTTAAATAAACAATCCAGCTGCGTAAACCGTACATTAATTATTATTAAAAAGTACATTAAAAGTACATATTTTTGAGTATCCAAAGGAAACACTTTGTGCCATTTTTCATCCCTATATGTCGACATGGGGAGTAGTAATAGGGTAACAAAGAAAATTGAAAATTCCGAAAAAATCAGGCATATTTTACCTATTAGAACGCGCATCTATGAATTTTTTCAGAATTTTTAATCTCGAAACCAAATTTGAAAAAATAGAAAAACTTTTGAGATGCCGATTTCTTGTAGAAATTATGAGATATTAAGTTTATATTTTTAAAGTTTTAGCATCTCGTTAGGGTTGTTAAGATACATTTTTTTCAGATTTTTCAAAGTGGTGGCACATAGTTAAAAAAATCAAGATCGCACGAAGGTTGACACATTCACTGTTACATACTTGGGGGAACCGCGTAAAGCTTCTAATTCCAAATTAATTTTTTGCGTGCAGTTACAAGCATGACATTTGCCACGCACTATTATACTATGCACATTCTGCAACAGGGTGGAGAGTAATGCTTTAAGTGCTCCAATTAATTAAGAGCTGCGATCTTAAATAGCAAACTAGCTGTAACTGCACAATATGGAGTCCCCTCGATTTACTTTTCCACTGGCTTCAAACGCAACCGTAGTAGTACGGGGTGTTATTATGCCCCTTAGAATTCGTCTTAACGGTACTTTAGAAGTTCGTATCTTTGACGTAGCCTTACGGCGAGTTTGCACTTCGCTAGTACCGTGCAGCTTGTTCACGGCGGAGCGCGCAGCTAAGCAAGAAACTGAGAACGTGGTGAAATTTACGAAGAACCTCTGTTTAATTAGTCTCTAACATTGTTGCACCTTTTCCTTCAAAAGGAGCCATCGGCACGATGAAATGCCTCAAGGTTCCACCGCACGATGTGTATTTACTAAACAATACACATTACTTTTGTCCGGACAGTCAGAGTCGCGTCCCCCCCACTCTACCTTCCCCTTCTACGACTCTGTTCCCCCACCACCGCCGCGGCCTGGTCACGTGACTAATCTCCTCGATTCGAATCAATTCCCCTGATCTGGCGACTCTGGGGACACTGACAGATTCATTTTTAATTTAGTTTATGCACTACGGACAAATACGCAGGTTGATACAGTGAATTCGCGTTATATGTCAACTGCCCGGGTCTTGTCATCGTCGGGACACTATTCTTTGATGCAGTGCCGAACGTAGAAAAGGACAGCGCCATCTTCAGCCGCGGTCCGTAAACACGTCGTAATTCGTGTGTCCTATGAGTTAACTGTCAAAGTCACAGCGGGGAAATGCTACCGACGAGACTCTGTTATGTTCGCACTCCTCGGCGGCGGAGGCTCTAGCTTCTTGTAGTGGGGATAATTTCGCGACGGCTAACTCAGAAGTCTCGGCGACGTATATCCCGGATTCACTGTACGATGTGGATATGTGTGCAGAGAATCGGAAACAGAAACATAACGATTGAAACGAAAATGAATGAATTTAGAGTGTGTGTTATGTCGGTGAACAGTTTGTTGTAATATTATGTTGTACTAAATGTGGATTCAATTATTAGAAAAATTTTTTTTCTGTAGACGTTTGAATATGTATTTCCGTCCGCTGAACCGTGAAAAAAATTTTGATTTTGAAAGTAGAGGTCGCAAGCTTTAAAATAAGTCCAGGCTTATTGTTGTGTTGTTTGTGTAAACAAAATGATCACAGTTTAAATATCGATCCTTCGAGAATGGAAAATGTAGCGTACAAATACTTTTTGAATCCTCTGCATGTACTGGTGCGCACAGTATTCGAAATACTTTCAGTTTAAATCGTGCCCACCTCTGGTTCCCGTCCACTTAGAGGCGTTGTGCTTTTTCTGCGAAGTACTCATAAAATGTTATGGAACTATCCAATCAGATGGGAGGACACTTGCGATTCTACTTGATTCCATCGGAACTGGCAACCACCGTGCAAGCAAGTCGACGGCTCAAGGAAGTAAGGATCGATTTAATGAAGTCATGATTCGACTTGACAATGTAAATCGTCCGAGCCACGCGAAGAATTCAATATCCTAACAATAGCATGGTCGGATCGATAAGTGGTATATATCGATAAGGGAGGAAGGGGACTAGGAAGTCCCAGAGTCTCGTCGGATTTCCCTGTACAGGCGGTAACGCTTGTTTGTCGCTCGTCCTGAAAAACTACCTCCGGAACCAGAAAGTCACGAATTTCGCTTCCGCTACCGCCGACATTTGTCCGTCCATGAATCGTCCCCGGCTTTTGTTCTATCGACAATGAAACGCAGAACTGATTGGAAGCTGGCATCCACTATGTGATCAATACACGTCACTCTTTTGACTAATATGGATACTGAATATCAGCAAATGGATTCCCCTTCTCTATCGATAATTCGCACTACGGCTGCCGAGTTTTCTTCTACAGTAGAACTCCGTTTTTACGTTGGAAATTTTAGTGAGTGTTCCACTATACATATACTGGGTGGTCCGATACACATTGTCTCCGCTGTTTTCGAAAATATGAAAAAACTTTATCAACCAAAGTTTTCCAGTATAAAGAGAGCTACAGTATAGCAGTAACAATTTTTCGGTAGGTGAAAGAGTTTCGAAGGTTTCAAGGTTACCTTCACTTTTCTCGACGCGTTATTCCACTACTCAAAAAGTATTAACCTGTGTATGTGGAAAAATTAATAATTTAAGAGATATTTCAAGTTTAATTTTGTTTTCTGTTTGAGCAGTTCAATATGCAGGACAAAATTGGGAAAATAATAAATAATAGAAATAATATCCCTGGTCAGATCCCGGTAAGATTTTATACATTCAGGGTATATAGGCTCTTTAAATTTTTCCCAAATGTGACAAGTTCTGCTTACATAATTTTTATCATGACTTCTTGCAAGATTTTTAAGTTCCATGTTTTAGGGTAGCGGATTTACAGAGTTCAGCTTGATTTCAGGAACGATTCTAGTCCAGCTTTTGGTTTCTTTAGGCGATGGCTCGTATCCAAAACTTTATCTAGGTCCGGCTCGTTTTTGGATCTGTTCACCCATTTGTATCATTGTCGTGGCTATTGATGCATCGAATGCTAGAAAACTCATCTGAACGTTTTTACCACGATTGAAAAGATTCCATGAATTAACTATAGATACATTGACTACATGGATACATTCGTTTGGAACATACCAGCATAGCTATTGAATGTATACACAGTATTCAGCACACGGTTATAAGAAAAATAATACTCGAAACGATGACTGTACACATACGTATATGTACGTTTACAATTTCGTATAAAATAGAATTAACCTTACAAATTGCGATTTTAAAGTAATACTATATACCTAATATTATATATAACTAATGCTGACTATATTTTACACATCTGGTATCTTATTTATGAAATATTAAATATTATACTTCAAATAATCAAAAACCCTTTAAGACATCGAAGGAAACGTTAAAAATTTTCCAAGCAGTGATTGTCAAGTAGACTAAAATATTATCAATACAACAAATTTTTTGTTTTTATTGTTGAGAGATTTTGTAGTAAACACAGTAGCTGGCTATATTTTACACACCTGGTATTTTATTTATGAAATATTAACGGTATTCTTAAAATAATCTAAAATCTTTAAAATACCAAAGGAAACGTTACAAATTTCCTAAGAAGTGATTGTCAAGTAGAATAAAATATTATCAATACGACAAATTTTTTGTTTTTATTGTTGAGAGATTCTGTAGCGATCAGTTCACCGATTTGAATTTTTCTCTCGCTCAGAATAATCTGGCACGAGGGCGTTCCAGAACCTTTCACGTTGCGATAAATTAACGTAAGATAACAGCCAACTTTATTCGAATGTTACATCTTGGTAGACCTACTTCTTTGATTAAGGAATTTCTCCTTTATTTATCTGGTCACGTACTGTTCCTGCTTTACTCGTCCAACCACGTACGACTTCTATTCTACATGGGAAGTGTATGTGTGCGATCCGTATCTACTTGTTTCATCAGATACAATGTCTATTCTCGTATTGCAATTATATAGAATGTATTCTACAGTTTAATTATGCTGAAGTCATGTTCCGTTCCATCGATAAACCGTTATATTTACTTCCCTTATCTAAATCAACAAAGCAGCACGACATTATGTACCTCTGGCCGGACAACAAGAATATTAATAGCTTTTGGTCAAGCAAGAGCAGTGTGGCAGAGCTTGTTCAAACACATGATAAGTACTAACATGGTGTGTAGTCGTACAAACAAAACAAGTGATTGATCCTGTCATAGTTGAGTTAAACAGGATTTTTTTTTTAATAAAATGGTCAAGGAAGACACAAAACAAATTTTTTTTCTTTTCACCTAGAGAAGACACAAAACTACTTTAAGAATGCTTTGAGACAATTTATTTTTAATTGTAGTTGACCTGGAGTGACCTTGAATGACCTCCATAATAGGTCATTGCGTTCGTCTTGAAACACTGTACTAGAATGCAGATGGAACACCATACCGTACCATTTAAAAAAGCAGAGTTGACCTTCATATCTCCTTGACGTGTCCACCTATCAAAAAATTAGTACGATCAGGTTACCCAATAAGTTTGGTCTGTTGCATTTTATTCTATCTTCAAAAGCAAGCGAGTTATTCAGATGACCAGTTTATAACAGTGTACAGATACTTAAAAAAAATGGGCCATCTCTCTCCGACTTACCCAATGCAATAATTATTCTAAAAAAGATTTTCAAAAATCACTTGCTTTCGCTGTCGTTACACGAGGCAGCCACCCTAAAGCTATCAAAAACGTGTGAACAGATTCAGCCTGGGGATTTGGCTTAATTAATCCGTTAAAATAGCTTGACCAGATTCAATCAATCTTACGTGGCCCGCCCTACAAGCTCTCGCGGAGCGGGTACCGCCAGATGAATTTTCCCCAGATACGTTTTCATATAAAGTTCTGAACAATCCATTTAAAAGAGTTGGCCAAACTTTTCCCTTCGTTCTTCAAGTTCTAAACTCCACAGCCTTAAATCTTGACGCCGAGAAACATGGCGTTGCGTTACACGCCGACAAGAGGCAATTAACTTCTACAAGCCCGGATGAAGGTTGGATGGATGAGGGAAGACGGCGGAACAACCGCTAACGAGTATTTAGAGGAAACGGACAATTGCGAGCGGTCGGGGGCTGCGACCAAGCCGTGTCACGTTCTCTCGTTTTGAAACAATGACGTTCCGGTGGCTGCGGCCGCGGGGTACGTATCAGATATCGTCACTGTGTGACGGCCGCGGATGTATTTATTTGGAGGGCTTGCGGAAAGCCCTTAAGGGTTGCCTTTATTGCGGGCCGCTCTCTCTCGCTTTATTCGCTCTACGTGCCGGTAACCCGGACTTCTGATAGGGCCTCCGAGAACAGGCATTTCTTTAAGGTGCCCTCCGCGCCCCGCTTCCGCTCGAATAGCCAATAAAAAAGTAGTAACGGATACCGTGTCTGCGATCAACGCGCTCCAGCCAGAAATTATCTTGAGACGTGCTACATTTATTACTCGTTGCTTACCCTACAGTACAGTGACTCGCAAATTTCTCTACAACCAGCTAACTCAAATATTTCTGCAGATTATTCTACCCTAGTCATGCTCGCAAAGGACGTCGGCCAATTCGAAGCTGCAGATTCTAACGAAACTTGGCACAAACGTAGAATATCCAAAATTGTTGTGCACGTGTTTTCTTGTACAGGGTGTATGAGTGTACAAAGCCAGTAATTTGTAAAGAAAAGTCCTTGAGCTAAAGAAAAGAATGACCTTGACCTTTATTTTCAAGGTCAAACATGTTTTTTCTATGCAATGTATAGTACTCGCAACGAGAAACGAAAGTCTCAAAGGAACCATGGGTCTCGAGACAATTGTTCTCTTGAAAAACGGTTTCGAAGTTTCGTAAACTATTTTCTTCCATGTCTATAGGGTGTCCCAAAATGTTATAAACGTGAGGGAGGTGATTCTACATGGGAAAATATGTCAAAAATATGCTACAGATGTTTTTCATTTTCGTTTTGGAGAATATTGGCTTTTAAAATGACAAAATTTTGTAAGTTATAAGAAGAAAAACTAATTGTTTTAGGAACAATTTGACTCTGACGTGATGGTAGTTTACATTCTATGGTTTCATGTCACGTCAATTATGACGACAAAGTTTGTTTTCGAATCGTTTGGTTATTACTCCGCTACAGAATAAAACGAAGCTTGCTTGATCATATACACTGGATGGACATTCGATATTGACCAACTAACCACAGCGATCCTCTTTTTTAACCGAATAAACCGACGATATCAAAGCCGTGGAGTCCATTAAACCGAATAACATTTGAATTGATGCGATGCAAGGGCACTACAAGTTTTCAAATAACTAGAGCATGCCATCATTTTCTAGAGGTTAGATTCAGTGTATACATGCATACGTATGAAACTCGAATAGACCTCGCATATTTTCACAAATGTATAATCCGTCACAAAAGTATACATAAAGTAACTGTTTGTAAAAGATCATGTAATTTTTTTTATGAAGTAGTAGTCATCGATATAATTTTTAAGAAAATTTTCCGACGTCTAATGTTTAGTTGCCACCAACTGCGAATGTTGCACTAGTTAAAAATGTCAAGTAGATAATGCACCGATGAAAAAAATTAAGTGGGGAGACGTTTTTTTTATTTGACAGAATGTATTTGTGAAACCAGAAAAAGGTTTATTTCTAGTATAATATAACCAACTGCAAAAATGTATAAAAATCACCTATCTTTTAGCGATTTAATTAGAGAATTAAAGAAAGAAATAAGACCATCTTGGCCAATTAAGGGGCATTGAAATTTTCATTATCTTAACAATAAGATACAATCTATTGGAACATGAAATTCTGGCAAAAAATTATTTTAATCATTAAAGAAACTGTTCGAGAACTCCAACTGAGTTTTCCTCGAAATCGTGTTTCCCAAAACGGTTTAACCTGTAATATTTTAATTTTAATGCGAAAACTTTGCAGCAATTGTTTTGTTCCAAAGGTATACAAGTTTTGAAATGGCTCGCCAGTTCACTGGACTTAACTTTACTAAAAATGTTCGGACAACGTCTGGACAGGCTTACGTGAATGGAAGACAATCAAATAATGTGAATGATTAAAAAGAAAACAGTGCAAATTGGAGACATTTAAGCCAAAATCAAATAAATAAATTATATGAAACTATTTGAAAACGCTTACCAGATGTAATAGAATTTAAAGGAGACATAACAAAATACTAACACAATATTTTCTATTACGTTTCCATAAAATAAATGACAATTTTTGTACTTCTATCTTAAATTTTTATCCAACCGATATTAGCTTTAGATAAGAATTTTTACAATTCTTTCGATAACTATTTTGTTGCACACTCTGGGACTTCCTCTGGTTATACAATATACAGGGTGTACAAAGTGTACATTAACTACTTTTAAATCTACGAAACACATACAGACAGTTTCATAATTGATGTCACACACTTTAAATGAGAATAACGTTTTTATGCCGCCAATTATGACTGTACGTAAATATGTAATGGTTCTTATTAAAATTAGTAAAATGCTAAGGAGTCCACGTCTTGACCAGGGTCGCCAGATCAGAGGAATTGACGCGAATCGAGGGGAAAAAATTACCCCCTCTCTGCCGGTACCGGATTAGTCACGTGACATTGTGACACATGCAGAACAGAGTTGAAACGCGTCACGTGACCAAGCCGTGGCAGAAGCGTGGGGGGAATAGCGTAGTAGAAGGGGAAGCGTAGAGTGGGGAAACAAGCAGTGCCGCTAACTCAGGGAAATTGAGGGGAATACAGTTACCCTGTCATTACCGGATTAGTCACGTGACATCGTGACACATAAACCACAAAGACGAAACAGGTCACGTGATCAGGTCGTGACGGAAGCGTGGGAGAAAACTTCAGAAGAAGAATAGGGGATTTTCTTATTTCGAAAGAAACATCGTCGTCGTCTATCGAAAAAATAAAACTGTGCTACGTTCGGAATGAATGTAATGAAACTCGGAAAGGACAACAGTCGGAACTGAATCGAGGGAAGAATATTTCCGGCTGGGTGTGCCAATATCTCCGTTTCGCCATGGAGGTCTTTCAATTTCACCAACACCATAGCCGGGTGTTCCGAGGCCTCCAAGATTACCGTTATCTGAACGACGCCGTTGAAACTCAACACCCGCGCAATATATCTAACCGGCCAGTGCCTCACCTTTGACCCTGTAACCGTGTATAACCGGTAAGACCTCACCTACACACAAGTCGGAAGTACGAGTGCAGCCGCGCGTACACAGAGCGCAGAAACGAGAAAGAGGAATACGCGCGCGTGCACGCAGACATGAACGCGCAGCAGGACGCGCACACCAAAGGATACGTTCTCTTTTATACTGGATTCAGGGGTTAACCGTCTCGCCCTCTGCCCCTCCCCCTCCTCCCGCACCCCTCTGCCGACCCTCTTACCTGCTTCGCATGGAAAATAGCTGCTTCTTTGTCCTTACGTTCTCGCGCCAGTTATATATGCGTACAGGATGTTTCATAAAGTGCCGCGTGTGTCTGGGGGTGAGGGAAGGGTCGAGGAATTCGTTGGAAAAATAACACGCTATCGCCGAGATGCGCGGAACTCTCTGGCTTTCTCTCGGATAGGATTAGGACGGGCGAAATGAGGAATTTTGTATGCCGCTGAAATTGTGCGCTTCTTTGTCTCGTAATATACGAGGGAGTTACGGCGATTTAAGGTTCCGCTAATATATTACATCGACTGGCCTTCCGCAGCAATTTCGGAACATTGTTAAACCAACTTTTCGGCCTGCATGAACCGCCCAATTCTGTTTTCACTGAATTTCGATTCAACACGAATTAAAAAACAAATATCGTTTTCGTGTTTGCGCGAGTTGTGTTTAACACTTTGGGCATCGCGATACAATGGCGGATAAAAGATAGTTTAAAATTGAAATGTCTGCGTACGAGCACTAATAATTTTGACGTATATAGAACGTCAAACTTCTTGTTTATTCGTCTGTATTCACATAATGCGTCAACAATACATTTTGTTTGACACGTGCAACAGAAAATAGCAAGGGTAAAGTACTTTGCATTGTAATGATATTAATAACTACATACACGACTTCTTTATGTGTGGAGGCGTTTAGAAAATTTAAAGGTCAACTTCGATTTTTTAAATGGGCAATTCTTTTGTGCGTCAATCGATGCAGTTTTTTATCCTCTGAGAAGTGGATTAACCGACGCATGTCAAAAAGTTATTAGGTTAGCAGATATTTTAATTGAAATATCGCTAAGAAAACTTCACTCTCTTATTTGTTAACGATAACTTTGTATAGCAATACTATCGGAAGAAAAATGTTTTCTTAGTAATATTTAAATTACAGTATCTACTAAACTAATCATTTTTCGACATGCATGGGTTAATACCTTTTTGTAGAGAATAAAAGACTGCGTCGATTGGTGCGTAAAAAGTATTCTGTAATATAATAAAAATGTAAAAATCGTGAACACATAAATTTGTTCATTTTATTAAGTAATAAACTCGAAATAGAAAATTAGAACGCATACAATTTTGTTATTTGTAACTCACATTATTTTCCTTAATTTTTGTCTCTTTCTTTTCAAATGATAATTTACTTGAAATAGTACATTTTCATTACATGTGCTATCTTTAGGAAATAAAAAGTGTCCAAATGTTTTGGGGTAAATAACAATAGACTTGAATGTTTCGTCAAGTTTGAATAGAGACCAACCCAATTCTTAATAGTCTGAAATTAAAAAAACTGATGTTTTATTTATTAGGTATAACCGAACTATTATTTAGGTATTAACCGAAACTAGTATTATTATGTATGCTCAGTTAATAATCTCCCTTAAAATAATATTTCTCTCTTAAAATATCCCTTATTGTTTCATACTTGAAGATGGTATGAAAATTAATCTAGCAGCATAATTTTTATGACACTCGAGGGAAGTATGAAATATTTTTATTTGCACTAAGGAACTATGAAGCAGTAAACTTAGTCGTTTGTATTTTTTTATAAGAATTAGAAGACATCTAAATCACTTAAATTTTTAAATAAATAACGGATATTTTTCAATAACTGTACTATAAGACAATTCTCATGTTACATCTATATAGATTTTTCTCTTCAAAGCGACTAACTATAAAATTTAAATGCTATGCCATTAAGTCTCTTGGAATATGAAATTATGAAAAAATTCTTAACTACGATACTATCTTTATGATACCTACTAGATTTATAAAAGTATCTGAAAAGAACACATAATTGTTTCATTGCATTTTACTGCTGCGATTCACTGATTGGACATTTTAAAGGCCTCGTGTATTAAAAATACATAAAGGAAGTCGAATTTTTACCCGTAGAACGGAAAATCCTCTTCAAGAGAGAATGGAATAAATGCGACGCGTTCCACGGTTTAAATTTTATCACGGGCGAATTGTCGGCTGCGCGGCATTTAATTATGTAATTTAAAATATAAAATTAGAAAGATGGAGAAGAATTTGACTAAATGTGATTTAAATTACTGATAGAAGTGTCCGAGGGAAAATTAATCCAATTATAAATGTATGCATATGTATTTAAACGACTTATACAAGACTTAATATATATTAATACTTGAATAAGGATGTTTTCAACTGCTTTTAGTTCCGATTCGCGCAGACACTGATTTTTCAGTCAAACATGTTTACCATTGGTTGCATGTAACGAACTCCCCGTATCACGTGTAACATTTAATTTCGAAACTTACTTATTGATCTGACGCCGCAGTAATTAAGTATCATCGGATATTTCCATCGCGAATTCGACTGTTTTAATGCGTTTTCTGGTCCTGATAAAACCAGCACAGGCCATGAATCAATGATTACTTTCTTTCTCGTGTGTTTTCCACAGCGAAATAAATTTTCATTGACGATTGGAGAATTATACCCGCGGCGAAACGCAAGAAGCATTGGTCCAATATAAATTAAAACCAATGAATCATTTTTAGGAAAGAATAATAATTCTTATAGTACTATGTATTAAAGGAGAACATTTTATTTGAATAAACGTGGCTATTGAAAATTAAATGAAAATTGCAGTAATAAATGTGATAAATAATATTCATATTACAAGGTAAAAATATTTAAAAAATGAATATACGATTAAGCACTCAGGTCGGAAAAATTAAATACTTCCGTCACTTAGAACTGTATTAAAAAATTGCTCAGAACAAGGTTAGGTTGCTTAAAGTGACACATTTGTCTATAGAAAAATACGTTTTTCCGAAATAATTTTTTAAAGGGTTTCAAAGTGGTTGGTATTATTTTAAATGGAAATATATCATTTTTTCATATTTTTGTTATCACTTGCAATTATCCATATTTAACATCGCAGTAATTATTAATTTGCCACCCCATATACCCGTATAGTGTTTTATTCAAGGTTTAATTCTCTCTTCAACTATAAGATTAAAATTTACCCTTTACGATAAATATACTCAAGGTAACATTTATGTCACATTTCTTTATATGATCGTAAATATTAGAGATATTTGAATGTCTAACTCTGTGTAAAGGATATTCCAATTATTTTGGCCATCGTTCATTGTTTATAACAAATAAAAGTTATACAAGAAACATTGCTTTCCAGTTGTTTTTTGTTATAACTTTTCGAAATTTCTATTTTGATTTATTTTATGATTGCATGTTTTTTCTACGCCCACATTCATTCATTTCTCATCGAGGAGAGATAACGTTCCCAATAGACACGTGTTTTGGTAGAAGGAGCAAGTTGGATGTTAAATTTGGTGAATATGATTTGTTCTACGAATTTTCGCGAGTTTATCGCGTCAACCCGCTTCCACCGGAAAATAGACGGGATAAAATAAGTTCCGTTCAATGGAAATTCCAATGTTGACGCCGCCTAGAGTAGATATGAAATTTCCCGGGCAAACTCCTAGCTTCAATTATTTTATTGCCGCTTGCCGAGCATCCCGAACTTTCGGAACGAGAATTCGTTGGGAGACCGCACAACATTTAACAAATGTTTGTATAAAACTGTGTTCACGAAAAATGCCGAAAAAATCCGCCGATACAGAGTTTCGTAATTTCGTGCACGCTATAAATCAACCGTATAACAGTCATGTGTTAAGCGAAAGTATTTGAAAGCTTTCGACAGAAACAGAGTTACAACGAAACGCGTTTCTCCGGGTTTAATATAAATATCAATGAGCATGCCTTTTGGAGAAATCTAACTATTATACAGGCTGTCGCAAAAATGTTGTACTTCCTTGAAAGGAGAGATTCCTTAGGTCATTAGAAGAAATTTTTTCCTTTACCAAAATGTTCTCCGTGGCTTTGTTCAGGAGTTATTAACGAAATACACGGACCAATCACCGCGCGGTTACAGGAGACAGATTCCGGCTCGACCAATGCGAACGTCGCGCTCAGTGGGACTTTTCGTTGGGCCGGAAAACTCGTCCGCTGTAGTCGCGCTCTGATTGGTCAGTGTTTTTCGTTAATAACTCCTGAACAAAGCCACGGAGAACATTTTCGTAAAGGAAAAAATTACTTCAAACGACCTAAGGAATCTCTCCTTTTAAGGAAGTATTTTTGGGACACCCTTTCCAATTTTTACCGTTTATATATTGTCTACGATGTACTGTAAAAACAACCGAAAAACAGCAGATCAGAATAATATGTTAGTTAGGTTAATATGCCCAGTTAGCACTTTGCATAATGACGTGGACCAGAACTGCTCAACACGCCTATTCGCGGGCAAGGGCTCCCGCCGATGCCCGTGGGCACAACTACGGGCAAGTGACTCAGCGGAGTGGGGGTAGGCCGTAGCACAGCCGTAGCTGGCCACGTTAACTGTGACAATGCGTGTCACGAATACATGAAGCCTTGCCCGCAGGCGCGTGGCTTCGTGCCCGCCGTCCTGTGTATGCCCGGGGCAAGAAAATCGCTGCCCGTGCGGGCAGATGCTGAACAGCTCTGACATGGGCCCTACGTTGGGTAAGACCGTTGGCTCACTTGCTGAAAAGGGTAACAATTCTAACTGTTGATCAAGTAATACATCAAATGCCAACAATAATTGCTACCAGGGTTATGTTCCAATATTGCGAATAAAAGCACCATCTACAATACAATAATTGTGTAAATTTCTGCTGATTATGCATCACGTCGATTGATTTTACTAATAATTATTACTGTTACCATTAGACTACGGATCTTTATGCAAAATTGAAACAGTGAAACCAGACAGACATTCTCACTTCAATAATTTTAACAAACCGAGAACAATAAATTAGCATTTTTAAATCATTCCAACCTTTCTGTTCTAAATTGCGAAGAAAGATGACACTACCTAGTTCGTTTTCATAGTCGCCGACAGAATTAAAGGGAATTAATGAATGCGCCTCATTAGCCGACTAGTCCCGGTGTTCCCTATTAGAAAAGCCGTGGTATACATGTCGCCTGGTAGCGCTTTGAATCAGTAGGAATTACATAGAGCGGGTGCTCGAAGCAGTGGTCATATTTTCATCGGGATTCGAGGGTCGCGTCGATGGAATGAATAGTCGCCGGTGCAGGGGCGGCCGATAATTCCACAAATCGCGGTAACGAGGAGCGACACCGTGGACGTCGAAGTGGCGCTCGTAACAGCGGGAAATCCGAGCGGAAGAGCATAAACTCGCAATCAACGGAGACCGAAGACGTTCTCGTATGCAGGTCGAAGTCCGGACGGTTAAACCGGGGTGCCGCGCTCGGGTTCTGGCTCTGTGCTTTGGGTTCTCGGTTCTCGGTTCTCGATTCTGGTGCTGCGGGCTCGGGGTTCGGGGTTCGAGTTCGGCCCGTGCCCGTAGTCGGGGCCGCGTGTTCGACTTGCTGAGTAAGCAAACATTTGCATCGTGACACACACGGATCACCTCGCGCCGCGCTGAGTTTACTTTCCAGATTCGCGTGTATATGCGCGCAGACAGCTTACCCCGGGGAAATCGGATTATAAGCGGATGCATGGTCCGGCGAGCCGATTGCCGCACCACCATCCTCCCCCTCCCCTACCCACTCCTCCACTATCATCCCCCTCTCCGCTGAACCAGACGGAAGTTCCATGTCTATCAATTAAGACCGATCTGCCGGTTGGTCGGACACCCGGTCCGCGGCTTGGTCAATTTTCCGCAATTATTTCTCGACGTTGCCTTCATCCATATTTATCTGCTTATTTGTTCGGCGTCGGATGCTGATGCACGAAGCGGATGTAATTCCCCAGGACGACATCGATCTCGATGAGCTGGCCCCGTCCGATTCGATTATTCGTCTCGAGCATCGTTCC
>CM052117.1:1924969-1942472 GCA_028454245.1 Halictus quadricinctus | reverse complement strand
GTGAGCTTTCTAATTCGATTGGAAGCTTATATTTATTTGTAATGTTAATGGCTGGACACTCTCCAAAGCTGTGAGTAACTATGAATTTATGTCACTTTTCTAAACAGCACGCGTAGTTATCTTAAAACTAGTTAACACCCGAGACCTGGAATTGTAATTACGTTGATTATGGATACAGACCTATCATCGCGCCAAATTTCATTGAAATCGTTGGGAACTATATTCGGAACTCCCCTTGTAGGTTCCAAGCGGAAAAATACATTTTGAGCTCGTCACGCGAGAAACGAATTAATTTTTTTTTCCCCGATGGAGCGTGCAACGACACCCATTAACGGTGTACACCGCGCAGAAACGGCTGTATTGGCAGCCGTTTCAGTTCGGTAATGATCACGCCGGCAATTTAATAGCCGTGTAATTAACATGCGGAGCACATCCGGAATGCGCTACGCCATTAATGAACGGAATCGAGGAAGATTAAACAAAATTCGGTCGAGTTATCGCGTGCTTTGGCGCGTTGCTCGAAAATTCTTTTTCCTAGTTTCGACTAGCATCGAGCAAGTTCCATGAAATCTCTGAAAGAATGCATCCGTCGATACACCATCAATAAACAATGAGATCAGTCTTCTAAACGTCGCGCGACGAGAGTGAATAATGTTACGGAAATTTAAATGTAACGATTAGACTGCGGATTTTTATGCGGCATAAAAAGTTTCAGCATCATTTGCAAGAAATGGGAATTAAGTAGAAAATTATTCCTCGCCTTAATAATTGTAGTAAGTTGATAATAATGTAGTATTATTTTTAAATTTTTTCAACACTTCTCCTGTTTTATATTTCACTTTTTCATTTTAAATGCATTAAATTTACAGTCTAGTAACAATAAAATAATAACTTGTTTTACAGATTTAACATCAACTGTATTATTATGTATACTCCACTAAATAAGTATACATATGTAAATATATATGCCAGCGTCATGAATCGAGTGACCCTTCACGAACATAACCTAAAAGGATTCCATTTTGTTTTAATTGCATTTATTTATAGTCTCACCAACATTTAATTGATTAGTGACTCTAAAGTATTTTAACCAATTATAACATTTCAATTCTGTATCTAGTAACGATTCTTAAAACATATTTTGGTACAATTTAATTAATATCTTTCAAAAATTTAATAGTATTTTATAACTTAGTACTGAGTAATTTCTTTTAGATTACTGTTCTAGAATTGAAATGAAAAAAGTATTACTGTTAAACGTAGAATAGGGTAATACTGTTGCTAAGCATATGGCTCATACAGTTTTCCAAAGAATATAAAATAATTTGAACTTTATGAAATAATAAGTTGCAATACAATATGAAAACAGATCCATCTGAATAGAACTTTCAATTTTCATATAAATCGATGTTGAAGATTGATTTATTAAATATTTTATAAAAACGGATTCAGAGGATGTTAGAAAAATGCAGAAAAACATACTCCATGAGTTACTTTATGTTTTCAATATGTTTCTTGTAGTATTATCTCTTTTCTAGTTAGGCGAAATCAGACGGACACCCTGTACATGTACACGAAGATACAGGGTGTGTACGCTAACAAAAGCACTCGTGCTCGAGGAGAATAGGCCATCGAAGGGCTCCGCGATAATAAGGCGGAATTGCGGTGGCTATTTTCGACGCATTAATTTTTCACCGCTTACGTATAGTCGTGTTAGGCTAAGCATGAATTATGAACACATTACGGCCGGGATACAAATTGATTTATGGTCGCCGCGTCGCGCCGTGCATACCTAATATCCCTAGGCGATATTCTTCAGCCGTGGTGGAAGGCGGGTCAGGGAATACGATTAATCTGCATAGCAGATCGCGTCAGATTCGCTAATAGCGCTTTTATGATATTCCGTCGTGAGCTTTACTGTCTCTGGCATCTTCTCAAAAAAAAAAAAAGAAATCTCCTAAATCGAGAAAATTCGCGAACGATCGATGCTACTGGAAAAATCGATTCCCGTGTCTTCAACGATTACTACAGTCCTCTTCCGCTATAAGTCCATGGCTCGGAACGGCTTTCGACGTATTGCGAATGAGGGTACCTATGCGGCTTCACTTTCTTGTCACGGAGTCTTGCTCCGATATAAGGCGAACGTTCGGGACCCACTTTCACCGTATTTCGAATCAGGGTTTTTATGGTGATCTGACGTTGATCTCAACAAGGCTACAGTCTTGCTCCGATACAAGGCGAACGTTCGGAACCGTATTTCACATCAGGGTTGCTATGACGGCTTGACTTTGTTTTCGAGTAAGTCGAGAAAGTTATGTCGAAAGAAAATTGTATAATACGTATTTTCATGGGACGATCAATATTCCCTTTCACAAAATATACAGATCGGTAACTGGTGATACAACCAGAAACGTGGATGATTTAGGGATTACCCGATACGCTGTCGACACAGTGTTAACATCTCGAGTCGAGTCCTGTTTGATTTCCTGTGGGCGCACAGCTTTGCACGGATCGCCGTCATCCGAATGTTAATCTCTCCTTGGCACGTGATTGGTTTTATCAGCAGACACTGACCATCCTGGGCAAGCTGTTCTTCGCGATAGCAGTACCTACACCGCCCTACGTAAGATGGCTGTCGGTGGTTCTCTGTTATGAGAGCACACAGTGGAAATAGAACGCGCGCGCGTCCACTCTGTTGTTTCGATTTCCGCGGAGAACTTGGCACGGACGAAATTAACAGCAAATCGTGACGGACATCTGTTCCCGGTGATCCTCCGTCTCCTGGCACGAATAATCCTGCGGACTGCGGCGTACCCACACCCGAACGAGGTATGAATAAAATGTACAACGCGGCTGTTTGCCTTTGACTAATTTGAATACCCTTCCCGTTTGTTTGCCAATGGACTAGTTTCCTTGGAATTGCGTTCCAGCCCGGAAGGACACGCAATTTCCTTATTTTGATAACCCAGTTCCAATGTGGAGCATTCGAACCTGCGGCCACGCGTGTGTTTGCTGCACCTCGCAATTTTCATTAATACTAAACACGAAAAAGTGTCCGACTAAAATTCGGCATATGTACACGTGTGTTTTCTATTCAGGATACGGTCCCGATTTAAATCGATTTTGAATACAATTCAGCCCGTGTACAGCGCACTGCGAATATTCCTACAGCGTTCGTATAAATGGAAAATAATGGTATTATAAAAGAGGAGAGAAATGAATTTCAAACACGAAAAAACACATCTCCTCAATTTATTAACAACCGAAATTTAACGATGATAAAGAAGCAACAAATACGAGCCCTGTACCAGCTTTAAATAATTTTCTATCAAAGTTGCAGAGAAACACCCAAAGCACGGAAACAGACTTTTTAAAATACAAAAACCGGTTTTCAAATTCCAGCATTGACAGTTCTTCTGGTTCTGTGATATATATAAAAATAAAACAAAAATTACAAACTTTGATTTCATTCAGATTTTCAGGACGTACGATATCGAACAACATAAAATAACCAGTAAATTGTCACTGATAAACGAAAATTTAACGATGGTAAAGAAGCAACAAATACGAGCCCTGTACCAGCTTTAAATAATTTTCTATCACAGTTTTAGAGAAACACCCAAAGCACGGAAACAGATTTTTTAAAATACAAAAACTGGTTTTCAAATTCCAGCATTGACAGTTCTTCTGGTTCTGTGATATATAGAAAAATAAAACAAAAATTACAAACTTTGATTTCATTCCGCTTTTCAGGACATCTGATATCGAGCAACAATTTTATGAAATTAAAATAACCATTAAATTGTCACTGGTCAAGTCTGCGTGCCGTCACATAGATTAGCATAATAGATCAGTGAAAAGTAGTTTTATTGCAGTACGCTTGTATTTCCAATGAAACAATTAATTAATTTTTACATATTGAATCCAGTATTCAAAAATCGGTTTAAAGTCGTATCCGAATTTCACGTATTTACCCAAACAAATGTTCACTCCAGTTTTTGAAAACCGTCAAGCCCTAATCGAATACAAGTTCGTCCGTTGGAATGCGCGTGCGAGAGCAAACAAAAATGATTTCGGCCAAACAAAATAGTTAGAACGCGACAACTATTCCACACTGAAACTCGCCTACGCGAAACAATAATTCCATATGCACCGAGCTAATGGAAACCGAGTACTCGACACGAACGTTCCGATAACGAAGTCAGGGGTTTCGAAAAAAAGAAAAAAAAAATAAAAAGAAAGAAAGAAAAAAAAAACAGTTATTCCACACTTCCGACCAAGCGTTACGAACAGTGTCTGTTTAGGCTCGCACGGCAGGCCCATTGACATCCGACAAATAATACTACTGTAAATATGAGAACGGTTCGTTAGAGCAGTTATTTAGCGTGGATTAACGGGGGGGGGGGGGACGCAGCGAACAGAGACTGGCGCAGCGGAAGAGGAAAATAAGCGGGAAAGAGAGGCCTGTGTTTGTAGTAGGGACAAACAATAAAATACACATATCGACAGTCTTCGGTTGCATGGAACAGTAGGTCGTGGCGAGGAGGGTCGCGGGGGTAGGTGACGGAGCGAAACAAAAAAAAAGCGATTCCCCAGGCAGCGGAGCGTTCGCTCGTGTTTTTCGGAGTCAGTCTCGTTAGAAGGCCATTTTTATCGACAACAGGGGATTTTTACAGTCGCGGTCGCGCGAGCCAACATTTCGAGCGTGGCGCTGCGCTGGTCTCGTTTTAACGTAGCAGCTCCCGACGGGGTAGGAGCCGTGCGCCCGGGCGTCATTGTCGGAATTACATTTCGTTACGTGCTCCGCGCGCCCTTTTTCGCTGCTCCGTAAACGTAATACGTGTCGCTATCTACTTTCACGCACCGACGTTATAGCGCCCACGTGTCCCGAGACGTGCGCCACCGCGCCATTGCGAGAAAGAACACGACGCCACGCGAATAGAGATGCTTTTTTGTTTTCGCGATTGTTTCCGCGATCGGATCGCGTCTGCATCCGGTTGCGTTTCCGGTGGAACGTCGCGTTTCAGGAAATTTTCAGGCGTGGGCCGAGAGAAGGTTCACGGGTTCTGATTGGATAGAAAATAATTTGCATTCTGGGCGACTCGGTGTAATATTCTACAATATTCTGAATTATCAGTTCACTCATTTTTTTGGCTCGATTATCATTATTTTTCCTTGGAACCAGGAACTTAAAAGGGAGATTTCTCGTGTAACCACAGTGGAAACAAGTGATTTTTTCAAATATCCATTTCACAGCGTGCGGCTGAATAATATGTACAAGCGGGCAGGGGATGATTCTACGTGCAAAAACAAGTCGAAAAAGAGGAACAACATTTTTTCGTTCGACGCCTCGTTTTCGAGATAATCGAGTTTGAAAGTGCAGCGAATACGCGTGCTATTAGATAGGAATCGTCTTACGCGGTTGACGCGTCTGACCATGGCTGACCGATTCTACTGCCTGCGAATCTTTAAACTCGATTTCCTCGAAAACTAGGCGTTGAATGAAGATATGTTATTCCTTTTTTTCGACTTATTTTTACATTTAGAATCATCCACTGCCCGGTTCTACCATCAATACCAGAACACCATATATATGGAATTGGGCATTCTTGAGTTCTTATTATTTACTGTATAATCTACAAGACTTTTTAACAGCTTTGGCAGTGCACTGTTTTTTGCTTTTCGTTGCAAAATATCGGTCTGAAAGTATTAAAGTCCGTGATTAGAATATTTTCGTTCGCAGAATTACGGAAAAAATACATGAAAAATAATTTGCAATATTAACTGGTACAATGAATTATTAGAGCTTTTAAAACAAGTTCTTATTTGTATGGTGGACAAACAAATATTCATCTATGAAAAAACCATTTCTGTATAAATTATTTATGAAGAGAATTCTCTTTAATAATAGTCAGTGGTGGACGATGAATTTCTTTAAAAATTCTTGTTTGCATATTTTCTTATTTGTTTTTATATAAATTGTTCACTTTCTTCCCAGTCCTTAGTAATTGCTGGTTTCAATTCGTCGATTATAAAATATTGCTTATAATATGGAATATTGCTCCATAGGTTATCGATTATATTCGGAGAACATGTTAAAATAGTTGTAAAAAACTACTACTCTGTCCTGCATAATTCCGAAAAATTGTCATTTCTTAAAAATTTTTCCACGTAAATGGTGGAATTAGTGCACGACAAGTGGGTTCACTAAAATACGTACATATATTCGATTTGAAGAATAACTTAACCTTGTCGTTACTTGTAGAGTCAGCGACACAGTTCTTGAAAAAGTATCGCATACTAACCCCAGAATCCCGATAATAATAAGACTGTTGTAATAAGACGGATATATGACTTGATGTAATACTTGTAAGAAGACAGATTCGAGACTGACTGAAGACTACTGTTATTGAACGTTTGTTGCGAAGACTGACGACTCCCGTGGAGTTTTCCGATAAAACGCTTCACCGTTCAAGTTACAAAAACAAATCAAGAAAGTTGGTATATCGATTCGGGAGCTACGGATCGTATCGCTCGAAACAAAAAATGGCTCCACGGTTTCAAAGGGTATCGCGAACAGACGATATCCGTTGCGGATACCGCGATCCTCGATACGACAGGAAGTGGGGATATGCGTGCCCAAAATATAAAGGTCACTCGGAATACAAAAATATTTCAAACGTTCCACGTATACCAACTTTAGTAAAAATTTATCGTCGCCTTCGATAAGGGAAAACGTGGAATAAATCGAAAAGATAATTATAGGATCACCAGACATCTAGAAGCAACCAAACTAGGTTAACTTTTTCAGTGATCGGTACCTCCTTGAATCTAAAAATAAGTTTCTATTTTTCGAAAGGATTGATAAAATTACGCCATGTAAAAATTGCAAGAGAATTTAAATAAATTCTCTTAAATATAAATTTCGAAACTTCTCTCGAATCGAAACGACAAACTGGAAAATCCTACGAAAAATCGGGACACTCGTTTGAGTTCGTGTTTAGCGAAATGTCTTATCATCCACAGTTCGCGACATCGAGCAATGCGAACACAGAACAGGTGACGTTCCGTGGTTTCGCGTATTGCCATCGCCGTCGATCACAGGAAATTTTCTTGATCCGTCGCGTGCATTCGACATTGCCGTGAACGCAATCGTTCACACCGAGTACGTCGACGGAAACTTGGCGCAACAATCGATGGGAAGCCCGAGATTGCTGGGAGGGAAAATTGTTGAGAGGCTTCGCGACGGTTTCCACGAGGTATGCGCCCGCGCGTGTACGTGAAAGCGAAATTCCGTTGGCAACCGCCGGAATCGCGACACTTCGAGAACGTCACCTTTGCGCGTTCAATTATAGCGCCATAAGATACGTCTTTACCGCCGACTATGCGTCAATGCGGTCTTTATCGCGGTTTCGAAAGTACGCGTTCCGCATACACTGCGGTGCATAACTACACCGCCATAATTTTCAGATTTTTCAAGAATAATTCACACAAACCGAGTGCACGATACGAGAAAGCATAGTACATAACGAAATTCACGAATAAAAACTACTGAAATTGTCTGTATATACAGGGTGTTCCTTCGTATTAGTATTAGTGACCTTCACTTTTTATATGTGCCCATAATTATGAAAGTGGTGTCTAAGTCAAAATTTTAAAAAATGAGTTTATCAGTTATTTCACACCACATTATTTTAAACTAAATTTATTCAATGTAATTTTTACGATATCGTCAAAAATGAACCATTAGATAGTGGTTGTAATTTCAACATTATATGGAATTCATTTAGTGTTAATTATGGAAGTGGTTTATAAGTCAAAAATGAAACACGTAATAGCTTACAGGTGATGCTTGTTCAGGCCAAAATCGTAACATTAAAGTAGCATTGACATGGATGAAAATTGCTCAGTCATCAAATAATAATATTGAAACGGTAGACCAGAAATTTTTGGTATCGGGTCATTCCTTTCTACCGAATGACCGTGATTTTGGGTTGATAGAAATGAAAATAAAAAAAGCAAATTACTTATACAACCCTGAGCATTATTATGAATTGATAGAAAAGTGTAGAAGAAGAAATACATTTTCGATAAAACGAATGTCGCAGCCGGATTTTATTTCAACGAAATCACTAGAAGAGTCAATAACAGGAAGAGTAAAAAATACCGCGGGCGAATCTGTCCCTTGGCTGCAAATTCAATGGATGAGATTCTTGAAAAATGAACCTTATAAAATGTTCTATAAAACTTGTTTAGATGATTCTAAATTTCACGTTTTGGATCTTTCACATAAAAGAGGAAGACCAAAAATATACGGAAATATTAAATTTCTTCCATTATACACCACCACTAGACTAGTAACAGAAGAAAAACATAAAGATATTATATGTTTACTACCATACATCCCTCCAGTTTTTCAGGAACATTTTAAGAATCTTAAAAACTCGAAATGATAAAAATGGATTACTTTTTAAAAATAATTAATAAATGTTCATGAATTATTTCATTAAAGTTATTGTTTCAAATAAAACTCATAGTTCTTTATTGCTTTAAGTCATTTATAGGACATTCAGATAATTTTGAAACTGGTCTAAGTCAGTTCAAACTTTAAAAACAACATTTTCGTATGAAACTCACACAAAATTTCATATTCATAATAAATTTCCATTAATCAAGACTAATAAAATTATAAATTAAAATGTCGCATAATATAAAAACATTTTTTAACTTATTCAAATGCAATTCATTAAATATCTCGAAACAAGAAATATATGACTTAGACCATTTCCATAATTATGGGCACA
This sequence comes from Halictus quadricinctus, assembly GCA_028454245.1. Classification (NCBI taxonomy): domain Eukaryota; kingdom Metazoa; phylum Arthropoda; class Insecta; order Hymenoptera; family Halictidae; genus Halictus; species Halictus quadricinctus. The sequence continues at coordinate 1,933,668 of CM052117.1, read as the reverse complement.
TATGGAATATTATTAACGTCATACGAAAGCGCGGGACGAGACGAATTCACTCATATGTAATACAATGACTTCCCAAGGTCATACAAGGTCAGAAACAGGAGAAATATGTAGATCGAGCATTTCGTAACAGGACAAGCCGAAAAACTGTTATGACTGTGTCACTGATTGCTTTAAATTGTGTAACTTTTATTGTTGGAAACATTTTCACGTATTGTTTAAAATAACGAAAATTCTTCACGTGGAGAGAGCTCGTGGGACACACTGTACTATTCTTGCAATCATCATTATCGTTCAATTAACACGATGACAGCCGCGTCGGTCATATGTGGGTGACATAATTCTCCAGCCATTTTACAAAAATAAGTTCATAATAAAATTGTTGAAACCAAACTTCAATGGGATCTGTGCGATCTAAAAGAGCTTCTAAATAAGCTTCTAAACTCTGTGGTAAGCTACAATTCTGAAATTTTGTTTGCAATGACTAGCCCCCCTCCCCTCAAAATAAATATAAAATTACTTTCGAAATTTCGAAGCAAACTGGATGTTAACCATTCTTCTGTCTCAATGTATCGACAGCTCGGCGAGTAAAGTAAGGGTCGATGTTCGGAGCGAGCAGAATACGATTCATCTCCCCTTAATCGCATCGCGGTAACGAATCGGGCCACAAAGAGAGAGGCGGTTTAATTTACGCGCGCAAGCGGATTCATCTGAGAGAGTCACGAGAGCCGGAAACCCCATCCGCGAATGATACCCGCGACTGAAACTTCGAACTCGTTGAAAAATTTACAACACGCCGCGAGCTATCGGCGCTCGGTTTCACTGGAAGAGGGGAACGGGCGGAACACGGGTGGGGATAGGATGAGCTTTTCACGGGGGAACCGTTATCCTGGCCCCTTTTCTTCCTGCGCTTTGATCCCGTAATCAGTCCTTTGTTCTCGAGCCACTCGGATACGTTTCCCTTGTAAATGAGTCGGTGATTCGAGCGTTCCTTTTATTAGGCATGCAAATATGAAATCGCGGGGCATCGCTACCCGCGCGATCCCACTTTGTCAGCCCGAATACGGCGACGATGGGGTCGCACTGCGTCGCGACGACGGAATTAACCCTCTCGCGGTTATCCGCATTACCCCCGAGTACAGTTGCTTCGGGGAAAATTCAGCCTGGGAAAGTTCCTTGTTCGCTCTAGGCCACCGACGCACCCCGCCGCGCCCTCAAATTTACACAACGTCGCGAACTTTTACGAAAATCCGCAAGCGAAAGTTCGCCGCCCCGCGATGCAAACGCGCCCGAGCTCTTTGTTAATTCTTTGCGAGGCGAGGTCGTCGGATGCGCGAGCCGTATGGTGTTGAAGGGTGACAATTTTAGATTGAAAACAAGTTTCTGAAAGGCGATTACGAAATCCAACGACGACTCGAATCGTCATCCTTAGTTGAATGATGGGTGAAACTTTACCTCGGGAAACCAGAAATTTTACACCTTTTTTTATGCAATCCTGTGGATTTTGGCGAGGAAATTCCGAAAATCCAATTTCCAATTGCAGGGGATCACTAGTTCGAGAGTTATGCGTGTGTAAAGATGTGCGACTTTCAGCGTTTTCGTTAAGCGGCGCGCGACGGGCACTACATACCAACATGGCGGCGCCCGTGCCTGTCACAAACGCTGAAAATTGCACATCTTTACACTTGTACAACTTTTGAACCAGCGATCTCCTAAGATTGAATCTTGGATTTTCGAAATTTTTTCGCCAAAATCTACAGGATTACATTAAAAGAAGGGACAAATTTCTGGTTTCCTGAGGCGAAGTTAAGCCAAATGATGAACAAAAGACTGATTCTTAACCAGCGCATATGGGGCCGGATAAATTTATTATTGTTTAATATCGGCGAACAGTAGTTGGAAAATGACTAGAAGAGCGTGTACAATATGATCGATCATATTCGGAGTTAGTAAAATCTCCTAATTGTTTATCAATTCTCGCCGGACATGTCTCACGCCAGTAGTTACGTAAATAAATCTAATTTATAAATAAATCATTGCCACGGGCGAAGAACATCGGTTCGCGAGAATTTTGGGGTGTCTAAAGGGTAAAGGATTGTCGACTTTGTTACAGCGGCCTGAAATGTACACAACACTGCGAACTTTTCCGAAAATCCGCAGTGGAAGTTTGCCACCCCGCGATGCAAACGCGCCCGAGCTCTTTGTTAATTCTTTGCGGGGCGAGGTCGTCGGATGCACGAGTCGGATGATGTTAAAGGGTAACAATTTTAGATAGAAATCTGAGCGGGCGGAGAGCGTTTCGGGTTACTTAAATTTAGATCTCCGGCGAAAGATACCGGTCGGAAGCGTTACGGTCGAGATACCGGAACGAAAAAGGAAAAGAAGGATTAATAAATTTTTCTTCGTGCTTGGTTGTTTGCGGCTTCCTTCGTGGCGGTTGTTCATCTTGGATTTAATATTCGAAGGAAGCGAAACGACACTGGGACAATGCAGTGGTCACTGTTATTTTTGGACAATTTTTGTTAGCGACATGCTATTCTTATTAACCGTACCCATAAATAATTTCGTTTTTACAGATTGATTAAACATTGCCTACGCACTAACCGAATTTGTTAACATTTAGTATGCATATATCTGTAATTAATTAATCTATACCGAGTGTTCAATAAAATACTGTGAAATTTTATGCATGTACAGGGTGTCCGGTTTTAATCTATAAATGAAAATTACTCGTACACGGTATGCATTATATAAAAAAAATAAATAAATAATTTCGTTTTTACAGATTGATTAAACATTGCCTACGCACTAACCGAATTTGTTAACATTTAGTATGCATATATCTGTAATTAATTAATCTATAATCCGAGTGTTCAATAAAATACTGTGAAATTTTATGCATGTACAGGGTGTCCGGTTTTAATCTATAAATGAAAATTACTCGTACACGGTATGCATTATATAAAAAAAAAAAATAGTTCAGATAAGAAGTGAATGAGCCACAATCTGGTCTAAATCATGAATCATGAAGTCATATGAAGGTAACCTACATTTTGATGCAGAAATAAAAAATGATTTTAGAAGACATTTTATTTACATAAACGCTAACTGCTTTGAAACAACAGAAGATTCCATTGACTGCGATGCCCCAAGATTGCAATATTTTTTGTAATAAAGAGCAAGTTAAAGGCAAACTGAAAATCGTGTCAAGACTTTTGCAATGACGCGATAAATGTTCGCCACTGTGTATGCGTTCTGTGCACGTGACCCAATTCCGACATTAACGACAGAGGCTCCTTCGAACGGAGGGCAACCGTACAGTGTTATTAAATCGCGCAGAAAAGCTATTGCCCTAACAGGCTTCAAAGAAGAAGATTACGGGCAGAAATCGTGTGAAATCGAAGCACGCTCGATTCTCCGAGAGCCCCGTGTTTGCGTTCCAGCGTAGACCTCGGGCTGGATCCAGGTGAAGCAAGATAATCCCCGGTGAAAGCCACTTACGTAGTGGTGTATGGTACTTTAACTTGTTATTATACAAGTTCTCGTGCCGGCGCTTAAATAAGCCAGCGGCCTGTTGAGAAGGGGACGAAAAACGGGACACGCCTTAGCTCGGCGCAGCGTGAAGATTTAACGAACGCTTAACGAGCTGTTGGTAACTAAAGAAATAACCTCGACTGTCGAGCTAAGCAATCTAGTTATCATCTCTTCGTACCCCCGCAGGGAATAATAATTACAATGGGAAGACCGCGGCTGGCTGGAGGAAACTTCGGCTCTACTCCTGTATTTCTCCATTGTTTATTTTTTCGAAGTTGGCTTGTTTATATTATTTAGTCCGGGGGGGGGGGGGCTGTTATTTTTTTTAAACGACGAAAAAAAAACCAAACTAAACTTTGCAGTATCAAAGATTTAAAATCTCCACTGAATTAATTTAGGTAGTCGTGGAATAGCTTGTTAATTGTTTAATGAGCACCTCGTTATATTAAGCTTTGCCGACCCCACTTTCAAACTATTATGATTTTAATTATTTACAAGAGACAGACAGCCTCGTAACTTGAATATATAAATAAAAACTAAATATAATTTGCAAAGATTTGAAGATGATAGTTATGTAACCTGCACGGCTCAGTCTTTTTAATAACATTTAACGGATAATTTTCTATTGATAATTGGTTAATATACATTATGTATCGAAACAATGGATATACTAAATTTCCAGTTTTTTTTTTAAGTATTTAAAATATTTTATTACATTTCATAATCATCTTAACAATATGCATTTAATCATTCTAACAGTTTATCAACACGTTCACTACCACCGTTAAACGTACGTGACGTCCATAGTCTCGCAGTTTACTTAAAGATAGTTAAATTAATTTTATACGCTTTTTTAACATGTCATTTGTCACAGTACACAGCACAATATTCAGAGAATACTTGAATTTCTTTTTCCAAATTATTCTGATATTTTCTGAAGGTTGTTCATTGAATTAATTTTAATAGTCTTATTTTGAGCTTAAAATTTGAATCGAAACAAAGCAATCGATTCTTGATACTTGAAACGATATACCATCGTATATTTACCCTTTTGAGCTCTGGAAAAATATTAAATAATCTTTATAACATTATCTGAACACGCAGACAATGTAGAGATACTACCAAGACATTAGGGTAAGGGATCCAATTTCTGTGAGGGTACCAGTGCCTATAATAATTATACTTATTTTTAAAGTGTAATGAATATTAAAAAAGTGATATTAAAATTATTTCAGTAAAATCAGTAATCAATATATATATCACATGTCTCTTTTGTAATATTCATTATGCTTTAAAAATAAGTATAATTAGTATAGACAAAGTAATTGGTACCCTCACAGTAATTGGGTCCTTTACGCTACAGTAATACCAATGTTTCTTCAAATTAAAAATATCTAAGAAACATGGTTTCTCATTTCCCATTCAACACCTCCGAAAATGAAACGAGAAATTGTTTCTAACGCATCAGCAAGAATGCGTTCGTTCTTCTTGACAAAACAAGTTCAACAACAGCGTACTTTCCGCAGACTTTAATTAACAACAGGCTGTTTATTTTTTATTCTTCACCGCGAAAACATTTAGCCAGAACTTTTCTTCCGTTTTATTTTTGTTTCGGACCAGGAAAAAGCTTTAATTCTGAAACTCGTACCGCGGTGGGTAATGATAAACGACCACAACTGCGTGAAACCGTAAAGTGTATTTCATGCGTCGAGCAGTTCTGCCTGGAAATTATCGCGAATGTGTCGCGAACACTGTCCCACCCCCCTCTCCCTCCCCTCTCCCGCCGTAAGAACCGCAAGCATAACGTAGTTTTATTGCAGTCACAATTTCGGCTGTACGAACATCCAAGTGTTCCAAGTTTATCTAAGTAAGTTCTTTTCGCCTTCACTGAGAAAATAGCAACACTATATTGCTTTTGTTAAGCGCATACTAAAATGTACCAGCCCCGATCTCGAAGATGTTTTGATCCGTTGCTGACACGCAGCAATAAAAATAACTACTTTATATTACTCTATAAAAATTAGAAAAATTTATTCTGAGTTTTAGTGATGTTTATAATAATACATGTCCAAAGTAATGTTATGTTGGTGTAAGAATAGTTACGCTTTTTATTAGTTTAAGTCAGAGTCAGATTAAGACTCGTCTCCCCACTCTACCTTCCCCTTCTAGGACGCTAGTCCCCCACTCTTCCGCCACCGCCCGATCACGTGACGCGTTTCATCTGCATGTATCACAGTGTCACGTGACTTATCCGGTACTGGCAGAGAGGGGGTTACTATTCCCCTCAATTCCCCTGACCAAGCGATTCTGAAAATTTCACCGGCTTTTCTGAAGCGACCTTTTATCTCGTTACTGCAGTATTGAAATTGCAATTTTTAAAAAACCTTTTCCACGTCATGTAGTAAACTAATTGTTCCATCTTAAAAAAAATCCAAGTGATATGGCCCGATATTAAGAAAGTTATCGTCTTTTGAAAAGTGTTCGTATATTACTGGGATTCACTGTATGAACAAAATAATCAGGCAAGTAGTTAAGCACGTCATGCAAATGTCTCTCGTAAAATATAATGGCCGACTCATTCATGACTTCGTATCGTTCAATGGCGAAGGAGTGGGACAGTTCGAAATTTCCTTGCGTCGCCGAGGATTTCGAAAAAGGAGCACGTTTGCCACATTCGTGACGGTGCCCACGTTTTCCACGGACGGGTAACTTGGAAAAAGTCAAGAACTGCGAGGTTTCACGAAATATGTCAAACAGGGATGAGAAATATTGACTCCAATATTTATAGAGGCGAATCTTGGGATCCAAGTGCACCCTATCGGAGGCATATATCTTCTTTGATCCGCGCACTCGGAAAAGGAAATCTTGTTACCTCCTGTCACATGCTGACTTCATACTGTGTCCAATTTGGGAGATGAATATAATAAATTCTTTCATAAATTCACAATATTAATTAATTGCTCATAAAAGCACAATTCTGTACGGAGTATAGTTTTCATTTGATTTATTAATAATTGACCTTGTTTCACGATGCTACGCTAAACCAGATTTAACTAAATATGCGTTCAATTCGCCGATGAGAAATTAAATCATATAAATTATCATCGCTATTCATTTATTATTTAATAAATATATACCCTATTGGAAAATTAAAAACTTTAGAAATCGTAGGAGCATCATGAAGATAATAAAAATATTTGAACATAAAATTTAATAAAATTTTTAAGTTTACATTGGGATCGATTTTATGGAAATCAATATTCTACTTTCAATATAAATACATGAACTTATTTGTATTAATTCATACGTGTAAATAATGTAAACGTTTCAGTATGTATTATGTATGGGTATGAGAATATTAACGGGGATTGTAACATGGAATACATAGAAATAAAATAATTTATATCAAAATGGTTCGAGTAATATCTTCAAATTTTTTTACATATATCTTGGATTATTTCTAATCGAGGATTAGAAGGCATAAAAATATCTGAAAAAGTAATTCTTGTATACCAATCATATAATGAATATTTAATAAATAAATTAAGTATGTTATGCATACAAAACCTGTTTCTCTTTTATTAGTTTACTAGTTTGTTAGGTTTAGGTTTGTTGTAAAACCCTGACAATAGCTTTTATATATATGTTTATAGTCTCAACGGTACCGGTTTCAATAATGTATGCATTGTATATGTATACACGTTATCGACTGAAAGTTTTGAACTATTTCTTCACGTGGTACATGAACATACATAATAGTTACTAACAAATTAACGATGTTAAGCAATTACGAACAATTAATTTAGACGAGGTGAAAATTGAATGTTTTACTACCCATTCCAAAATATATCAACTTTTAGTTAGAACAATATCATCCAACCTTAATGAAAATTTGCAACTGCTTCGTGCAACCAAAAATTTTTGTGGATTCATTTATATAAATTGAAAATAGAATTTAACTATTCTTTTATTGCAGTTAGTATGCATTCGAGGTTCATTTTTTGAAATTATTATGTTTTATTCTCATTAATTACAGTACTCGTGTCTATTTCACTAGTTTACTCCGTATATTATTTTTTAAAAACAGAAATGCAAGAAAAATTGCTCAGTCAATTAGAAGGTTCACAGCGGTAAACCTAAGTTGAAAATGAATCATAATGTTTGGTAATAAAAATGTGTCCTTGTATTTTACGATATTTATGGCGTATAGAATAAATTCATAAAAATCTGTGCCTGCCACAATTATTTGTAGTATACAGTGGTGGACAAAAGTATTCGCATACCCTTTAAAAAAGTAACTTCTTTAAAGTTTGACTGAATGATTTGAATTTTTTAAGATAGTCAAATATTTAGTTTACTGGATAATATGTCAACAATTTTTAGAAAATTACTCCTGATCGAAATTGTGAAGAAAGAACGGAATGTCACTTAATTGTTTTATTTGAGTCTATAAGTAAACTATATACAGGGTGTGGCCGAACAGGTGGTACAACAGTGCAGGGGATGATTCTACATGTAAAAGTAAGTCGAAAAGAAGGAATAACATTTCTTCCTTTGATGTCTCGTTTTCGGAGAAATCGAGTTTGAAGATCCGTCGGGTTCGCGTGCTTCAGTATATGCAGGCAGTAGAATTGGTTGGCCATGGTCAGACGCGTCAGACGATTCCTGTCTAATATCACGCGTATTCGCTGCATTTTCAAACTCGAATATCTCAAAAACGAGGCGTCAAACGAAAAAATGTTATTCCTCTTTTTGGACTTGTTTTTGCATGTAGAATCATCCCCTGTTCGGTTGTACCCGTCTGACCACCCCCTGTATATATGTGCAACATTTCGTAAAAATCGGTTGACGTATAAAAAACACTACAGGCATTGGAATACCTAAAAATCATTGAATTCGGGGTTTTCATCTAACAGCTAAAAAACAATTGACCTGTCTGGTCTCATTTTAAAAAAAGTTATTTCTTTTTGAAAGATGTGCAAATGCTTTTGTCAACCACAAATCAAAGATGAAATTTGTTCATATTCAAACTTTTACTCAATAACATAATAAACGTGAATAAATATCTTTATTCCATCTTTGAATTTTAATTTAGAAACGTTGCCAATAGTTCGAACCCAACAGATATTACTTTGATGAAACTCTATACCAATAGTTCGAACCCAACA
>CM052117.1:1896673-1917571 GCA_028454245.1 Halictus quadricinctus | reverse complement strand
CTCACCCTGTATACAGGGTGAGGCACATTATACTTTCACCGAGGATATTTCCGTTGATTTTTGGTAATACGGACAAAGGTTTTCGTAAATCCCTTTCGAGGATGATCCAGACCTTACCGCTCGATGCGATTTGACGAGGAGGTAGATTCAGCTGTCGGATTTAGTGGTTCGAAGGTAGGTCCCGTTCTCGAATGTGGAGCAACGTTGACAGGACCGTCGCGGCAGGAAGAAAGCGAACCGATGAGGATATTTTTCCGATGAGGAAAATGAGACCGAACAAGGCGAACGAAACGTACGCTGCCGCGTGTGTACCCTGTCGACGGAATTTTCCAGCGAAACTTTTATGCGTCCCCGCGCAACGGTCCCTGGGGGATGACGGGATAGGATGGCCGGGGGTGCTCGACTAAAGAGCGAACTGGCCGAAAGCTGCGACGCTGCCAAAAACACGGCCGATTGTGTTAACGATATCTATAGCCGTGGAAACCAACAAGATGCCCCGTTATTTTCTACGAAATAGGAGAGCGGCTCGTGACTTGGCCGGAGAAACACGACATTTCCGGGTTAGGTCATGCAGGATTTCGGCTATTTGGCCGGGAAACAAACGAACCCGGCTGAAACCGAATCTACAGGACACTAATTGTAAGGAGACACACGCTCCACGGCTCGATGAGTTGCGTGCGACATCCCCGGATGAAACGGCGCGGAACAATTGCGCTCCGAGGTTTCTAATTTTCGGTGTGCATGAATATCTCAGGGGAATCGCGGCGTCAATGTGTTTTACCGTTGCCAGTACAATTCCTCGACGACTTTGCTGGATTTAGGCCATCTTTAATAGCAACGGTCTTACGTAAATTTATCTGGAATACTATGTACGAGTCGTAGCTAAGTCACCAGCTATTTCACTATCCTCGAGATCCTACGAATTCCAGTTGATGAGCAAATGCAGGACGCCTTCGAAGCAGCGGTACTACTACGGTATCTCATTTAACTCTGTCATCATTTATTACTTCTTTATTTATACAGATACACAAAAATGTTTGGTACAGTGTGCAATAGTTTGCTACAGATGGTAGGTCATTTCATTTGACAAAGACATTGCTGTTCGGAAGATCTAGGAAAACATGACCTTGAGATGTGACCTTCACGCACACAGACTTCTGTTCCATTACAAATACCATAACTAGACTGAGGATCTTTATGCGATTATGAAGAAATTGGTTGGGTGAAATATAAAACAGTACAAGGCCAGAAAAATTTAAGTATATTGTAATATTGTTTTTAATGTAACAATGTCATTGAGGGGTGTAATACATTTTTATTTTGGTCCTGCTTCCCACAATCAATACAGACCATTTTTATTTTGCACAAAGATCCGCAGACTAACCCTAACTTTCTCCCCAAACACGTTTTCAGTATCTGTATGTATAACGAAGTCATTAGGGGTGGCAGAGTTAAAATTACATCAGAAACGGTAAGTGTTAGGACAAGTCTACCTTAGCACTTATTTATTCAGAATTTACCATTCCACCGAAATCTGTTTGAAAATATTATATAATATTAAATATTTACCATATAAATATTTCGGGTGGACAAAGTTCATGGGACACGCTGTAGACGTTAACAAACGCATGCTAGAATAGCGTGTAGAAACAAATTTCAATTGCAACGTGGAAATAAATTGAAACTACAATAGGAGGCCCGAAAACAATCTATAATTTTCTCAAACAATGTTCAACAACAACAACTTATGTAGCATAAGCTACATGTAAAAATATTGTACTTGCTAAATAAACCACTTGGTTTAAAGCAATAATAAATAAATAAATAAATAAATAAATCTTACTGTGTGCTGTCTGACCTGGGGGTGCGACGTCCGTGACGTCACACAGAAAGAAACCGTCGACGTCGCGTCGTCCCGGAAGGGTGGATTGAAAAGTTAACTTGAAGTTTTCTATCGACAGTATAAGCACAGATACACTAAGGCTCACCCTCGCGTTAAACGGCGCCCTAATCCTGCGGAGCCCCCACGCTCGTTCCGCCAATGATCAGGCGACGATAACACGCGACGAATGAATTTATCCAGCCAATTTGTTCCTCGTCGCGTTACGAGCGACGAGAGAGATTGTTCAGGAAATTGGCCGGCAAATCTTGCTCGCGGTAGAAAAACCGACGGGGTTCTCCCCGGTTAATGAGGAACGGCAACATTCGATAAATCGTGTTCGAGATGAAGGGAGAGCGTTCTGGCAGGTGCGCGTCAGTTATCCTATTAAATATTCAATTATTTCTGGCTTCCACTCCTGACGTCGAGGATCAGGGACGATTGCGTCGCGTCGGGTTCCATGGCGGGGGGGGGGGGGGGGGGGGAGAGGTTAATCCCTATTCATGGACTGAATCCAGTGATTTCGAATAAATTCTTTCGGCGTTCCGCGAAATCTGCTGCAATTAAAATACTTTAATATCCTTTGAAGCACGTACCCGCTCCAGGCGATGCTTCCTTCCGACCACCATCTCCTATCCAGCCCGGCTCGCCTTGCCACGTTTTTCGTCCGGGACTCCCAACCCCCAACCCTCCAACCCCCTACCCCTCGACTTCCATTTCTCCGGCCGACTCGATTCAGCCCGACCCTATGCCCCTTCCGCCGATCCCAATTTCTTTTTGGAACCGGTGCTCTTATTAAACGTCCCAATCCGGATGCCTCGAGGTATCGGGGGAGCACGTTCGTTTTCCTTCAAAGCGCCCTTTATCACCGGTGAACTTGGAGATATTTTGACCATTCTTCTTCGAGCGATATATCATACGTAACTGCACTTTTTCCCTCCCCCCCTTCCCCCTCCCACGGAGAACGTGTAATGTTACTGCCAGTTCGAGAATCTTGTCGATAGTTCCGCGAACGGCCGGTTCTCTCTTTCGCATTTTTGTTTGTCTCCCGCCGTGGATATAAATGAGAACGAAGGCCGAGGAATGGGCGCTGATGATAAGCTTGAAACCGGAGCAACCCATTTATTTGCATCCTGTCGGCAATGGTGGGTGAAAAGTATTTCAAAAAAATATGCGAATCACATTGTCCACTCGTAATTCATTTCCTTTCTGAAGTGTGAAATGTATTTAGATGGTCAATTGTTACGTCGTTACAAAATACTTCCGTTCAGCACATAAATCGATACCTTGAATACCCTGGCGGTTTAGGCAAAATAGAAGTAATTGCATTTAGCGAAACACAATTTCGGATTATGGTTTTAAACATTTGTATACATTCGTGAATAAAAGTATTTTTACTGCTCGATTATGTACTCTATTTTTGGATACGTGCTAAAGTCTTTGGCCAATGCATATACAGGGTGTCCCACCTGACTCGAGCATATTGTATATCTCGCTTACTTTTTATGATAGGGAAAAATGTCAGAGTAAAACATTATTTTGTTCGGAGTTTTTTTAACGGAACCAACCATCTATGATACTATCACCTTCGCGTGACCTTGAGTAGAAAAATTCATAAACACTAGGAAATTGATGGAAATAGCGAAGGAACTCCGGTAGAAGGATCAACGAATGAAATTTTATTGAAAATGAATTTTAATTGATGGCCTAAGACTTTTGCACTTGGGTCATTTTGGCCTAGAATTACCATCGCTTCGGTTAAATTATAGCCAATAATAATTTTTCATAAGCCGTTATTTGTGTGAGATGCAACAGAAGACCAGTGTTGATTTTCAAAAAGTAGGTTCATACGTATGTGAAAGAAAATATATGCGCAACGATGTGAACGAACCAAGCAATGCCTGCCCTAAAACCGTCAAAAACATGCAACTCGCGAGGTTCGAGGCATTCTTAAGTAGTTTTTTGAGTCTCGGAAGCACAAGTTCATCGAACGGATGAAAAATCGTCGATAGACCGCTGTCATTCATCGACGATCCGATCAATATGTAATGATCGCTATAAAGTGCGTGGGTCCGGAGCCGAGGATATTTTAAATGAAAGGAAGGATAAATTTATCACGGGCCCGTCGAACGATTTATCACGACGATACATTCGAGGTACGGACGTTCCGGAGAACGTACGAGGGCGTCAGCTGCGGGAAACCGCTCTAGGGGAAGTAGAGACCCCCATCCGATCATTGTTCATACGAAGCTAGCATATAATGCGACGCCACCCGGAGTCAAATATATATATATATCTATTATATGCAGAGTGCGATCCCGTTTCAGTTTTTCCCGCGATCCAAAGACGAATTCCGTCGACGGACCCTACGCGTTCATGTACCCAGGAGAGGAAAAAGTGACAACAACGTCTGTTCCTCGTAATGTTGAGTAAAGAGAACGGTTTTATCTTGTTCACCACCGGTCGAAAGCTTTAAATCACACCGTGAGCTCATAGAAATATCTCCAGCAAATAGATCGTACAGTTAATAAAAATGATAAAAGTATTTTCGAGAGAGAACAAATTTTTTGAAACTGGATCGTACAACTGGGACTGTATTTTTTGGAGCAGTTGAAAGAATTAGTTCGCTAGATAACGTGAAAAAGAGACTTTATAAAAACTTCGAACGGTCAAATTTCTGGAGAACGTACTACAGGTTGCTTTTTACAACTTTTTATGCGAGCTTGTATCGGAAAGTTTAAATATACGTTTTAAAGGCTGTTGCCAATTCTATAAATCTTGCAGATTTTTACAGTAAAATTTTCAGAATGTATTGTAAATATCTCAAGTTCTAGTTATGTTTTGTTATCGCACCAACTAAAATTTTTTATATTCGTTGTCTTTTTCTTAATTTAGTTTGGTTCAAACCATAGCCATAGCTCATTTTTTGTTTTTAATCGGCAGAAGGACCGAAATCATAGCAATAGTCAACACACTTTTCTAAAAACATACTCCATAAAAGAATACATAACTTGTGTCATTTAGACTATTTATACTTAAAAAAAATAATTTATATATTTCCAATACCCATAGATATGTGTGCAAAGTTCTAATGCAAAAAGATTAACAGTTCTACCGTAAAAAAAAACTCGTAAAAGTGGTGAAAAAATAACATTCAAAATCAGAATATCGTCTCAAGTGTTGTTTTGGAAATACAGGATCGCTGAAATTCATCCAGCGTCATTTATTAGAGAGAAAATATTTTTTAATAACCGAGTCTAGTTATCAAGATTATTTATTCGTTGGACAAGGAATCGTATAGCCCCTTATGCACAATTACGAAACGATCTGCTAACGACATCCTCCTCGAATGATATTTTTACAATGTTAAGAATTTTTCCGTTTACCGTTTTTGTCGACAATAATCCCCCCGCGTCGGATGTACAGTAATAACAGGTCGTTCATCATATTTCTTATCACTCTCACCTAGCTGATCATGGCGAAAAGTGACGGGTGCAGCTGCTCTCAGCATTTCGTGTAACTCAATAACGAAACTAACGAGGCTTGTACGATTAACTCGGAGTTCGATAAATTTCATCGCTTTCACTCCGGGAAATGGAATTCCTTCGAAGAGAATGCGCGCCCTACCTTCGATTTTGATTATCGAACGCGACGTGAACTTTCTCCCTCTATTACCGAGCACTTCCGACAGCGTTCCACCGAAGAAAGATCGAATTACGGTCGGATCATCTTCGCTCTCGTCTGGCTCGATATAAATGATTCAATCATTCAAATTATCGAGCACGGAAAGGGATATATTGTTCACTGTATCCCATAGAAATGGATGCAATTACAATTACGAGGAACTCCTCTGGTGGCGGAAACTTAAGGTCTTAAATATATGAAAAGAAATTCTAAATTTTTAATTCTTAATTTGAGTTAATCATGAGTTAACAATATCAGAAATAAAGCGAAAGACAATCAACATTTCCGTAATAATTAACTGAAATTATCCTTATACCTTAGTTATATGATTTTAACAAAATGAGAAAAATCCGCAGTCCACTTGCAATATTTATAACAAAAAGGTCCGAGAACTTAAAAATATAAGTTTTGGGTCAAGTATGAAAGTACATGCAGTCATTTTTATTAATACTAACTAATAGCAAAACTATGGATCTGTGAATATTTTTTAACTTCAAATGCATAAATAAGAAAATCGAATCGAGAAAAAAAGATTCTTTCATTTAATTTGGAAAAGTTTATTTGATGAAACGTATGGTCTGCATTACAAAGAAATTATTAAAAGTAGTAATTGATGTTTGTAAATATTTTTTAACTTCAAAAACATAAATTAAAAAAAAAGGTCGAATCGATAAAAAAAGATTCTTTCATTTAGTTTAGAAAAGTTCATTTGATGAAACGTATAGTCTGCATTACAAAAATATTATTCAAATTGATGGAATTAAAAATGAAATATGTAGCTTCATATTGCGTAACACGTCTGAATATTTGTATCATAATATGTCTAAAATATACTGCACGTGTAGGTATACGTACGTCTAGCTGCATTATGTGTCATAGAACAGAGACATATTGTTCTCATACATCCTAGTGCATATTTAACATTTCATGTCCATTTAATATGACTCTACTATCGTTCCTTTCAGTACTATAAAACGATACGGAATTACCACTCCATTCATTTCGTATTTTTCTGAGTATGTATACATGCCTAAGCACTGCTTTATGAAAAACTGCAAACCACGTTACGCAAGGATTGTTGCAGTTCGCGAATAGCATTATTCAAAGAGCACGTATAATTATAAACGCTTAAAACAGTACAAAAATAAATTACAATGTAAAAAATATTACTCTGTCTTGTAAATATTTCTTCTTTTCAATTGTACTGTCTCGAAAGTTTTACGCAACTTCATTACAATTTTGTAACTAAGATATAGTTTATTTTATAGAAATTAGATGAAACAGAATTTTATAGAAACTTGATGAAATGCAAGAAAGTATTGACATTATTAAAATATAACAATATTTTTAGTTTCGTCTTTATAAAATGAATTTTCCAATTAATATATATTAATATGCCCCTATAATGGGGGCATAATTGCATAAAGATCCGCTGTCTGGTAATTTCATACAAATTCAAATATTTTACAAATATTTGGAGATTTATAGTTGACAGGGAAAATTTAATTGACCGATTATAAAGGCAAGATGTTACCCTTAAGTAGTGTAGACTATCTGTGAGACTACAATCAATTTTTATTCATCCATATTAGGTAATGCATAATAAATATTAGCGGCCTGAAAAATTTTCTGTAGTTATGTAAGTTTCAACGTATATAATATTTTCGAAGAATAAATGATACGAATGATTCTATTGAAAGGAAATAAGGAGAATTTAATACCGTGGCCGTGTTTCCCCTTTCAAGCTGTACCATGTACTATATTTAATAATATAATAACCGAAGGAATAACTGAGCGTACACAATTAAACCTGCTTTACTTTGTGTCCGCAGGCTTTAATTTTAACTTTATTAAGTTCCAACTCCTCCAGATTGAAATAGCTAACATCCGGGAACAACATGAAACAAGAAATTAGAAAAATTTTTATTAACAACTCGGAGAGTTATTTTATTTATTAAACGAAACAACGGTAATTCAATTTTCTCCATTAAGGACCAATTATCAACTTTCCCTTAAGTTTAATAAAAATACCACTTTTGAGACATTTACTTTAAATTCTTCAGAATAAAGTGTAGAATATTTAATAGTTAGAAACAATTTTTTCATAATTCTTATATGGGTTTGTAAAATTAAAATATCAGTATATACATGAACATTACCACAAGTAAAAATGATATTTTAAAAGATTTATAAATTGCTGTATTGATATCTACATGTTTTTTCATTTCTCTCACGCGTACAGTGATAATAAACAAAAATATGTTTACTGAAAGTATAATCACGTTGTATGACACCATGCTAAGTGAAACAGGTAATCATTGTCCTATTGGAATTATCAAAGGCATAAATGTTTCCTTGTTCTAGGAAAATTAAAATCGTTTAAAATTGTTAATTAATATATAAATATATTTAATCCCTTGCACTATAATATCGAATCAGACTCGAGGCGAAGAATTTGAACAGAATTTACTAAATATGTACGCTATTAATTTCCTTCAAACCAAAATTAAATTATATTTCATTGTTGTCAATATACAGCGTTTACTCTATATATGTCCCAAATGACTAGCCGATAAAAGTCTCAGAACTATCCCCGCTGCCACGGGGTACACCCCGTGAGGGACCACGAATCGAGGCCTCTGGATCTTCGCTGTCCTTTTTTACGTTCAGCGTGGATCAAAGAATAGTATCTCCTGGCCGATATATGTCCCTGGCTAGACCTGTGGTTAGGACATACATCGAGTAAACACTGTACGTCTATTAGAGAAAATATATACTTTTTATTCTAGGCAATTGTGAACGAGAAAAATGTTGTAGTTACTGTAACCGTAAAATAAATCATAGTGCAAGGGGTTAACGTCTGACGTGTCTGATCATGGCCGACTGATTCTACTTGTTACAAATGCTAAGCACGCGAACTCGACGGATTTTCAAAGCCGATTTTCTCGAAAACAAAGCCTCGTATGAAAAAAATTTTCATCTGTATTTTCGACTCATTTCTTTGTCATTCATTTATCTGTATAATCTCCAGCTTATGAGACTTGTTAAACAAAGAGTTTTCACTGAATATCCTGTCTCTATGACACTGAAAAAATCTACTGGACTTCTGTCTCTTTCAATTGACACAGGACAATTTTCATTTTGCACTGCAATCATTAGACTGCGAATATTATGCAGTTATGACAAAAATTAATCGTATCGATATGTTGTTAACTTATTAAAATGATTAATGGAAGAAACAATCTTTTATTTCGTTCCAGTAGCTTGAAATTGAGACAGACAATTCTGCGTAAAGATTTGCAGTGTAATTATTTTTCATGAACACTTGGTAAAAACCAAAACTATTGCATACACCTACTACTTAGAAAACATGTGTAAAATATTTTCTCTTTTGCAAAGATCTACAATATCGTCAGATCGTTGATCGAACACACGACCTTTCAAGGAGGGTGTATCGAGTTTTCAAAGTTCAGCTTATTCTTCCCCAAACACCCCGTAGATCAGTTTTATTATGTTGGCCGTATGGAAACTCGCAACGGGATCAAGAACCGGTGCTATCGTAACTTTAATGGATACTTCGAGCTCTGGAAGAGACACGGTCGAACACCGGCGAATTCGAAAAAACGGTAGTGCCGTAAAAAGTTCGCCGGGGCAGCCGATGCGTTTAACGAATGTAATGGCTTCGCCTCGCTTAAACCGCGCTCGGTCTAATCAAGAAAGTGGTCTCCGAGGGTTTTCGCGAGCCTGAAAATCCTCCCCTTTCCGTTCCCACTCTCACCCTTTCCTGTTCTACCTCGTCCCATTCTTTCACCTTCGCAGTGCACGAGTTAGCCTGATTGACGACGAATAAAGGAAATTATACCGCGGCGAACTTTTATTTGCCGCCGTACAGTCGGCCAGAATCTTGAAATGGGTGGACAAAAAAATTCGATATCACGTTTTAAAGTTAGGTTTACCAAGCTGTTTATACTCATCTAAAACGTGATCGCTTCTTAGAGCAGGCGATAAATAAACACTCAGATCAGGAGAATTGACTCGAATCGAGGGGAATACGGTTACCCCCTCTCTACCAGTACCGGATTAGTCACGTGACATTGTGACACATGCGCGACAGAGATGAAACGCGTCACGTGACCGTACCGTGACGAAAGCATGGGGAACGACGTCGTAGAAGGGGAAGTTGAGTGGGGGGACAAGCAATGTTGCTGTATCTCCTATATTATTAATTTTTCGACATACATAGGCTAATACTTTTTTGTAGAGAATAGCGAGATGCATCGAACAGTACATAGAAAAATATATATTTCTACTGAAAAACATGAAGGTGACCTTCAAATCTTTAAAACTCACCCACAAAATAACTAGTAGTCTGGTTTCTACTGAAAAACTTTGGTTGATAAAGTCTTTTCATATTTTCAGAAATAACGGAGATAATTCTGTATATTAAATAGCCACAATCAGAAAGTGAAACTAACAACGTATTCGTATGGTTTTGTATGTCTTATAGTATTGCGACGTAGTGTAACTATGTAGCAAAGAGGCGATGCAGTAGCCCCAATGTTTCCTCCCTTATTTGCTCCGTTTCCCTCCGAGCAGCATGATCCTTCTCGGCGCGAGCGTTTCCCCAGCAGATCGATACATCAGAAAGGAAATCGAAAAACCGTCAGCAGGGTTCGTATCGAGCGTCTCGTTCGCCTATCGGCGTTCGGCGTTTCAGAATCGAGCAATCAAGTTGCAAATCACGCGGTCCGGCCCCGAATCGTTATCGCCGACGCCGTTCGCAGCGCGAATCGAGCCCAAAAACACGGTGCAGCGGGCTCGTGCATCACACTCAGGAGAGAATGAATCTGCAGTAGCCGGTCCGGGAGCGCCGTTACACGCCGACTTGGCCGTCGAAAAGTACGTCCATTAAAACAAACGTTAATTCCCCGGGCTGGACGCGTAATAGCTCGCGGCGCGGCCATTACGTAAAGCTACATGTACAATCCCAGCCGTAAGTACCGAAACTGTTTTTGGGAGAGCAAAAACGCTGAACAATCATTGCGAAATTACTAAAGATTCCGGAAACATCGTCCACTAAATCGGATAAGTAATGTTCCCATTATGAGATGACGGCAGAAATTAGCAAAAATTTACTCATCATTTCAGAAAAATTCCAGTCCTCGGTGCAGCAACTGGGCAAGTCCATTTTTCAGTAATATATTAGTTATTATTAATATATAAAGTATATATTAATTATTATTAATATGTAAAGCATATATTGATATTATTACTGTATAAAAATATGTAAAACTTCACTATTACCGATTGCTTGAAGAATTAAGAAATAATTCCTAATAATTCGTTTTCTTTTTGCTTTAAGAATTAAGTAATTTTGAACATTTGGACTTACCCGGATTCCGTACTTCAATTAACGTTGCACGTTGACAAGTAAATTACGAAAGCAAATAGTAATTTGCGATAGTAATCGCCGTCACAAATGTGCGACGTTCACAAACTCGAAATTTACTAAAAGATAGTGAAATTAATATTATACATTTTGTTGTTTAGAGTCGTGGTACATAGTACAATATTCAGAATCCGTGACTAATATCGTGTTAACTATATCCAGAAATACAAATTTTGTGACAAAACATCCTTATATGTTCGCAATGAGAACAAATATTATTTTATTATAAATAGTATTTCTTGTGTCAAAAGGTTCTAAGAAACCTTGCGTATAATTGGAGCTTCTGAAAATTGTTTCTGCTCCATTAAAAAAATTTTTCCAAAGAGAGAATTATTAACTGTGCGAACACAGCAATTGAGATAAAATTAATTTGGAAAAAACCTGGCATAAATACGTAAGAAAATACATCAAGACAAGAAGAAGAATATTTATGTTACTTGCAGTCCTATATTTTTGGACATCTTAATGAATAACTCATGGACATGTTCGACACAATACACGAAAATATATGATCAATGGTAACAATTATTTTACTAAAATTTCCACCCTAAAAGGGACTAGAAATTTTTTAAATAATTACAAATGATGTGTAATATCATATCATTTGCATATGTGTAATATCATTTGCATTAGAATGACAAGTTCCATCATGTTTGATTTCTGAAAAATAATTATTTTTCCGAGCATGTTCTACACATTGAATGTGAAATTTAGTCGAGAATATTAAATTCGTTTTGAAACAGTAAAACTTGTTTGCGTCTTGTCCCATTGGAATTCTCATACTTCTGGTCGGCAATGTACTCGCACGGACATTTCGTACAGTCTGTACAGATATAGGGGTCGTGGGACACATAACGCTGAATCTGGGTTAATGTCGTCCCTGGACAAGGTTACACCAACGCGAACCGGAAATCCTCTGGATGGTCGATTACGTTTTATCGACTATTGAGCTTTTGTTAAATCTGGAATTGCCTTGTACCTATTTCGTGCAATATGCATTGTCTGCATGACTGTATGAACTACAGTTACATAATCACATTGTAGTGTGGGTTATTGCAGCTACGAACGATGAATACGCGCATTTCAATGCAAAACACGAGCTTATGAAGCTTTTGTTCTGTCAATTTTAAGTTTCTTTATCGTCTTCAAGTTTACATGTACACACGAGCATTCATATTAAACTCACAATAAAGGGACCAAAAACGCCCTTCAGCCGATTTTAACTGGAAATGACTCGTTCGATAACTTGTCAAGAAAGAACTCCTTCAAGTTCAAGCCTAACCTAACCATCAACGAATCATGCCCTAACCTTGTCTGTAAAAAACGAAAAACCAGTTTTTGTCAAATTTTTACATTTAGGATATCGAACCACATATTCCAGAATTTTTTCCGATTTTTCATTTGCAAACTCTGGTAGTAAAAAAAGGAACGACGAAAAAATTCAAAAACAATACACATTTTATATTGAAGCTTAAAAGTGACCTGCCTGGGACTTAATTTAATAATACGATATTGTCATCAACACTATCTCCAATTTTTTCCACATTTTTTGCTAGGGTGCGTCAAACTTCAGAAAAATAAAAGCCAATTTTTTCGACGTATTTTCAGCGAGAATACAGTCGATCATAAAAATATGAAGACAAAGTTATAGTAGTTCCATTTAGAGATCCATTTTGTGCGAAGGTTTTTATGACAACATATTTTTGTGCATATATATCTCGACTCCCACACATAAGACATATATTCTTTTCTCAAACTTGAAAATCAATTTTTACTATATTTTTACTTTACTACAAACCTTATGAAATGAATATATTGACGACAATATTTTTACCGTAGTATAATGGAAAAACTCGTTATTTTTAACATGACGATTACAATGGAGCTTGCTTTGATCAATAAGTTTTATTTAGAGAAAATAATGTTCGTTTAATGTTACCGTTCTGAATCGGACATTTCATAACGACTTAATAATTGGAATTCATGAGCACTTGTCGATCTCGGTAGCATCTCGAAAAATCAGGTGGAGTCGCAGATAACCGTGCTTAGAGGGCGCCGCAGTTTAACAGTAGACGCGGCAATATTTTGGCGTTCGTTAGGAACGTGCCTTGAGCGAAAATCCTGTTACACAGGGAAGTGCAATGGAATTCACGGATCCGCTAGGAGACTCAAAGGCGTAGAAAGAGGGAAAGAGACCACGTCTGGGACCGCTTAAAGGGGGGGAAATTATAGGAGGGCTTTAAATATTTATCGAGCCGTCGGCCAGTCTACTGTCACCGAGCTTGACAAAGAACAAGAGACTGCTAATGAATCCAGTCGGCCGGCAATAATTTCTTTGTTCCTGTTCTCCTTGGCGAATCGAATGGAATTTAAGGGACGGTGACGGGACCCTCAGACTTTCCCATTTACGGTATTCATTAAATTTCCACCGAACATTTTCCGGATCGATTTACTTTGACAGAATTAACGAAATAACAATGACCGGAGAAACCTCGAAACCTTGTTCCTGGAATTAGTCAATGATTACACAAATCACGAGCAAATATTCACCGATAACTCAATGTCCACAGAAGGGACAGGATATACCGTATGTACTACCGAAGATAAATTCTTATTAAAACTACCAAACACATTCTCTAGTCTTTAATATACAGGGTGACCCACTTAAGTGCGACCCCCAGAATATCTTCTTTAAGTTTGACAAAGTAAACAACGTCTTAAAAATAAATCTTAAAAACAAATTTTTTAAAATAAATTAAAAGTAAATCTATAGAAAGTGTCTTTCGAAGCACAAGTAAATCTATAGAAAGTGTCTTTCGAAGCACAAAGAATGTATCGAGATGGATCGATCAGGAAATTTTCAATGACTTACTTTTAATGAGTATATCTTTGTGCTACGACAGAAACTTTCTACAGATTTACAGGTGTTAGCATTTCTCGCAAACAAAATTTAAGTTTGACTTTCGTCTTCGGAGTTCAAGGTCATTTGAAGGTCATGCCACAGTACGCATTTGAATGCATTCTTTATGGGCTACGCGATGCAACACGAAAATATATGTATGTAACCCTGCAGGATATTACCCACTTGATACCACTCAACTTACATATAACACATTTTTTAGAGTGTCAAAATTACGGAAGATATTCCGAGGATCGCACTTAAGTGAGACACCCTGTATCCAGGGTGAATCACCTAACGTTTGCACCTCAAATATCTTTGTTGTTTTTAAAGGTACGCCTTTCTTAAGGATAATTTTGAACGGTTGAACACGATGCCATAAAAATATCTGTTTTTATACTATTCTTTTTTTTTCAAGGATCTCAAAGTCGTTTGTATTTTTTTAAACGGGACCACCCCTTCTTAAACACTCACGATTGAACCACTTTACTTTGTCTTCACGTATCTTTAAAAGCAACGGACGGATTGTAGCAATGGACGATATATGTCCGTGGCTAGACCCGTGTTTTGGACTTATATCGAGCAAACACTGTACAGTGTGGTCACTGATTTCCTGAGAATGGGCATGTGTGACCTGAATAATTCAATAAAAGAAAAATTATTCGCGGATACGATGTACCAAGGCCTTTTCTAGCCTTGTCCTACCTCCTTCTCTCTCTCTCTCTCTCTCTCTCTCTCTCTCTCTCTCTTTCTCTCTCTTTTCCTTTTTCGTCCTGAAAGTTCGTTTCGTTCTTGAAAGGCTGGGCGCATCGTTGTACCGACCACTTCAGCGTCGCGATATCGATTACTGTGGGTTCGTGGACGAGGATGGGTGGAAAAATGCGACGAACGAATTCGAGCGAGCCAACGACGTTTGCGTTGGTACAAGGAGATTTCCAATTATCGAAAATAAGTCGGTGAAACGCTTCGAAAGCGAAATCTCGACGGAGTTTCATTGATTTCGGTGGAAAAAGAAAATAAGAGAAAAAGAGAGAGAGAGAGGGAGAGAGGGGGGGATGAGAGAGAGAGAGAGAGAGTGACAAGGGCGCGATAGGAGAAAGAAGCGAACTCAGAGCGTAGAATTTTAATCTTGACGAAGCATTCACAACACGGGATTAGAGAGAAGAAAAGCCACGCTCCGGCTGCCTTCCCTTGCGAAGGAAAATATCTGCCGCGCGTACTTATCTTCGATGAGAGGGTTCGCGAAGAGGGTCGATTATTTATTGTTCCGAGCTGACTCTACGCCGGCGCAGCGTTAGTGCTACTCTATCAATTCCCTGGGCAGAGTAATGTGACTACGCGATTTATCGTTTTGTTTGCTGATCACTGGAAAGTTATCCCCGGGGGCGGGGGGTGGGGGCAGTAATAGGCCGGAAATTAATATTAATACAGCCGGAATCGAAGCGGAACCGAGAAAATTAAGAAGAACGGTCCCGACTTTGAGCGTAGCTTTGCTTAACTTTATAACTAGCCCATTTGGTAAATGAAGTGCAGTTTCAGGATAATTTGATAATAGCGAACATTACTCATTAAATTTGCAACAAAAGCTCGCACCGATTGGAGGAGCAACCAGACGATGGGTAAAATTCCTTGTCCGGATACTAATTGGCAGGATAACAAGAATTTTCTGCATACAGTACTCCATTGTTAACATTCGATGGATATTTAACCCTTATATTTTGTTTGTGTTAATATGGTCTTATCAACAGAAAGTTTTCGACTTTTCTTGGTTTGTTTGTTTTTATTATGGCGGCTTTATATACTTATTCGAGGAACTTGTTTATTAAATTGATACAACACGTTAAGATATACTTGAATTTAAAATTTATGTATTGTTGTTTTTCAAGTTTTATAGAAATTTTATTTTTGATATGTTATAACTAGAATGCGGAACTTTATGCAAAATAAAAATTGTTCGCATCAACTGCGACAAACAAGGGTCATATAAAAATTTGTTTCATTCTTTGATAATGTTCATAAGCTGCAACTAATACATTGCTGTCCTTAAATTTTTTAATCTGCCTACTTTTATAAATTGCATCCACTCATTTTTATTACAAATGCATAAAATTCCCAGTCTAGTTATAACATAGGTATTACAATAATGATGCAAATCAAAATGTAGTTTCCTTGAGATACTACGAGTTATACTGAATTTATAGTTTTTCAAATTAAATCGTAATATTTAATAACGACAGGATTTAAAAGTAAATGTTATCAATCAATAGTATCAAAATCATTTTCATTTAGTGCACAAATTGCCCGTCACTTTCGTAAGAAATGGAATTTAATACGGTAGAATATCCATTTTTATATTACTGTTTTCTTTACATATGATGATTAGATGATGAGTAGATCATTATGCAAAATAAAAATTGTTTCCATGAATTCTGAGAATTAGAGGTCCAATAAAAATGTATTTCCTGTCCCAACAATTTTAATAAGTCGAAAACAACGGAACTAACGATGAGTTAAAACTCATCTGATAAATTATCGTTCATGAAAATATTTTCTACATTAGAGATATCACAATAGATCGCAAACCGACGTAGAATTTTTATGATCTCGGAAGGGTT
The DNA here is from genome assembly GCA_028454245.1 of Halictus quadricinctus. Lineage (NCBI taxonomy): Eukaryota > Metazoa > Arthropoda > Insecta > Hymenoptera > Halictidae > Halictus > Halictus quadricinctus. The sequence goes on along the minus strand of CM052117.1, from coordinate 1,901,045 downwards.
AATAATAGATTCGGAACGATCGAGTGAAATACAGGGTTTCAGAAAAATGTATACAGAGTTTCGAATGATTATAATTAATATTTAAATTGCCAAAGAATCTACATTAAACAGCGTATACATTTTTTGGGGACACCCTGTATTAGGTAATATTTGAAATATTTTACGGTTTCGATTCGTTCGAAATGGAGCCGGGTTTTTTTTTCCGCGTGTGCAATGTAGCGACGCGTCACGAAATATTTTTCGCGATACAGAGAGAACGAAACATCGAATCAGACGTCATTGTTGTCACTTACCACGCTGCCAGATCGGCGTGCTGGCCGGATTGCTGTCCACCTCGCATTTCAGGCTGACGGACATCCCCTCGACGATCGGAATTCCAAAACCAGGTAAACGCGTTATCGCGAACGACGGAGTATCTGAAACAGGTATTAAGCAATTACTGTCAGCGCCTACGATATCGATGGCTGCGCCGATTGCATCGGGATGATCAACGATAAGAGTATTATGTATTCTATGTATTTCCAAGTGACAATTAAACACCGGAGAATCTCTCTTTTCAATGTAATTCCGAATTGAACTCGTAACTGGACTGCGAATCTTCGTACAAATTCGCATTTCCATAAAAAAACTAGACTAAGACTAGACTAGTCTAGACTAGACTAACTAGACTAGACTTTTATGAAAACTAGACTTCATTCAAACGAGTAAACAAATAAATTAAAACCAATTTATTCATATGTGTGACATAACTAGACCAGTCTAGCGAATAAATGTGATTAATATTAAACGAAAAAATAACATTTACCATGCTCTTTCCAAGTCGGGATTTATACAGTAATTCTGTTTTAAGTCTGTCCGGCTAAACAGATTTTCTTTTTTTATAATCTGTTCGACACAACATTAATTTTTCAATTAGTTTGTTCTAACGACATCCCACGTATTAAAAGTGAGGATTGAAGAGCTTAGTGGTTGAACATGTTAAGTAATAATTTGTTTTTTTTTCATTGTAGGTTCTATATTTAAACCTAGTTTATGTTAACGTAATCTAAGAATTTCGTTTGGGATTCTTATGTAAGATTTTTAATCTTCCATTTGATGCAACACAATTATTGACAATCCTATTAACAAGCTCCTGATAAATATAATTAATACCCTTTTTTACTTAACCCTTAAGAGCCCGGAAGTATTTCAAGTTTACTTCCACCAGATCCAAGCTATTTTTCATACGAAGAGAAACTGTGGACTCAACATTTTTATATCAAGTGTAGAAAAGAAAATATTTACATTTTATTTTATATATATTTATATTTTTTTTTATTTTTTCCGTCATATACGCGGCATTGGAGCCATATGGCGGCATTGGTCCCTTAAGGGTTAAAAGCATTCATTAAAGTAGTGTCTTCCTAAGTGACTTATAGTATTATCCTCTAAAATTCTGAATTAGCATTGACCATAGTTTAGTCGCGATATAAAGTAAAGTCTTGATCCAAGCCGAACGGAGCTACACGATCTTAGTCAGTTCGCCTATCCCCTCCACTGGGCGGCATACTAAACCTAACCACTACTAATCCAATTACAAACCTCCTCTTTTTTCGTGACTTTTTTATGAGACTTTCACCAACTTATTCGTGGCACTTTTCTGGTTAAAATAACACTAAACACGATATAATTTGAACTGCAATTAGTGGTTTAACTGGCGGTATGTAGTGCGCCTTTGATCTATGTCGCAGCACGGACCCTAGGATTGGGCTTAGATCAAGACTCTACTGTACAGTGTTTACTCGATATATGTCCAAAACAGGAGTCTAGCCACGGACATATATCGGCCAGCAGATACTATTCCTTGATCCACGCGACCTTAGACTCCTCGCCTCTCCAGTTTCGTGGCCCCTCAGGGGGTATACCCTGCGGTAGTGGGGACAATTCCGCGACGTTTATCATCCAGACCTTGGCGACATATACAATAGAGAAATCTGTACCCCGCGGCAGTGAGAATAGTTCTGAGATTTTTATCGACTAGACATTTGGAACATATGCAGAGTAAACACTGTATATTGTTTAATAATTAAGAACGAATCGATGAAAAAATAAATTGAGGTTACGACAGTATAATGGAAAGGGGAGAACAGAATCGGGCGTCAATGTGAAGCTTTTGAAGCAACCTCCGCGTTCACCTGGAGACACGAGTGGCAGAAGTCGTTTGCGACTGAAAGGTTTCAGTCACTATCTCCGCATGCTTCGAGAGAATACACGGATGTTCGAAAGCGAGTTCGAAAAATGCGGGACGAGTTCTCGGGAGCCCCGTCTTTCTCGCATGAATCTGTACACGTGCAGATTGGATAACAGAGGAAAACAACGGGAAACCCGAGAGCATGGGCAACGAGTTTTTTTAGAGCCGCGAATTCGCTGACACAGGAACGCGCCACGTAATTTGATAGATGGCAAGACATTTCTGTAGCTGTGTGCGGAATTAGTCAACAGCGTTTTATATCAGGACCTGTTAACACGACGAGAGCTGTCCGTGCGAATGAACGCGTTCCTTTTTTAGAGAGGCGCGGACGAGACGAACAATGAAATATATCTACACGTTTAACACTGAACCTACCAAGCGTTAACAGTATCTGGAAAATATTGCCTCATAAACATGGCAACCCTAAATTTATTGAGATTGTCTGTGATTGTCAATATAATAAATGCTTCGACAAGGAAATTTATTCCACTATTTTCCAAAAATGAATTTTTATAGTTTCAATAATTGTAAAATATAAAACCGGTCATTTTTACCGTGGTATATTTAACCATTAGTATCATTATTCAAAATATTTTTCACATTATTAAATTTGTATGTATTTAATAAATTACTAAACATTTCAGTACATTTCAGTATGTATAGCATGAACAAATATATATATAGAAGGGAAATATTCTAGGTCGGAAGAAATGTTTCGTTTTGGAGTTAAAATGGCTTCGAGTGCAAATGGTGGTGAATATTAAGCAGTTTATGAAATGCGAGGAGCTAAAATTTTTACCAGACGCGATCAAGTTTATGCGTTATTTTTATGATAGGAAGCCAAATGCAACAAATGCATTTTCCTTTGGTTCTGGTTTCTATAACCTGTAGAAAAATTTAATTTTGTGAGTTGAGGCTGAGTTCGTGTCAAAGTACATATTGTCAGTTGAAATTAAGTAAGAAAATGACAGTATTTTCGTGTAAAAAATGATAGATTGCACTGAACTCCAACACTCGTATATTGTTATCGTATTGTTTATCAAGGTGCGTAGGTATAGTAGTTTTGTTCTAAAGTGTTTGGCCAAGGCTTACAGCCTTAACGCAAATTGCATAATAATGTAGCATCGTGGAATGCTGTTGTTAGTCAGCCTCGAACATAAGCTCATGGAAGAGGATTTGAAATGTGTTCTCTATAGAAACAAGTTTAGTATCCAAGTGTCCGAAGCCCTCAAATTAGGTTTTCGAATAATACCGACATCAACACTATCGATCTATTGTATCAGACATTCTATCAATCTTCTCGCTTGAAGGAAAAAGTAATCGAAAATAATTTGGTTATTCCTCTGCACAACACGTACGTAGTAAAATAAAATAAAAAAGATTTATTTTTCTATTTAGTATCAATCTTTTGCATCGACGTCTTTTCTGTCATGAAAAAAATTTTAATTCATAGTTTAAAATTGATTTTAAATTTAATTTATTCCATTTTCAATATACTTCTTTTCACTGAAGGTTTCTTTAAAAAGTATTTAGTAATTGTGTGATATTTTAGTTCTGAAAACAGGTATTATATATATTTGTCCTCGTTCCGCGAGAATGACCAAAAACTACCTTCTTTTACATTATCTAGTATTAATGCCGAGAAGATTACTTCGTTTATAAAATTCTTATAAAGGAATATTACAGTAGTACTGTCTAAAAACTCGGGAAAAAGAAACCTCATGATCCTTTTTTTTTCTCCTCAGGCTAATACCATAAGTTCTGAGACTACACCTTTTTATTTATGAAAAAAGATAATAAAGGTTAGCCTAGCAAGAAGTAAAAGGTTCCTCCATTTAAACATTGTCTTAGAAAAGGGTATTTAAACTTTGCATTTTCAACTTTTAGAATGTACCTCGATATGTCAAACTGAAATGTTCCAAATAGTGTTCATATCAAGATTATACCTCACATTTGGGAAATCACAGCAATATTCGAACGCGTAATAGCAAGCAGTGTATGTGTAATGAATCTACATAACAAATGGCATGATTATCATAATCAATCGGTGTTAAAACCGATCGTTCAATAAATTTTACAACTGAAAGTCCAATATCCATCGATTCATTTTTGAACAAAATTCAAATATTTACACATATAAAT
>CM052117.1:1883234-1896573 GCA_028454245.1 Halictus quadricinctus | reverse complement strand
TCCCTGGTTTTTTCGGTTGTTTTTAACCCTTCAATGAAGACATCCGTACGAACTCTGACGAATGTTTCAAAACTTATTTGTCAAGGTCAGTCTGCTGGACACACTTTCATGCACGTTTGATTCTCGGAACTTTAAGATAGTTGAAAATATTAAAATGTCTAAATCTCCAATATATTATAAAAAATGATTTCATTCAATTAACCATAAAATATTGGAATATTACAATTTGTTTTTGCCATATGGGTAGGCATAATCGGAGCTTCGGTAACGTTTGCAACATTATACGATGTCGCTGTACAGGAAGCAAGCGACCGTCGTTCCTAAAGGGTTGATCTTAAAACTGTAGTGTCTTTGACGTTAATTAATGTGACTTATAGCACCATCTCTTACTAATACGCGCACATGTATACTATAATACAAGGTTATTGGTAACCGGTGGAGATTGTACACGAAAAAGTAAGTCGAAAATGTACAACATCTTTTCATGTAAGGCTTTGTTTTCGAGAAAATCGAGTTTGCAAGTACAAATATGTTCTAATTTCAACGACTTAGTTGTCGCTCATTATAAATACATGTAACTGTGACTAAATAGAAGCCACTTAAAGTCAACGATTTTAAAATTGTCCGATTGTAATTCTCCACTTAATTAATAAATTAAAAAAATATATTTCAGATATTGGATATATGCTGCCATTGACAAAACGTGGTGTTTTGATAAGATTAATCAATTATACGTAATTATAGCAGTATTAAAGAAATGAAAATGTGAATGTATAAAAAGCCGGAAGAATGCAGTAAACAGAGGGTGCAATATCCGTGAAAGTTCGAGAAAGAACAATTACTTGCGACTCAAAAGCAAATTGCCATAGGGTTTATCGAGATGGGCAGGAAGAAGCGAAGAAAAAACAGCGTTATACAAAAAGCTCGTTCGAGGATATAAGACTATCGAGAAACGATTAATCCCAGGCGCAGAACCGGATGAAAAACGGTATCAGCCCTGAGGGACCACTAAGTCAGTCTAATTGCACGCTTATGCGAATCCCATGAAATATTTATGAAGCTTTATGAGAATTTTTCATGCCAACACACAGCGACCCCTTTGAAGAGTAACAGGAAGTTTCGGCCCGCACGATCGATTACGCCGATATCAAAGGTATCCGCGGCTCATTCGATGCTGGAAAACCCAGAAAAGATCGCTCAAGTCCTTACGAAAACAGCACCGAGGCTCATCGAAGGAAGAAATTAAAGAATCGGAGGAGAATTGGACGAGATACGGAATGTCTGGATCGGGTGAAATCGAAACAATACGTTTTTGGAGGCCATTTTGTGATCCGATGTGAAACTGACGGTGTGCTAACACTGTGCATAAGTTCGTGAAGATTGAGATACGTTATAGCTTAGGTGGTTTGTGCACGATAAGCGATAGGCAGTTAAATATTGTGCACTAAAATATACAGGGTGTCCCAAAAATGTTGTACTTCCTTGAGAGGGGTGATTCCTTAGGTCATTTGAAGTAACTTTTTCCTTTGCGAAAATATTCTCCGCGGGTTTGTTTTCGAGTTCTTAAAGGAAAACACATTTTGTATTTGTTTTTCCATAATTTTGAAAGACAAAAATTAGAACTTCCAACAGAATTTCTTCCATTCATCATTTTCATTTACGGGCCCTTTTTCCAGAGACGTTCTGAATTGTGCAATACTGGATTTTTTGAAACTATTTCCTCGAAGTTCAAAAATAGCTTCACGATTAAATTAACATGTGTTAAAAAATGCAACATTTCTGCCTCATAAAATCTTTCATTCATTGCCACATTGACTGCTGAAGTATTCGTCGTCACCGTCGTAATATAGCTTACCTAAATTCATATCCCGGTATAGTCGGTGTCTACAACTTCATCACAACCTCTGCCACAATAAACCAAGTTTTATTATATGCCAAAACTCTCGTTTTACTATATTACACTTCAACCAACGTAGCTCGTATAATGTTTAAATTGTTTGAAGTACACGTGACTATTTCAACTTTAAAACAAAAATTGTAGTACATACACAGTGCTATGTAGCATATAATAGGTCTGTATAGTACTGCATAGCAGTATTATTTCAAGAATGACAACCACATTAAAAGAAAAGTTATAATTTATTACATATGTAATAAATAATGTTTACTCGTGTAATATATCATTTTTCTTATTTTCCATTCTTCCCGAGTTTCTAAATTGCATATTCTGCTTTAAAATTGGTTATTCCGCAGGAATACCTTCTTCCTGTGCTTGATATCATCTAACTGTTTCTGATTATATGAATATTTCAGGAAACGTGAGAATATTACTTGGGCGTGTATAGTTCTCCTTTATTGCTTCCTTTGTTACAAAATCGTTTGACTACCCCACATAATTTCTTCATCATTGATGCGATCCATTACATTATTTTCGCCACAATGGAATTTCACAGATAATATCGATTTTGGATACTTCATAGATGTCTTCAATATGCTTTATATCTCATAATAACTTTCTTTCCGGTATAATATTTTATGAAATCATTTTATTAGAATTTTTTCTGAAGTTTTTGAGGTTTGAAGATCATGACTTTTTGTTCACGGTGACTTTATATTTTGTTTCCATAATCTTCGAGGGCGTAAAAAGACGAATTCAACGATATGTAACAATGTATAACAATGATATACTATAATGAAAAAAAAAGAGTTCAAAAATAAATTATTTTTAAAGCCGACGTGGCACGTTTTCTCGTTGTCCGATCGAGCCGAAATTTGGTACAGATTATTTTCTCATCCAGTGGCACAATTCTGACGGGTGTCCCGAAATAAAGGCGGTGGTCGAAAAATAAGGTCCACCACAAAGCTCGTCCGCGCAAAGCTCTTGTTTACTACTGTGATATTAAAGTGAGTAAAAATATGATAGGTGTCATGGATACTAAATTATTTTATCTTAATAAAAAGCAAACAAATTAACCCAAAAAATCATAATCTCAAAATAATCCCGAATATATCTTTCTCAGAATAATTTATTAAAATAACATTTAGTTCTAAACATTGGTCATCCAAATGTTCGAACAAAACTGGAGATTCTACGCTCAGAAACTGACTAAAAGAACTCCAAAAAGAAGGCGTGGTTAATTGCGACCAGAAGACAGCATTTCTCCTCCCGGTTCCGATTAAATTTTTTTTTGTCCATCGACCGACTATTAATTTCTTTTTTCCTCGCCGCGAAGCGTTTCTTCCGCACGAGGCGTTCACGGGGGAGGTTTGATATATGTATAATACTTCGTTCGGCTGGTTTCCTTCGGCCCGCGTATTTCGCTGTACCTTCGCGTTAATATCAGCGGCCCGTAAACCCGTCCTCCATTTTTTTTTCCGGCGACCAGTGTCGATCTATCGTCTGGCTTCTCGCTTTTTCGCAACGTACACGCGCGCCGCCAGGCCAGGGCGTGTCGTCGCTCGGAAAACGCCTCTTTCAGCGAGCAGAAGAGCTAACGTACGCGCAAAATGAACGTCCGATCCCGACGCGGACGACACTTCGTTAAAGCAACGCGCTGACGATTTTCTTTCTGTCCCGTCCCGTCTCGTCCCGTCGCGTTCGTCTCGTTTCTGTTCCTACACCCGGCCAGCTCCCGTCCCTCCTTTCTTCTGGTCCATTCGGAAATTGAAACGACGTGTCCTCGCTCCGGGCAAGCTCGTCTTGTTTCGTTACCAGGGGCATGAAAAACCCCGCGACGCTTTGAACGTACACTTTTTAAAATTATTTCGTTCACTGCCAGCTTCGAATGGCACAGGAAAATGTTTCCTCGTACCCACTCTTCTTCTCGGTCAAGATTGACATCGGCTGGTGTTGCCTATGTTTGATTTATACACAATGCGACATAATGACAGCACACAAGGTGTAGCGGCCAGCTTGGGACATCTGGTTATGGCATGGGTATTGCGTTTCGCTCTTGGAACGTGACTTTGGGGATTTTTAGAAATTAGGTACGGAGTGGCCTTGTCACCGTTTTAGCTAATCTTCCCAATCGTGTCCGTTCCCAAGGCTTAGCACTTGTATTTAGTTTCTAGGCCCATGCCATAAATCTGCCAGAGGTCCTATCCTGCCCTTCTTTAGTTTCGCACTTGACAATTTCCAGACGCCCTGGGTTTTCCCAGGCTCTGGCAACTCTTGACCCGTAGTGGGTGGTTGATGGCCCTTGGTTCATCAGGATGGCCCTGGGGCCATCAGGATGTTCCTCGGTCCCATCTCCCACTTTCCAACCGTCCACCCCCAATTGGTCCTCGTATTGGCCAATCCGGGATATTCTTGTCATACAGGGAAGGGAGGAAAATCGTAGAAGTAGTGGGAGGATCTACCCTTACATGGGTTCTTGGCTCGATCCTCCTAATCAATTCGGTTCCAAGCACGCTAGGGAAAACGTCCTTCTCTAGCTGCTCTCTTGTACGCTAAGTCTCAACTTCTATTCAGTCACGGTTCATTGAAAATACAGTCCACTCTTGTTTGTTTGTTATATTTCGTTTCCTTTTTGACGAGAGGAAAACTCCCATCCCAACTAGTCGACACGTAACGTGTAAATCCACATCTAAAGCTCGAACATCCTTCGGGATAACCACGAGCACATCTAACACAAGGTGACCTGTCCATTGTACGGACACTTAAGCCGCGTGTCTGATGAAATTAATATTCGAAAATCTTTGTTTCGTTTCCTGAATGATATTTCTACAGGGTGACCAAAAAATGTTGTACTTCTTTCAGGGTGATCCGATAGGGTGATTCCCGAGTTGATTTGAAGTAACTTTTCCCTTTGCGAAAATTTCCTCCGTGGCTTCGTTCGGAAATTATTAGCGAAAAACACGGACCAATCGGAGCACGGCTGCACGTCACGCTGAGCGTGGCGTTGCGTTGGCATTGGCCGAGACGGTGTCCGTCCGCTGTAGCCGCGCTCTCATTGGTTCACGTTTTTCGTTAATAACTCCTTAACAAAAGCACGGAGAACATTTTCGCAGAGGAAAAAGTTACTTGAAATGACTTCAGGAATTATCTCATTCAAGAAAGTATTTTTGGGACACCGTGTATAAGAAAGCTGCGTTATTGTTGAGTTCCTACATTCCAGACACACAATGCTAACAATAATTTATGGTTGTAGCTTGTATTCAAAGTCTCGCAAAGGAATTTATAACGAATGAACAGAGGTACCAGTGAATGATAATTATCCAAACATAATTATCCGAACCACCTCATAATACAGATTGTCAATTTATAATTTTTTCATTGACAAACTGTGTCCAAAGTGTTTTTTAGTTTTTCGTTTCAGACCAATGCAAAGGTAATCATTGAACTATCTTTTTGTACTAAAGAACTGTTTTCATACTGTAAATATTATATATTTTTTTGATTTCTCAAATATTTTATATATTTTCTTATTTTTCATTTCTAAAATATTTTTTCTCTAACACGTTGACTGCCATGTCACCCATATGTGGGTGACGGAATTATTTGTCCAGGTTTTAAAATGAATTTTTACGTTAATATATTCATTGTACCAAATTTGATTAGGAACTGTAAAATGCAAGAAAGTTGGAGGACTACTCAATATCATACATTTAATTTAAAAAATGCTTTTATCATTAAATAACTTACTTTGATTTTATGCAACTTTTGAGGTTTCTAGTTTGGCAGTCGAAGTGTTAATTAGCCAATAAAATACCCCTGCAGTTTCGAAAGTGAATATCTAATACTATTTTTACAAAAAATTCCTGTTCTTCTTAAGGATCCCGTCTTAAAGTACTCTTTTCTAGCTGGTGAATTAGGGGTGAAAGTATTTGACATCTAAAATGGCGTTCATCTCTGGTTGCGACTCGCAAGAATGTCAAGGGACTGTTTCATTAATCTTCGTCGGAGATTGTTGAAGCAGTCGAACCGTGTTCACGTTTAGCCGACGGAACCCGGCGATTACGTACACGTTGTAATAGAATTCCGATTGCACGGGGAAAGATTTTAACATTTTCGCCAGTTCCTGTGACAAAAGGACACCCTCGCCTCGCCGCACGGTTCTCCCGCCCTCGTCAGGGATTCCGTGCGCGAAGGTGCCATAGCGCGGAAATTTGAAATTCAGATTAATACCGAATGCGGAATCGTTAACACTGCAAAGGTCCACATCCTGGCCGTATTACCATATACATGCACCCTCACGCATCCGGATATACACCCACAAAGAGACCGGGCACCCGTCTACTTTGCACGCATATGATTCCGTCGCGATGTTTACTTGTCTCACGGCTGGTTGGAGAAACTTGGGAGTCGGAGCGAGCACGTGGATTTCAATGAAGGCACCTTGATACTAGCTACGGATCGTTCGCTGAACGTTCCCACAATAAATTCGTTGCCTCGAACATTATTTTCACTCGGCGACGACTGCTTTCGCGAGCCATGATTTCTATCGGTTCGAAAGGGAAAAGAAACAAGTATATTTCCGAGAATTATTTTGCGCTGCTTCGAGCAACTTCTCTGTATCTTTGCTCGGTCGCAATCGATACAATTTACGCGTATACTCTTTTTTAATTTCAGTGAATCCTTCACGCATTTGCTATATTAACCCCTTACTCTACAATAAAGCTTTAACTTTAAACCGAAATAAAATTCTATTTTGGCTTTGTTAATGTACAGCTGTTGGAGCTGATAAATAAAAAGTTCTAATCGCTGAAACCGTAAAATAAATCGCAGTTCAAGGGGTTGAGAAGTATTTCTTATTTTAGAACCCCCATCTTTTAAATGTTTTTGTGGCAGAATATAAAATTCCTTAAAATGTGATTTTTATTTTATTATTTCATATTTAGGAAAGAATTTAATGTTTTTTACATTTGCCGGTGTAGAAGACGTTTTCACGAATTCAACAACTTCTATTTCAAGATTATGCCTATGACAAATACAAGATTGATTAAGAGACGACTGAAATAGTGAAATGACGAATTAGGTGTGACGAGTCATGCGAATTAAAGATACTACCAGAAGCTGGAAAGAGAAAAGTGGAGGACGGAGAATGACAAATTCGTCCATTTGAAATTAATTATCAATATATAAATTCTGTATCATTATCATTCTGTATCATTATCATTCTGTATCATTATTTATACTATCAATATATAAATAAAGTAATGAATAAATGAAAAATAATAATAATAAAACTGTATACTTTTGTACGTATAGCCGATTAAAAGATATTACTATTTACTTATTTATTTATAACTTTAACACAAACTTTATTATTACTATTTACTATTCATTGTATGAATACTTTGCTGGAAATTTTATCATGGTTTGACTTACATTAAATCTGCTTGTACCTAGACAATTATGTTTTCATTCAAACTAATCATTTGATTTCTGAATAAACATTTCTCCTATTCGCCTAGAATGATCTTGATTAGACGTCCCTTCTTACACAAGTGATATAACTGTACAATTTGTCTGATCAAGGGCTGATCTATCCTGTTTGCGTAACCAGTGATTGATCTATACTACTTGGCTGTCAAGTGGTAACCTCGCGCAGCTTGTCCGAGAAATTACTCGAGTATACTACTGTACTTGTCTGCTCTGTGGCCGATCTGTACTACGCATTTAACCATTGCTCGTTCAAAACTACTTCTGTAATTTGTGACAAACTTGCATTGTTTATGCGATAAGCAGAATTTGATTTTCATACTCCAAAAGTAGAAAAATGTGTAGAAAATTCAAAGTTATATCGAAATTAAAATTGATAATAGGATCTTTCCGACAGAAATAAAACTTACTTTGTTTTGATAAATTATGAGAGAACAAGAACAATAAGCACAAAGAACAATAAACATAAAATAAGTCTTCGTATCTACAAAATAAAACCATAGAAACTTAAGTAAGAAACAAGTTTTCCTATAAACAAGCAAAGTTCCAGCTGCTAATTTTCAAGAGTAGTTCGTAAAAAGAGCATGTAGTAGTAATCCTAACTTTATATCACAGAAAAAAGACTGAACTATTTTCTACCGAAGCCTGAAAACTTTCGGCTCAACAACAGCAGATAACAGAATGAATGAAAAATTAGAAATGAAAAGCAGTCATGGTCTCGCGGTAAAAAATGACCCGATTATATGGGACACGCATTTTTACTTTCATAATGAAATCAGAGAACCTGGGAAACAAAAATAGCTAGTAATTAACCCCTCGCACTATAACACCAAGAGGGTTAAAAGGGGATAATTATTTGTAACACTACTAAACTCCATCCGCTTCGTTTGTCTTCAATCCCCTCGCATTAAATGATTCGATAAAATAACTTTCTTGATTTTTTCGCGTAAAAACTTCTATGCGTATTCGAACCGATCGATTGGACTGACGGAATTTCATAACAAATAAATGAAATTCTTTCGTTCTTAATATGCAATGTAACGAGCTCCAAAATTGAATCAACTTCCATGTATGAAAATTCCGACGCAAATTCAAACGGTCCAAACATTTTACCATTTTCATTCCTCGCGATCGGCGCCGGTGTTCGATATCGAATAGAACTTCGTATAAATATAAATAATTCGATCGGTTTACTGGGAATGCGACGTCCCTCGAATTCCATCGGACCTTATCCGGGTCGAATGGAGGATCCTAATGGTTTCCTAGGCGTCTTGTGGAATTATACGAGTCTAATCCTCAGGACGACCGGAGAAATCCTCTGAGCAGGATTCACGGGCCTTTGTAGCGAGAATATACGAGCCAGGACGAGCCGGGGTACCCCGAAAAAAAAACGCGTTAACGAAAATCGGCGAGCAAGTATCGATCGTCAAATCGCCGAAGATCGCAAAACGATCGTATCGATTTCACTTCTGAGAGATCAAAGAAGAAAGGAGCTGGATAGTCCTGGTTCATTTAATCCTGGATACAATTTATTCTGTTTCACGTGGCACGACAAGTTGGACAGACAGTCGCAGAACAGCATGTCGCACAATGGTCGACTTTCATCACTTCGTTGTCAAAAATCGTAAATACAGCATTATATTCGTAACTGTCGCATAGGTCTCTACCGTAACTGTCAAAATTGAGAGTCCTTCTCCTAAGAAATTTTGATCTTATTAGCCAATTATATCATAGATAGACTGCGGATTTTATGCATTTATGACAAAAATGAGTAGGTGTAATTCAAAGTAGTGAAAAGATTAAACAAGTTTAACAATGTCGATATACCATTTTTAACGTATAAAAATTATTAATGAGCAAAATAAATTTTTACTTAACCCTATAGATTGCAATTGACGTATAAAAATTTTATTTTGCATAAAGATCCGCATGTAACAATTAGTATGCTGAAAAGTCAATAAGGGACAAATAATACTCATTTTTATATTATAACCTGGAAACTAAAAAATTAGTTTGTGTGTAAGTATTTCTCCTTATTTTTGTTGTGGTTTTTTCTTTACAAGCGTTTTTCATGCATTAAATATGGATAAATAAAGCGGTTCAAGTCATCCTGTAAGTTTAGTTGTTCTGTATCAAGAATATGTTGTAATTTATTGCTATTTAATTTCGAAGATAATTTGGAGAGTTCGATTCATTATATATTTTAGAATTACACGAAAGCGACCGTTTATAAATAAATAATTGTATCATTTTATGTGTACTATTTTCTATTATTTTCATCACATATTGTTTGCATTTAATTTCCATAGTTACATTTCTTTATGTAACGATTACTCTAATTGATATTAAGGTTTATAAATCTTATTTATATTGAAAGTATAAATTTTTTATGCGATATCACCAAATTATTCGGTTTTAGAATAAAAGTTATTTATATATTCCACGTAATTTTTTATTTTTATCCCGAATCTCCATTTAAATACCACACTGTGCGGTCGAAGAAAAATCTGTCGTACAATTAGTTGTATGACAAATGGTATCGTCTGTAGGTCATTTGAAAGATCACAGGGGTAAAAGCTGGGTAATCCTGATTCAAGCAAGGTCCGTTCGATTTTCAAACTTGAGCATCGAGAAAAGAATACCTGTAATACGAGACTGTCCCGCAGAGAGAGAGAGAGAGAGAGAGAGAGAGAGAGAGAGAGAGAGAGAGAAAGTTCTTTTTCGATGATCGTGGAACCCCCATCTTCCGACGCACCGGTTTGGAATACTAATACTAAACTTCGCCCGTTAGACGTCAAATGACTTTTTGCATAGCCGAGTCCCTGTACGTGAGCGAAATAAAAATGTTGACTTGTGTACGGGAAAAATTGTACGATGTGTCGTCGTCTGCAGAAGTCGACATGATCTACGACGAGTCGAGGGCAATCGGACTCGGGGATAACTATAAATCATTAATAACACCGTCGTTTGCACATTAACGGAATCCAACGGAGTCCCATGAGATCAGCACGTTTCATTCATCATGATTCGCAGACGTATTTTGCGCCAACCCACTCTACAAGCTACTGAACTAACTAATCTCAATTATTGGTTTACTACTATCAAATTATTGATTACTATTCCAATACCTTCTTTTCATTTCGTAACGAAGTAGAGAATTGCAATTATAAAATTGTTGACTATAAATAGCTTTCATTTAATCACAGTTAAACAACAAATACATTTATAGTTGCAATCAAACGAATTTATGTTACCCAACAATTGTAAACAAGTCACGACACAAGTTTCAGACAGTTAATAAAAATTAATTATCCATATTTGAATTTTAGCGCCTTTAAGTATCTATATCTTAACTTTATAAATAAACTATTTTTCATTATAACATTCACCATCTCGAGTTTTGAAACGATTTCTAATGTATTAATTTCTTAGAATTTCTACGAAAAACGTATGTGAAAGAATTTACAGATTATCCAATGGGTGATGAAAGTCGGTCTCATAAACATGGTTGCCGCCCCACTTCTATTGGATATTTTTTAACAAAAATTTACTATTCTGTAGATAAAAGTGTGACACAACTTATGCACTAAAGTTTTTTTTTAAATCTCTATTCGTTGAAATAAAAAAAATTCTCAAAATCAAGCTCACTTTTCGATCACCTAGGTGTACATCCCCCCTTTCAACAAAACATTGCCATATTTTTCATGACGAGTATATTCGACCTGAACGTATTACAGTGTTTACTCGATATATGTCCAAAACTCGGATCAAGCCACGGACATATATCGGCCAGGAGATATTCTTTGATCCACGCGACCGCTCCTCGGCGACCGAGGTCCCTCAAACTTCGATAGTGGGGATAATTCCACGACATTTATCGGTCATGCCTCGGCGACATATATAAATGTGAGAAGACAACAAAACACTTCTGCAACAGATTGCTAGAAATCCAGCGAACAATAGTGCAAACTGATCCCGTAAGAAAATAGATTTTCGTTAACTACTTCCCCCGCATGCGCTGGTCTTGTACGAGCACAACACAGGGTTAATTCGTTGGAAAATCTGATGAGCCGACAATCTCAAATTTCGTATGCGGCTAGCAGACAAGAGGCGAACCCGAGGCATCAAATTTTAGACCGGGCAGTTTCCCCTAAATTAACGCGTGCCACTCAGTCAAGCTATATACGAGGGATTAAGTGTTGATGAGACACTTGTGTCCCCATTTTTCCCTCCGGCCGTTTAACTTTCATTTAGTTAATTACGTCATCCTTCCAGCCCTCCGTCTACTCGACGGTTCCTCTCCGTCTTCGGTTCAAAGAATCCTCGAGCATGGGCGCCGCCACTGCCGCCACCGCCGCCGACGATGACGAAGGATCAGTATCGAACGACTTACGTCCTGCAGGGGTTTCCTACTGGAAACTTCAGATATGGTTGTTTACTTCGCCAACCGTCGGATCCTCTGTCTGATTGCCAAAGAAAAAGGACAACCGGAAACTTCACTTCCAAAGCTTCTCAACCGAGTGTTCACACTTTGGGAGTATAAACGACGTCTCTTTGTACGACGGAAAATTTAATGCCTAGAATATATTTCTGTTTCAGCATTCGCGTCGAAATCTGACGAAATAACGAAGTGGCAATCGATGAAAATTATTTTTCATGAAAACTAACTTCTACTTGATATTACGTAGTTTGACCCCCCCCCCCCCCTGCTGTTTATCGCACAATTTCGTAATTTGTATAGAGAATTTATATGAAAAATAAATTGAAATGAAAAAATCAAAATAAAATGATAATCTCTCAGCCTTCTTGCGTTCTGCAGATACTAACCAAAATTCGCTACGGTCAGTAAAATAACGTAGAAATTTATTTATGAAGGGCAAATAATCTGAACAGAAAATCTTGTCATTACTATAAAGAAATATTCGTCAGTTGCGTTTTGTGCTGGGAGGTTCTGTACAAGATAAACGAGGAAAAAAATTGGCGCACAACGAGTGTTCCAAACTGGGTGATGCTATACGGAAGGATATGAATGGTTATTAAAAGATGGTAGCCTGGGGCAGCTCGGGCGTACTTATAAAACGCAAATGAGAATGTTTCGTATGCTTTAACTCAGATCTCTCTCCCTCCTCCACGCGTTTGCAGGCTTTTATGCAACCACTTCGTTAGACCACCTACATCCTCTATCATCTTTTTCTTTTTTTAATCATAACCCTGGCGAGACGCAGTTCCTTTCCACCATTCACGGTGAAAAGATATTAGTTATCGAATTCCGATAATAACGCGTCAAAAATGACGGGTCCGGTGTAAATAAGCCAGGAAATTGTTATTCGCCGAAGTGAAATTGAAAGCACGCGTACTGTCGACGCGACGGTAAGGTAGACGGGATAATAGTAACTCCCATCAAGCCTTACTCTGGTCGACTTCTCGCTGCGACGTTCGAGGGGCGAGATTTTCGTGCGGAGTTTTTCTTTTTTCACCCCTCTAGCTATCCCTTCTTCGAGACGAGTGCGTGCGTTCGGAGAGTGGATAGCATGGGGTGGAACGCGGAAGATGTATACTGATTGATTCCGAGTCTGGTTTAAAGAGAAAACATTCGCAGTCAGGAGAAACCATTTCGATTTCTATGAATCTGTTCGATTGATCGAAGAGAAAGTTTAAAATCGAGAATTTCTGTATATCAGTGTTAATAACTTTAGTACTTGATCTTGCAAATGTCGATAATATTATGAATTATGACTTCATGCAACAGAGTGCAGAAAATAAATTTAACTATCTTTAAGTAAACTACGCGATTGTGGATGTCACTAACGTGTCTGCAAGAAGTACTGGTAAAAATATGTTTAAAAGAATGCAAACAAAAAACATGCTTGTTACAGAATCGATAGAGTTGGTACATTTCAATTGGACCAAATCGACATCAACTTAAAGTTTACAGAACTACTGTAGCTATTCTTA
>CM052117.1:1847087-1867620 GCA_028454245.1 Halictus quadricinctus | reverse complement strand
CGTTCTAGGAATGCTCATTTCTGATGTATTGATGCACAAGACTAGTCATTTATGTTTTCAGCCTAATTTGCTCCCGAAGATAAATCGGAAAGACGAACTAGTCCCGCCATGTTCGTTTATTTCATTTTCACACATTGTCATAAAAATTACGAGAAATCGAAATAAATTCGGTCTGGTAATTTATAAAATAATTATGAAATTATAAAATATTGTATACAGATTTTCTGCTCGGAACGGTTAGCGTTAAAATATGTAATTCGGATACAGAGCTCTGACGTAGTCACCGGTTCCACGAAGTAGGAATTCGAGGGCAATTATGATAACAATATACGTTCTGGCGAGCCCGCGATTCCATCGATAGCATACTTTGAATAAAGTTATTGGATTGCATCTTTCGGTAGGTTGGCGATTAATTCCATCGGAACGAGAACACACGGCAATTCCACCTGGAATATCATGGGGAACGTTGAAACTCTCTTCTCGGAGACAGGGTCTTACGTGCAGAAGTTTCCGCATAATACTCTTTGCAGACCGGTGTGATCGACGTTATGGAGGAGGCGAGTGAGCTGAAACCAACGCGAAGCGACGCGACGCGACGGGACGGGACGCGACACGACGTCCGCGCCAGGAGATGAAACGATCCGGAGAGATACGGAATTCAGATTATAACTCGGAACGTGAAACGCTATTTTCCTTGGAGATCAAGCCGGCGCTGGTGAACAATGGGCCCCCCGGAATAATAGAGCGAGAATAACAGGTGCTTTCGCGTTCCTCTGCAGCAAGGTTCGCGCGCTCAGGCGCACACACGCGTGTTCGCCAGCAACTGTTTCTCTTACCTGCGAACGTATATACCTGTTTATACGTATTAATGCGATCGGCTGTACAGCCGGCCATACTAGTTTGAAACGCGGCTCGCTTGTCCGTGGGGCATCGATTAGACTCGGGTCAACTCGAATAAAATGGACCGAGAGGAAATGAATTTGTCGGTTAAACTGCGCTCGCGAGATACCGTTGCGACGGGAATAAAAGAATGATAGGTTTTGCGAGTTAATCAAATTCGGTGAGTCAACCGGAAGAAAGCGACTACACGGTTCAATTCGATAACGATATGTTTCTGATAGCTATTGTAATACCGATTCGGACGGTTGGAAAACATCAAAGAATAGAAATAAAAATTTCTTATTTGCTATTACTTTATTTTGTCGTTAAAACTTTCACCATTGTATTCGTCTCGTTTTTTTGATTAATATGACACCAAACACGATTCAGTTACGATCATAATTACTTACGTAATAAGCGATGCAAGTTTCGGACTTCACATTTACAGTAGAGATACACGAATTCTTAACTTCGCAAAGTAATTATGATCGTAATTACTTTGTGTTTGGTGTCATTTTAATCAGAAAAACGAGACGAATGCGATGGCAAAAGTTTCATAAAAAATCAAGATTAGAAAATTTGCGATCTTTTGCTCGGCTTGCATTAGTGTGAGACTCACCGATACTTGATCCCTCGCTGGCTCTGTTGTCGAGCGTCTATACTACTTTACTGGTTCTAATTGGGATCCCACCAGTGGTGGGGATAATATTTTGACAGTTACGGTAGAGATCTTTAAAAAAAATAGGATTCTATTTGGTCCCACATTCTTAAAATTTGTCTACAAAAATTAAAAATTGTATAGACATCCGCAGTATAACTATTCCTTTTCTTGACAGAAACTTTTACGGTTTTATGTACAGTGTTTACTCGATATTTGTCCAAAGCAGGGGTCATTCACGGACATATATCGGCCAGGAGATACTATTCTTTGATCCATGAGACCTTACACTCTCGAGCTTCTTGGCCCCTCACGGGGTATACCCCGCGGTAGTAGGGATAGTTCTGGGACTTTTATCGGCTAGGCAATTGAGACATATACAGAGTAAACACTGTAGTTCTTAAAGCAAGGTGAAATGTTGTGGACTTTACATTGTAGACTTGGACTTGGACTTGGATTTGGACTTTATATTTGGACTTTACATTTTTGACTTTATATTGTTTGCCTTGATCCTGGACTTTTGAACAAGCGGTAGTGGGGACAGTTCTGGGACTTTTATCGGCTAGGCATTTGGGACATATACAGAGTAAACACTGTACAGTGTCTTATAATACTGTGGCGAGGTGTAGCTGTCTATAGGGAGTTCTCGAAGCTAATCGAAACAGCCAATAATTATTATAATTTCGCCGAGGCTGCATGATTAAAAATTTTCGACTACGCGTTCTTGTATTTCAACGAAAGTGCTTGGGGTCTGAGGATGGCATCTCGTCACTGTCACGCTTCATCTCCTTAAGCTTCGCCTGCTGTGCAACCGTGTGCCCACCCTCACCTTATCGGCAGTTCCTTCCCGTGACGGTTTCCCTCTCGTACGAGCCGACCCATTCACGTCCTACTTAGGAGTGCTCTCAATCAATCATACTCAAATTTAACGTTCCGTGGTTCGCGGGCAGATCCCTGTCCCGGCTTCGTCATCGGTTCCTGCGAATCGCGAATGGCGTATTCGCTCGCTCGAACGGAATGCAAAATGCGGGCACGGTCCCGATCCAATCGAATTCGAATTAACGAGTGCAATTCTCTTTTCAGCCCGACGGGAACTCGTGCGTTTTGCAAAATTATCGAACTCGCTGGATTGACGGGCATTGTTCGCTCGCAATATTAATTGAGTATTATACGAGCGGATTTGACGGTTCAATGGTCCACTAATAATCTGTAATTTTTGTAGCCGAAATGAGGGACGAGATAAGGAACCTTCGAATTGTTCAGTGGTTTCAGGCACAATTATTAACCCTCGCTGAACGAGTGCCGGGTCATTTTGACCCGACAGTTATTCTGAATTTTTATTGAAATAATGTTGGAAATTGGCATTGCGCTTTGCACAATGAAATCGCTGCCCAAAGAAGAAACAAATGAATTTTGTGTTATTTTATATTCGTCCTTTGCGTTAAAAATCTTAATGAAGTATTCACAGTTATGTAAATAGAATTTGATCTGTTATCTGTGAGCTCATATGACAAACAGAAATAAGTTATTCATTAATTGAACAAGGCCAAATACATTGTTTAAATAATAAAATTAATTGTTGTTTACAAATAATTTTCTAATTATTGTTTGCCACTTTGTAGGTACCATTTATTGCTTACTAAAACCATTTATTTTCTATTATTATTCCATTTCGAATATCAAGAATTCTAATGTGAAAATTTGGAAATGGCGGAAATGGAGGCCGATTTTTAAGATCAGCGCTCCGAAAAATAAAAAAATGGCAGAATATTAAAATAGAAAGTTAGATCAAAGAAGGGGTTTATTAACGGATATTAATTATCCAAACATGTTGCGTGTTTTCTGAATTGTCAACAAAAAGATAGTAGTCTTGCTTTGGAATACTTTTGAAATGTTTATCTATGAAAATATGTAAAACAAACTTAGGTTTCAGAAAGTTTTAAGTCATTATGCCCTCATATAAATTCTGGTGATATTTATGGTCGCACAGGAGGAAAAACTGGCACTACTGTAGCAGCAGCGGAAAAATCTGCTGGATCATTTTGCAATGATAAATTATTTAAAGTGGGGCCGAGCACGTCTGGAAGGACGCACAATGTGTCTGTAATCCATTCTGCTCGCGAGTCTACAATAGTACGTCTTCTTGTCTGACCACAGGTCTATCCATTGCACCTGTCCAACTATGTACGGTTTTATACTACTTGATCGAGTGGGATACCGTTCTACATCGGCTTACGGTAGACTATGGACTCTAGCAAATCTAATTTGTCATTTGATATTTCACGAATGCATAAAATATCGTTGCAGTATCAAAAAGAATTAATAACAGTCTTTGTCACGGTTTCCAAAACTATGTTAAAAATGTAATATGATTTACTTCTCCAACGAAATCTTGGTCGCATTAATCGTTCAATCATACTGTGAATATAAACAATTTTTGTCATAAGTTACATCAACGTTTAATCGATCGATAGTACTATAATCTTAATCGTTATTTAATAAGTTGTATCAACATTCAATAGTTTGATAACATTACGAAATAAATTTTAATTTTTGTACATGTTTCAACATTTAATAGTTTCCTCCATCTCTGCCAATGTCTAAATTTAATTTAAAGAACATGTCAAATGATCATTTTCATACACTTCGTCTGTTGTAACTATGGCGATGGTACATGTCAATTTCTTGCAGAAAATAATTCTGTAGAATTTCTAAATAACTTTCTAAATATTTGAGCATGTTCGACACTAGCTTTGCGGAGTACCAACAAATTTTATATTACTTTATAAAAGCAACAAAAATGTATCTATCCAAATGTTTACCCATTCTTTTTATAATATGTACCCAAAGAAATAATAATTTGTTGAATAAAATTCTTCATGGATTTTTCTTACAATCTCAATAATCTCAATAAACAAATTAAAAATATTAGAACTCGTCATTTTGACATGTCCCATAAACCTAGTGTTAAATTAGTTAAATTAGTCAAAGGTGCCCCCAAGCGAAATTGATTTTTGATCACACCATTCGACAGGGCTCCCAAAGAAACCCCTTCGTGATTGTTGGAATAATTTTATTTTACCAAAAGTAAATGATTCTCGCGTTAATATCGAATACTTCTTGGCTGTCGAAATACATTCGGCAGTGTAATTGCTAGCATTAAAAGGGACGACGCCGATTTGATTCAAGCGATAACCAGATCTACGCAAACGAGAAATACCGGTAATGTGGTTCTGAGAAATGGAATGGTTCCGTTCATAAAGGTTCCTGTATTTCGGCGAGCGTCGAAATGAGCAAATTAATAATCGAGCGACGGCAGCACGGGTCGGGAAAAACGGGTTCGAATTTGCACGTAAGTAACGAGCCGCGGACTCGTTCCTGCGCTGCCGCCAAGTTTCTCGTTGGCCGCATACTTCGCGATGCAGCGACGGAAAAAGAGCCCCGCGAAGTTCCGAATTGCCTCCGAAACTAAATTTACCACGGTGCGAAACGGGAGAGGACGGCCTGTGTTCCGAAGACCGAAGAAACCTATCATGAATTTCCGCGTTTCTCGGTTCTTTAGCCAGAGGAACGCGAACGAACTTAAAAAATAAGGGGAACCCAGTTTTCTCTAATTTCACGCGGTCGAGACATTCAGAACATCCTATCTAAGTCAGATATCTAAAAAATCACCGATCACACGGTAGGGTGGGGATAAAAATCCCGTTTTCCGCGTACAGTCAATCCAAAAAGTATTTGAACACTTTTGAGAAAAATCCTCGTTATTTCCACCGAGATATTTTCGTTAAAGAAAATAGTAGAACAATAAATCTGGTCTCATTTTACAGCTAGAGACTTCTAACCTCAACGGGTGGAAAATTGAAGAGATGTTTTCTCTCAAGAATGCTACCGATTGAAGCGTCTTTGAAAACATTAACACTAAACCTACCGACAGTGCTTGTATACCTATTACTACCGTGCGCGGTCAAAATGACCGATTCTTAAAGAAAAGTTATTGTTAATATAATTAAATGTAGATAACAGTCAATTTGTTGCTGAATGAATTAGTAAAATGAACAACTTCCATAAAATTGTACGAAATTGTACGCAGATGTTTGAAAAGGTCAATTTGACCGGCCGTGCCAGGTTTAGTGTTAAAAAATATTTATCGGTGAACGAATCAACGATGGGTTTTTTTGAGATTGAAGCCCCTCCTGTGCAAGGATGTAAAAAATTACGATCTTTGGGCTTCGTACGTTTTTGATTTATCAAACGATGAAAAAATGAATGGAGAACAATTTTTAAAGGAAAAGCTACAATAAGTAAAGGAGAAGCTACAATATTCAAACCCGTGGTGGGTTCAAGCACGAAAAATATTTTCCAACATTTTTATAAGAGTTTCAAATTCATAGCATTTTTTTGGAAAAATGTGTCTTCAGTTTCGCACCTGTTACATTATGTGAAAATTTCTCAGAAGCAAGTTTTAACGTTTTTTGAAAGAAGAAGCTTCAAAGCTTCAAAATGAGTCCAATTTCATTTCTGTACTATTGTTTTTTACAAAATTACCACAGATTAAATACTGACATTTTTTCCAGCATCGGAAGGGGCCTAACCGGTTAAGAGAGACGAAAACGCCCTTCAGCCAATATTGGCCAAGAAATAGATCGCTCGATAGCTTACCAAGAATAAACCCTTTTTACTAAGATTCAGCCCTATATCTCGTCCATAAGGGTAGTTATGGGGAAAGAACGAAAAACCAGTTTTTGCCCAATTTTTCCCACTTAATCGTATCTAAATATTCTAAAAAAAATCTGACATATCAAACACGCCGAACCACATATTCGAGAATTTTTTTCCGATTTTTCGGTTACAAATTCTGGCCGTAAAAAATGAAAAATACGAAAAAGATCGAAAAAATACAGACTTCGTATCGAAGTTTAGGAGCGACCGCTCCGGAAATTAATTCAATTAAAAGGTATTCCTATCAAAACTCATCCAATTTTTTAATAGTTTTTGCTAGGATTCAATTTTCAATTTTTGTAGACTTTGAAGAAAGTGGAATCATTGATGTCTTTTGCAGTCTTTGCAGATTCAAAGTACAT
This sequence comes from Halictus quadricinctus, assembly GCA_028454245.1. Lineage (NCBI taxonomy): Eukaryota > Metazoa > Arthropoda > Insecta > Hymenoptera > Halictidae > Halictus > Halictus quadricinctus. The sequence goes on along the minus strand of CM052117.1, from coordinate 1,861,002 downwards.
AAAAATCGTACAAAATTCTATCGTATTTTGTGTTCTCGGATTATTTGAAATTTTTATAAACCATAAATGCATAAAGTTCAGCAATCTACTGATTATAATTCGAAATCTGGATCCGAATATCTGAAATGAGATATCCGGATGTCCAGATAGTACGAGCCCTAGTTCAAATATTTCTTGTAGCCGCTGTAAGTTTCGGTAAAATTTAATAATAATAATCTATAGATATACAATTTTAATTTGCATCAACTGTAACTATTATGATTTAATTTTAAAAGGTTTGTTGTTTTTTTAAATTGAGTTAGATGTCATTTTTAATGCATTGGTCGATACAATTCGTTATTTCTTACAAAAGAAATTGTAAATTTCGATAATTTTCTAATTTTGATATTTTAATGTAAATAAATAAAATATCTCCTGAATTTATGGATTCTATGTTCGTGGTTTATGATTAATATGTCCTTGTTTGTAGAGTACGACGATCTCCATCAATCAATGACATAAATGATTCGATTCAAAAGAATTCGATTCCCTGAAACCATTGCCACCTCATTTGCAATATTCCACGTTATTTTCTCGAAAAAATTTTCTCTCAAATTTCGACAATGATATAACACCACCATTCGGAGCAGATGGAAAGTATACAGAAAGATTCATAACTCACAGGGAACGTTATCCAACGTCCTCTTCTTTCCTCTGCTTTTGTGGAAACTTTACAGGTTTCTAGATGAGCAAAAAATAAGAGAACGAATTTCTTCTTTCTGCCGAAACACAAAAAATGGTTGATCTACCCTGTGAAAAATTCCATCGTCAACTTATTTTAGAAGCTTTTACAACCAAAATACAATTAAAATGTAATTAAAATGTACTACAAGAATATCGTTAAGGTAATTTCTTGGCGAATTAAGAAATGTACAAAATCTAGAAATTCGCTGAAATTCGTACACGAAATCAGGCTTCAGCAAATTTGATTTGTGATCAAGATAAAAAAGTAACGATTCGAAATAATAAATTATGTCCACCCACTTACGACTTTTAATTTGAAGGTAATAATGAAAACCTAACTTCCTTTTTTGTTGGAAACAATAATAAGTTATTATGCGGATTTTAGTTAGACTGTATTTCAAATTAGTAAAAATATTAGAGGAATTCAATAATACTGTTATATTATGTTCAATCTATTAAACATATTAAGAAAGAAAATAAATTTCCATCTTAATCCGGTTTGTTGCAATTCAGGTAGAAAATGTTTATTTTGCATAAATATCCGCAGTCTAATAATAACATATCAACGGTTATTCAAACAGTTTCCAACATTTATCCAATCATAAATTACTGATTCAAACATTGATTCAAGTAATGAAATAATTCGAGAAACAACCAATTATATCTCCAAATAAATAAACGAATTTTGAATCGATAGCGATCAAAATAACAAACGAACTAAGAAAATAAGTAGCGAATATGTACCGTTAACTTCAGCTCGATATTCATAAAAAAAGAAGTCGTTGCTGCTCTAAAATAAAGTTTCATTTGTCCGCCATTGTAGGAAGCACGGTCAATGAAGAAAATTAGGCTTCAGGAATACTTTAAGCATCGGGAATCAACAATCTAGCTATAAATATTCCGTTTCTCCTCTCAACGTTCCTATGCAACGAGAAGACTGTATATTCTTGACCAAACATTTGCAATTCAACGTTTTATTACTTGCCAACTACATCATCTCAGTTTCTTTCGTCGAGTCAAACGAAAGGTTCGACTTTCGTCGAGGCTTTTGCAAAGTTTCTACGCGTAGTCTATTTGCAAGGGCCGGGGAGAACCAATCTAAAAGACGACGTAAAGCTGAAGCAGGAAACGCTAGCGAAGAGGACTGAATCGCGGAAAATCCGTCGAGAGACTACAGCGCCGATAAGTTTTCCGGGCATTGTTTTGCTTATGAAGCAACCTGTACGAGGGGATCCCGGGTTCGTGCGCGTGGCGTTGAGAACGGCTGAAAAGCCGTCTCAAAAGGAAGGGAGGATGGGGTGAGCTAGAGGGGAGGGGGGTGGGGGGTAGAAGGGAGAAAAAGCGTGTGCAGCGGGGTTCAATTTCGACCCCTTTGGAAGAAGAGATATCGACGTCATTCATAGCCCAGGCTTTTCGCGCCCTCTCACCGTAAGGGGAACGTAATTATAGGTATCCCTTTCATCCAACTCCGGAATAGATAGATTCAGCCGGCCAACTAATCCAGCTAATCCCTCTTCTAGGCTTTCGTCGGCGTGCCCTTCGCCCGGGCTTCGATCCTATCAGACGATGCTTATCATTTCGCGGCTGGTTTTATTAAATGGCCGCCGGTGACAGTTTCGACGGGCACGTTCTCGAGAATTACGTGTCTGCTCCAAGGAGCGACAGGAATCCGTTGATCGATAGACAGCTCCGGCGTCGACTAAATTTCATCCGACTTCGACGCATCGCGATTCAATTAAATACATACAACTCGAGATAATTACGTTACAGCGTTTAGCCTCGGCACGAGACAGACAAGGGAAACATTTTTGATCGATTAACCCCCGTAATTGGATATTCCGGCTTTCATCGGCTAAATTAATAGGTCCCGGTTGTTGTGCACCGGTGTTTAGTATTTTCCGGTACTTTTGCCCTTTTGTCGTGCACCGATATTATAGGCCGCGCAAGCTTGTTGTGTAATTGATCGACATTATGTTCGAGCGGGGCGTGATGGTACTATTAAATTTTTAGAAACGCTACGCATCATGCGGGGTGGGGGGTGGGGGGCGGTTCGATCCTATGGAAATCGTCACGCGAAAGCGTATAGTTACGCCGGGACTCGTTCGTATCGAGCACTGTAATTAAATAGCACAGTTTAGTATGCGGCTCGAATTCATTGAATAATTAAGGACATCGGTGTGAATCGAATGAATTGACAAAATATCATTCGCGCGTCGTGAAGCTTTTATTCCACGCAGAACGGTGCCAGGGAATAAAAATTTGGATGTAAATTATCTTTAATTCCATTCGCGTTGTGTGAACAAGCGCAAAACGGACAAGTGAAATTTTATAAAGTGCGAGCCATCTTGCAAATCCCATTTGTATAGATTAACGTCATTCAACAATTGTAAACTTTTCCGCGTTTCGACGCTGATCAGGTTCCACTGTATCGATTTTCATGCGCCGCGTCGAGTACACATGTATTTTTTCACTCAAAACTCGACAGAATGATGTGAAAAAATCTTAGATAAATTTTCAAGGTGTCGTTGTTCGATCTTTAAATCTCTGGTGGTTAACGAAACAAATTTTTTTCATTTTTCAGTTTCTCGTCCGCTAGGGTAAGGGACCCAATTACTGTGGGATAACCAATTACTGTAACTATATTAATTACACTTATTTTTAAAGCATTGTGCACATTAAGAAAGAGATATATAACATATATTAATTGACTTTACTGAAAAAACTTAATATTCATTATGCTTTAAAAATAACAGTAATTGGGTCCCTTACCCTGAATATCATGAATTTTTTTGCATATGAAACACGAATAACATGCAACGTTGGAAATGATAATTATCGAAATTCATATGAAGCAATTTTTATTCGCATTTGACCAATATTTATGTCGACTGAAATGTTTACCATATACAAGTCGATATCGAGATACATATGCGCTAAATATTGGTGAAAAGCGTGAATATAAATATCATTTTTAAAACGTTAAACTATAAGGCCGATTCGATTTGTATAAATTATTTTTACACGAAAAAGAATATCAGAAAGTTTATTTTTGTACTTTTTCCGACTAACGAGATATGTAATTTAAACGAGGTATTCGTAGATCAACAATAGATTCTTATATAGATATAATCCGATTTTTATAGATTGTTTGTTAAAAACTGAAACAATGACATTTTCTCAGCGGTTAAAAGGCTCGTAATGAAGAAACTTATTAAAAAATGTCCTTGATATTCGTTAATGTTACAGTCTTGTATTTTGTAAAATAAATCGATGAAACGATGCTAATAACTGGACTCCGGATTTTTATGCAAAATAATCCTCATAAATAAACTGCGGATGTTTATGCAATTTCCACTTTTTGTAGACAAATTTGAAGAAAAAAGAATGAAATAAAATCCTATTTTCCATGGGAACAGCCTCTGTAGCCACCCCCCTCCCTAAATAGAAATCCCATTAAATTCTATCGAATTTTATATTATAACATTTTTTGAAAATTTTTATAAGCCATAAATGCATAAAGATCCGCAGTCTACTCATAGAAAATGTAAAATACTAATCGATTGCAAGACATAGGAGCTATATATAAATTTATATTTTTCACTAATAATTTTAATGTAGTGAAAATAATGTATTAATACTCTGAAAGTTTTTTAATATGTTCATTGTTATTCATATTTGTCGTAAATGCATAACATCCGGAGTGTACTAATGACGTTAATCATATCAATACATGCAGGATATTACACGATAGTTTGAAAATAATTCTGTTATAATTCATGGGTATAACAATTCAGCTGGTCTATGAGCAATCGATGATGCAGGATATTAATTTCTACTGGTAATTAATGGCGATCGCGATACCATAAACTGGATTATCTTGAAAATTATTACTATAATATGTGCGTATTTGAGAACAGGCTACATCTTTGTTTATTCGGCGGAGCGTAAAGCGAAGCAATAAGCATTGTTTCAACATAGAGAAATTGCAGCCTGTTTACAACGAACGCATATTAACACGGATCGTTGCAACTCAAGGGACTTTATCCGAAAACCAAAAGTGAACTAGCTTCAAACATTCTATTACAAAGGATATTGTGCAGACAAACGAACCAATAGACTAACAAATATAAATATTGCAATCAAATCCTTCGCTACGTTCCAAAACCTATACTCGTACAATTAAATTCAAAATTATTGTGCAAGGTACAATTCAATACACAATTATTCTTATTTTCATGACAACATGCTACATTCGTCGACAGAGAATTTAAACCAAAAATGAAACTAAAAAAGAAATGGAAAATCTAACAAACAATGTAAAGGAAATAATCTCTGTTTAGCTTAAATTTTGCATAACATTCCTATTCGCAAACTGCATAAAATCAAATTTCGAATTCTATTATTTAATTCTATTAGATCAAGGATCTCTATTATGAAAATTAATGATATTTTTATATTCTTTTTAGAACAAGAAAACATCACTTCACTTCTGTGAAGCGCAAAATATGGAAATTGGAGTTAACATGAAAATTTGTTTGTTCCTATACAAATTTACGCATCTTTTTAAATCACTCTTTGGAACACCCTAATCAATTGCCTAAGCAATTTAGTGTCAAAGCATATAAATGGTAGAAAATGAACTAAAGTATCTAACATGCAACTAGTAAGTTAGCTAAAGTAACTAAAAATAAAGTAAAAGTAAAAAATTTCTTCGATCGAGGTTTCGTTATTTTACGGACACAAAATAAACTAATTGTTCTAGCTTTCAAAAAAAAAAAAAAAATTCAAATCGTGTGTTAAACCAATATTATAAAATTATCGTATGTTTAAGAGCGTCCGAACATTGATAAGAGTCGCCGTATAAAAGAAATTATTTATTAATTTTGACCCTCTTGGCCGTTGTGGCGGCGTCGCTTAACCCATTTGCATCGTTAGCGTATATATACACTCAATTTCCCTGGTCACTATCACGGGAGTGTGTATATATGCGCTCAATTTATTTTATGTTATAATGCTGAAATATGAAGTTGTTTTACTTGTAGTCATTTTTGTACTTAAATATAATAAAAAAGAAATTTAGTGATAAAGGCCTTCTTTTTATATTTCCTTATGATGCAAATGGGTTAATTGAATATTCCATGTGCAGGAGGTTTCCCAGGACACGAGCTCTCGACGTTATCAGATCCAACTAGAAGGATTTGCGTCGGGCGTGACTCGGCGCAGGCCGGGTGCGATTCGACGCGCTCGATAATTCAACGGAAAAAATAACACACGGCCTATCGGGGGAGCGTGCAACTCGCTTCTTAAATACGTCAAATATCAACAGGTTGTTGATGCCGGTGACCGTGTTTTGTGGTTATTTAGCCCGAGCCCCGAGCAGGTAAGTGTCACGTATGTACGTGCCTGCAGGTACAATTCGAGCCGGCCTACGTGATTGTTTTCGAACGCGGTGGCTCGCGAACCCATGACAAAGGATCGTGTTTGATAATTAGAAATTCTGATTACTGTTCCCGCCAGCTGTCCCCATTGTTTGCCGTCGTTTCTATTGTTTTTCCCAATTATCGATAATACACCGGTGATCCTCCTTTTCCCCGGTGAATGAGAAAATCGGAGCAACGAATATTTCGCTCAATTACTCCCGATGAGATTGATTATGATAGACCGATTTCAATAGGAGCATGAAAATCATCGGTAAATTGTTTTTGGTGGTTGTTCCGTTTCAAAACACCTTGTAGAAATATAAACACGGACGCTGTATCGCGTACTCATTGATCTATGACGATCAGATTAATATATTTTGAATAAAGAAAATCAAATTAATTTTATGCATAACGGCGTCTAAAATTATAACATATCATATTGATATCCGAAGCATTTATGACTTTTCAAATGACTTTTGTGGCAATAATAGACGGTTATTGCTGGGAGATCGTTACAAAAATTCATGCGAATGGCGAACGAAGTAACAATTTTTTTGTTTTTAAAATAGTTTATCAGGACTATTGATTTTAGGTGTGTAATAATTTCACTGGCAACTCGATAACTCTGTAATCGATCCATTCGCACATAGTCTGCCTATAAGATTCTAAACGGCGGCTAAACTTCACGTTAGCAACCCAGAAATTTTTTACTTTTTACTACATAATCATGTACCTCTTGACGAGAAAATGCCAAAAATCAAAGCTTCAAGGCGAGGAATTCACTGGTTCAAAAGTCATGCGTGTTTAAAGTTGAGCGATTATACTTTGTTCTAGAACAATCTATCTTCGAACACTAATTAAAACGTAGAGAATCATCGGGATCTCAAAGAGAAGGTATAATCAATGTTGGTTGGGACTCGACAAACGACGCGAAATGCGGAACACACACCAACATGGCGACGCCCCTAACCGTCAAAAACGTTTAACACGATAAACGCTACATCGGTCCCAGGGGACCGACATCAAACTTTCCGTTCATGCGGCCTTCTCGCGGACCAACACTAGGTTTTTCGTTTAGGCGACGCGTCGGTAATTCTGAGAGGTGACTTCTGATTAGACACAAGCTTGCAGTTACTTGCAGCGTGAGCGGAAAGTCCACGTTTAACGTGTTAAAATCGCTCAACTTTAAACACACATAACTATTGAGCCAGTGAATTCGTCGCCTCAAAACTGTTTTGACTTACCGTCTCCGTTGTTCGCCTACCTCGACCAAGGTCGTTCGTCCCGGGAATGGGTCTCTTTTGCGTCGCCTCCAATTTGCACTCGCACTTTCACAACTAATTGACCACGACCAGCCGAAACGGGAGCCAACGCGACAATGACCCTTCGATTTTCGGTAACGCGACGCGTCGATCTTTCTTTCCCCCACCCTACTCGACTGGTCCCCGGACCATTCCGCGAAATACCATAACAGTCTCGCCCTCGGTCAGGGTACAAACACACCTCTCACCCCATAACCCCATTTGGAGGGGGGGATGGTAGGACCGTGAAAGGGTCGATTGTTTGATAGGGGGTTTCCCCCTTCAGCGCCTCCGGGTTGTCTGGCCCGTGTGCGGTGGTCCCTTTTCCAAAGTACAGTCTTTTCTCAATATATGTCGCAAATACCTGGCTGATAAAAGTCGCAAAACTATCCCCACTACCGCGGTGTATACCTCGTAGAAGCTCGAGGGGCCTCGAACGCCGAGGAGTGGATCAAAGAATAATAGCATCTCCTCAACGATATATGTCGCTGACAAGACCCGTGTTGTCGACATATATCGAGAAAACACTGTACCCGTGCGCACGTCCTTGAAAATTGGCCGTACTCGGCGCGCGCAATTATTTGTCAGCTCTCGATCGATAATCGATACGATTTCGAAGGTGACGTTTAACCTAAACGACACCAAGCCAGTGACATTTTCATTCAGCATAGACTCTCATGGAAAATATACAGTCACTCGCAATAATATTCGTACACTTTTAAGAGGACGATAACGTTCAAAATTGATGCAGAATGTTTTTATTTTCCATAAAAATCGTTTTAAGAAATATTTTCAGCTTATTTACATCTTCAAATGAATGTCATTTCGTTAAAATGTATTTAGTCTTATACAGTAATAGTAAATTGAGTGACCGTAATGTGGCCCAGTTTCTCGGGACGAGTATTAAAAATTTATCGGGTGTATATAAATTTTTCTGTACAATTGCATTTGTACCTCACTGCAGCTCTCTTGTTTGTGAGCCTGATGAAGATGGAGTTTCTTCTGGTTCATAAAATAAAGTTCCGCGTCACGCGTTTGACAATGGAACAATGGTCGGGCCGAGTGACGGGAGTCATTACTTTGCCATGATAATGCCAGTAATAATTTCATGGCGGCGAAACGGAGATGGTCGACCGGGGTTATCTTTTAGCGAGAATTGAACGCATGCGCGTATTCGAATTGGGCCGAGTGCGCTCTCATACACGACGAACATCTCTGTTTTGATGAGAAAGCCATACCGTACATTCGCGTTTCATAACCGGAAGTTGTGACGAGCCCTCTGTATCGCAATTTGCATTTCATATTACGCCGGCGGGCGGGTTTTCGAAACTCGGGCGTCCCATCGATGGAAACACCGCGATAATATCACGGAAGTTTGTCGAAGTTCGAGCAAATACCAGGCGTTTACGCTCTTTAATATATATGCTTCCGCTCAGAAACCATCCGATCGTAGTTTCGAACACGCAAACGCGGATTCCTTGAACGTCCCTTGCGTTTGCTTCTTATAGACCGCTTCAAGAAAACAACAGCGATCTTTGTAAATTGAGTTTCGAGAGAGTGATGTATCCTACAGTTCCGATTAATAAGCTGTACACAGGGTATACCAACTATATGAAATCAGCTTGCGTATTCAAATGCTCCATCTGCTCAAAACGTTTCAGTTTGAGAAATTACTGTTTCTCCGATTAGAATATGAAACCGACAGCCTAATCACTCATCAAATGGTATAGCCGGACATTTTCCCCCAAACCGCAATGATATTTTTTTATTCGATAGAGCTCTAAAAAAAAACCCCAAAATGGCTAGTTTCAAATCGGCATTCAAGAGTAGTTGCAGGGTGTGCACGGTTTAATGAATTATTTTTACGGTTTCGCTTACTAAACAATTACGAACAAATTCATAAACATTCTACCTGCTAGCATACACGACTGTGAATTTTATCCGATTTTTTACGGCAAAATCGACGAAAATTTAATAAATCTTCAAGGAAACTGAAAATGTTAACTTACTTCGCGACTAATTTATAAACGATATTTCAATTTATGTTTAAATTACAAGTGAATTAGTAAAGTACAGTAGTCTTGATCTAAGGCCAATACTCGGGTCCATACTGTGACATAGATCGTGTAGGTCTACGTTTGTTAAGTGTCATTTTAATCAGAAAAATGCCACAAATAAGTTGGTGAAAGTCCCATAAAAAATAATGAAAAATACAGAAGTTTTGTAACTGGATTAATAGCGGTTCACTTTACGCAATTGGAGCTTCTTGACCCCCCGCAGGTATGCCCCCAGTGGAGGGGATAGGCGAACTGACTAAGATCGTGTAGCTCCGTTCGGCTTGGATAAGACTTTACTGTACTTTGTTTTTGCACTTCTAACATGAACCTACGAGGTTTCGCTTGACCGGAACAATAGTATTACAACGCAGCCTATAGCTAGAAGACTTCATTTCAACAGTCGACAGCATACATAGCAGTAATCAGCAATCATAATTTTTTTAATTCATTTTTACGTAGTTTGAAGTAACCAGGGATCACCATTTATTATATTTCATCGTCCTAAATAACTCTATCTGGCGAAATTTTAATTAATTATACCAAACTCAATGAATGTTAGAGAAGTCACATTTAACCACTTTCTTCATTCATGCATGAACAGATAAGCTTCTTCTAGTCTGACAGCACATTTATCTATACTACTTCTGACATTACATATGGCTCGACAGACACATATCTGATCAACGGCATTTCTGTATCACATGAACAGTTTTGCTGCAGTAAATACCTCCTTGAACAAATAGAACACTGGATTAATGGTAAGCATACTGATTCTTTTAAAGGAAATATATCGGAGTTATGAAAATCACTATACGTGCTTATTGTATTTGTCGTTGTTTTCATTGAGTGAAAACTGTAATCAAAATTGAAAGTATGAATTTATTAAGTTTAATTTCTCATCAAAGATATATTGTAACATTGATATTAGACTAAGCATTTACAACAAGCAAAATCGTTAAAATGCAACTAAATACACGTGCCAAATTTTATAAATATTTCATCTTGTTTGTGGCCAGACAAAATCTTCGACGAAAAGTAACAATTATCAATTCATTGCAATTACTGAGATAGAGTTTGATGTTTATTTACATAATTGTTTACATTGTAATAATTCGATGAAATAAATTCAACTATGATCATTTATCATATATTGCAAAAATAAAATTATACAGTTACACAAATTAATGATAACTTATAGATCTGTTTTTAAACTATTAATTAACAAAATACATTCTCCTAGAATGTGTTGAGAGCTGAGTTTCTCATTAAAAAGTGTACAATTTTGCCGTTGATAATCATCAGAATTTAACTCCACCAGTTATTAAAATGTTTGAGCAAATATCTTTCTCATTCGAAATTATTCAACCCGTCGACACAAATAATGGCAGACAAAAAGGTACATGTCAAATATTTTTGTCCGCACTACGTCCTGCTAAATGTTAATGCATGTTCCTTTGTTATGCACAATGATCAGGACTTCAATATTACCTGTCTGGCTAATGTCGATGTCATGCCCCTTGTCTCGTACTACTTATTCGATTAATACCACCTTCATACTACTTGTTGAATTAATGTCGACTTCATCCTACTGGTCTGATTGCATACAAATCCATTCTACTGTCTGTCATGTAACTGATAGGAGTTTATTAACCCCTCGGGCTCGACATCAGTACTGATTCAGAGGAATATTTCAAAATTGATTACAGAAGGTCAGATTATTATTAGGCTGTCGCATACGGAACGTTCCGATTTTAGAATGCAAATATTATAAAGCGTTTCGATCAAGAAATACTATTACCGTCTGCAGATTTAAGAAAGCTGATCCTTAAACTTCTACTTGTAAATAAATTTAAAAACTAATTTTACTTGTAAATAAATTTTATTACGCCGTCCCTCAATGCGATTGTCGTTCATTCTTATTGTATTCGTGGACAAACAACCTATTGACAATTATGCGAATTTTGGTGACAGTGTATTCAATATAAAGTAGTTGTAACAAACAACTTTTAGTATATTCTCTGTAATTCCGAGCGATTGCAATATTTTCAAAATTTCATTTTTGCGTCATGTAGTACACTAATTGTTCCGATATTCCAAAGAAATCAAATCGTATGGTCCAATATTTAAAAAGTTATCTTTCTAAGAGTCTTTCTGAATATTAATAATAGTCAAGGTAAAACTTCACTTTGGCAACCCAGAAATGTTTAACTTTTTAAAATATAAACCTGCAGATTTTTACAAGAAAGTGCCAAGCATCCAAGTTTTAATGTCAGGAAATCACTGGTTCAAAAGCTGAGCGATTTTAAGCGTGTCTGAGAGATAATGGCGCCACCAAGTTAAAAATTTCTCAGTCGCCAAGGTGAAAACCCACTGTAATATTATACATACAACTATGGTCCATTGTTAGATGTTTTCATTCAGTTTGTCCAAGTACACAATCATCAAAAACGTGTCGTTTACGTTCTTTTATTATTATCCATCTTCTACGACAAAAAACAATGTCCTTGGCTCGGTCGCGCTCTTCTCTTTGCACGAACATATTACCATCATTCATACCATTATCTGGGCTTCGAAAAAGTCGGAAAAACAGTGACAAAGGGATTCAATGGTAGAACCGATGACAAATGAGACGGAGCAGCGTCTGGTATGCTCGGAACACGAACTAGACCTATATTCACACCCCCCACCCCCACCCCTGCGATCCCATTCCGTAATTAAAAAGGAGAACTGGAAGAAACCGGAGTTTCTCCGGTCCTCGTGGATATCGATCCCCTCTCGATCTTTTAATAAGCAGTTAACACAACTCAGTCATCGGAATTTACTCGAGCCGAGGCACCGGCTCATCCTTGTAACAGACAAAGGGATTCTCAGAGTGGCAATTAGTATGCCGACATTACGACCGACATAGATAACTAAGAACGTTATTATCCGCAACCAAAAGGAATAACTCGATATCAGTTTTCACAAAGCCGCGAAGGGATTCGGTGGCCGACGGAATGAGCGGAGGCTCTCCGGTTACAATACTTCTATTCATTCCTTTGAGAAATCACTTCTAAACGAGCCGGGAAACAAAAGCGGAACAATAAAACACCGAGTTCTCCTTTCCTTTGCGGCTGTCTCTTTGTTATAAATCGCGCTGGTTTCACTTAACACGAAACTTCACTTAGGTGTAATCTTCCCTTGGAGGAGCACTCGCTTCTTTTTCTTATTTTTCTTTTTTCTTTCTTTGTTCAATTCAATTGTAATGTTCGTTTTAATTCAATCACCAAGGAAAACAATGTGCGGTTCGCTCGTAACGGAGGAACTTTAGACCCTTTACTCGAACCGGCTGATATCCTAATTGGATGGGATGGTATCTGGTCGGAATAGAAAAGAGTAAGTAGCTAAGGATTAGCATTTTAAGTAGGTTCCCTTCCCTTTGATATTGAGAGGAATTTTTTCCCGGGGCACACGTGGCAGAGCACGTCGAACAATCGAAATTGATTTTTTAAAGGATCATTTAAAGTTCAGAATTCAAGCGAAACCGCCTCGGCGACCAACGTGAATTCCGTCCGGAATTCAATTTGTTACGCGGTTGTGTCGAGTAAGCCGATCCGACAGGAAAAATATCCATACTTTCGAGCACTCATTAAATTAATGTAATTACCACCTGACTCGGGCGCACTCCTCTCAACAACTTTTTAGGTCACTTACTGTTCCCCGGTTTCTGAACAATGGATTTGATTAACTTTCTCCAGAAATCAATCGAACTCTGAAATAACGGGAAAAAGTTTCCAGAGAATGCTACGATGGAATACTAACTTCCTACGATTACGATGCAGTCAAGTACAATTAACTCTTCCATTGCTATTTAAAGGATATTTTTGATTCACCATCACTAATACATATACCTTCATTTTTTTTAGGCAGAAAGCGAGCAAGGGCATTATTTGAATAATAATATACAGTGAATCAAAAAATTATTTGAATTTTCTATTTTCGAGTATTCGTCAACATTTAATTTATGACAATTTCGTTTAAAAAAATAAACATTAATTAATCTGGTCTTAGTTCAAAGCTTTTGGCTTCCATTTTTACATCATTCATTTTTATCCAATAATTTTGCACGACGTGATAGGTGCAAAACCGAAGACATGTAGAGACATTGGAAAATTTTAATCGTGAATGAAAATTGGAGCCTTCTTTTTACAATGACATAAAAAAGATTGGCGCGCGACCTTTTTTAGTCGTTTTATTGAGGTTTGAATGAAAAGTGTACGGTCAACTTTACAGTGACACAGGGTATACCTTGAGGGCTACATACGACCAAACTCGTTCTCCATTTTTTATCCACAAAACAGTGAAAAAAATCGTACTTCACTCGTACTAGTAAACATCGTTTTCAAATGCATGGAAGATTCATTTATGAAAAGAA
>CM052117.1:1835794-1846587 GCA_028454245.1 Halictus quadricinctus | reverse complement strand
TTTTTTTTTTGTGGCAATTGTATGTCGCATTATATTGTAATTGGATTTTTATGTATTAGCGTCAACGTGTTTTTAAAGGAAATTGAGGGTTGATGGCGTGTCGCCACTTGATCTTCAAAGAATTTATGATAGGGTCTTAGCCTGCCTTCGATCATGAAAGAGAGTGACTGGAACTAATAAGGGACGATCCTAAAGTGACATCTTCAGACCTTAATGAAGCTTTGGGAGGACGTAGATCTTGCAAAAATATTAGACACACTTTTTTAGCGACCATCGTTCATTTTCAAGTAGTGTAAATAGCGCTCAAGAGTGAAAATTATGTTCCACTAAACGTACTAGCTTTTAGCGCTAGGAGAATGGTTTAAATTTAATAAAAAAATTTGTTTAAAAAATAACAATTTTTGTTTATTATTTCGTTAATCAAATGTAAAGACGTTTTCTCCAATATTTGTGTAAGAAAAGTGTATATCCAAATACAAAATACAGAGAAATCGAAATTTTTATCTTTGCGTTTTAAAAAACGTTGTAATATTATTTTTCATCATTTTCTGTAAAGCAATGGTTTCAGGTGTAAATAAATAATCGGATAGGAAATTTGTACAATATTTGGAATAATTATGTGAAGGTGCCATGTAGTATATTACTTTTAGTAATCAAAAATTGCTAGTGCAGGTATGACAATACTAATTGTCATCAACCGCCGTGTCGCGTCGCTGGAGACAGTGTAGGTGATATTTGACCCACTCACATTTAAATAATTCTACAAAATATTTAGAACGTTGAGTTCGTAACATGGCGTTCTGCAAGTTACGACTGTGAAAGGAACGTTCTTTTGACAATCTCCTTATTAATATAATTTTACAATATTCAGGAAGCAGAAAACTGTGCAAATTTGTATTGCACATGAATTTTTATTGAAACAAGGTAAAAGTAGCTCAAAGGATTTTATGCAGTTTTTGTGATTGTTGGTTTAGCTGTTAACGTGTTTGTACGTAGCGAGAGGTCAGGGGTCAATGAATATCGTGAGAACAATTTCATGCTGTTACGTATCCTCGCTTCCCTTTGCCTGTTCCAATAGATTCTCGTTTCTGATGATCGCCTTTCGCAATTAATGGTCGAAACGATTACAATCTCAGGATTCATTGAATCGAGCTCACAGAGAGGCGCTTTGTACTACGTTAAAAAAGGTCTATTGAATTTATACTGTGTCTCCTGCTAAATAGTTTCCCTCTGAAGCTATACCCTTTTGACAACCGTCTAGCGGAAACATTCCAGGAAGCCATTCTTTCATACCCTTTCCAGCTTTTTGTCGAGTTCCGAGACACGGTGTCTTTGTACAAAGCAACAGGACACTCATGTAAATGAAAATCGATTTCGTCCTCTTGAATACGCAACAACAAACCTGAACGATGTGTCCGCGCACATATCAATTCCAAAAATATTTACGACAGATCTAGAAGCGAGAGAGGTATGTCCAGTGACACGAGCATACAGGGTGTCCCAAAATCGATGTACTTCCTTGAAAGGGATAATTCCTGAGATCATTTGAAGCAACTTTTTCCTTTGCGAAAATGTTCTCCGCGGCTTTGTTCAGGAGTTATTAACGAAAAACACGGACCAATCAGAGCGCGGCTATAGCCAGCTCCCGTCGAGCGTGGCGTTGGCATTGGCTGAGTCAGAATCCGCCTGCTGCATCTGCGCTCTGATTGGTCTGTGTTTTTCGCTAATAACTCGTTAACAAAGCCGCGGAGCATATTTTCGCAAAGGAAAAAGTTACTTCAAATTGCGTCAGGAATCAGCCCTTCCAAGGAAATACAACATTTTTGGGACACCCTGTATAAATAGGGAAATATGCAGTCGTCGATTTACTTTCGTGTTACAAAATTGAATTTGAATCGATTTTTTAGAGATACAGGGTTTTCTCGATATATGTCCATAACAAGGGTCTAGCCTGGGACATATATCGGCCAGGTAAATCAGCGGCGTACCGTTAATTTTAGGGCCCTGGGTTAGCACTGTTCAGGGGCCTGCCCAATTAACACAAATTAACTCAAATACCAAAAGTGTTTATATAATTTACTCTTTCTTAAGTTTTTCATTTAAATTGTATTTATTTTTTCGATTTCGAAGAGGGCCCTGCAACCATAAAGCCCATGCCTAGATTTGCCGCTGACGTGAATTCAGGGTAATAATTGATCACGGAATGCATACATGAGCGAGCGTAATTGTTCAAATCAATAGAACGAGCAGAATTCAGTGTGACAGTAACGTAGTGTGACGTTTTCAAAGAAGTGCGAATATAAGTATAATAAACTTATTTTCCACAAAAATCCTACATACATTTTTTCAACGAAAAAAGTTGGGTTACACAGAGTTAATAAAATCGACCTCGATTTCACTCCATTCGTCTTTACAAGTAACTTAATACAGTGCATTCTCGATATATGTCAACAACACGGGTGTTACCAGCGACATATATCGTCCAGGAAACATACCCTGAGCCTTGTTATGTTTACACACCCCGGAGTCTAAGAACTCTCAAGCTTCGCGGCCCCTCACGGGGTATAACCCGCGATAGTGGGGATAATTCCGCGACGTTTATCATCCAGGCCTTGGCGACATATATAGAGAAATCACTGTATTTCGAAGAAATGATTCTGAGGCTTTTCCGAGACTTTTCGCTTTTGTTATCCTCAAGTAAAATGTAACGTTTTAACCGCAAAATTAATATCGTTTTGCGTTTTATTGCACCGTCGACAGACTTTGCGATCGTTCAGATAAAAATAAGACCGTGCAAGACTGTCCACGGTTATGCAGTTCGTACCGAATAAATCCTTCAAGTAGTGATCTGCAGTCGACAAGCACGAGGACCTATACATTTTCTGCGAATCCGACAGAATTCAAGCCCTACCTTATGTCCGCTAATAACGAAGCACCGGTTACGATACCTACGTAGATATATTCACCCCGGGCGGACCTCATAGGGTTCCAGCGATATACATACGTACACACGCGTACAGGGACACACACAGTGGCCGCGTGCGGTAACGAACAATGTCTCCAAGGGCCACGTCGTCTCATTAATCAGGGCAATCTCCCAGCACAATATTGAAAATTCCATTGTACAGCCGTGCGAGGGCCGCGCGTTCTCGGTCGACGACGCGACGAGATTTCAAGTATTTGCAAAAGGAGCAAACGGATATCCTTCGAATCCGGTCTTCCGTACTATCGCCCGACCCGTACACACATGGTTGCATACAGGGTGGTCCAATAGTCGTGATGCACAAAGGAGCAATTCTTCTGACCACGACTTCCGCTCCGTTCAAAAAGTTCGGTGGAATGATTTTTTTACTGGCATCTCGACAGCGTTGCGACGATCTGTACCGGACATGAAATATCGTTTATAGCCTTGACTATAAACAGACTAACTTTCACGAGCCTAAGATGAGCCGTTCGCTTGCAGCAACATCTTTAGTATGCCCATATTTCTTTCGGTCGTCACGCGTCTTCAACAATGTCTGGCGATCTTATCAAAGAACAAAGTGTTCAAGTTAAATATTCTCGTAAAACTCGGGAAAAAGGGAGCTGAAGTGGTTGCTGTCTTAAAACGAGAATACGGATAGAGCCTGCAACCATTTGCAAATCGGTAAAATGTACAGGTGCGCGGAAACGCGACAATGTCGGGTCGGGGCGGGTCCAGAATTTGATTCGGGATCAGGACAGGTTCGCGAAAGTTTCGGGATTTTCGAATGCATCGAGACACCCGAGAATTTTCGAGATTATTCTCGGGAATCCCGAATATGCTCGAGAATCCCGACAATTCTCAAGAACCCCGAAATTTTCAGGTTCTCGCATCACCTCCAGTAAAAAGGACTCGAGAAGGAAGAGAAAGAAAGTTTCAGTTTAAAGCAGATTAATAGCATGCGACGCCCGAAGGTTACTACAGACCAACATGGCGGCGCCCCTTACAAAAACGCTGAAAATCGCAGGTCTTTACACACGCATAACTTTTGAACTAGTGATCTCCTAGAATTGAAACTTGGATTTTCGGTATCTTCTCGCCAAAATCTACAGGATTACATAAAAAAAAGTTAAAGATATCTGGTTTCCTCAGGTGAAGTTTAACCTACATATTTCTTAAAAGCCAAGACTCCAAGATTCGCGATAAGGTAGAGTGATTACGTTACCGACAAAAATATGCGAAAAATGGTTTTACGTGCCTCAACTTCTCGTTGTTATATGACAATATTTTTCGCTGGGAAAGGGCTCATTCGAAAGAGGAAGGTTCAATCTAACGCGCGCTGGTCATGCGCTGACGAGATTATGCAGATATTTGGTAATATAAGCGTTAAAAGTAGGCCAAAAATTGACATTTTATGAGTTTTCTGGATGATATCTCCGGCTACAAATTAAGCTATATTTTATCTTGAATCTCTGCGAAATAAAGCCAAAAACTTGAAGGATGTTTCTGGCGTCAGAATTCATAATATCGATAATAAAGAGCAAAAAATGTGATAAGCGTAGTCACAGACTTAAGACCCGTCGGATCGAGACCAAGACGTATTAATAATTTACATTGAGTATTTAGAAAATGTGGTTTAGGTACCGCGTGGCTAGGAAAGTTCTGATTATCGAAGGTAAGCATGAATTATTTGTTGTGTTTGCGTCGCACGGTTCAGCCGTAATTAAAGTAATTTTCAATTAAAGCTTAAGACCGGCCAACTTGTGCTACTTATAACCATCTCCTTATTTTCACTCTTTGCCTGTGGCTCTTTGCATGCCATCGTTTGCGTCTGAGAATGCAGAACCAGCAGCTATTTCCATCATCGTCACGTTTTACCCACACATAATGGTCCACTTGAAACCGACTTAATTGCTCTTAATTTCTATCGAAAATGTAGAACACGTAGCGAATAAAGGCGCGACCGCGTCTGATAGCCGCTAAACGCTTAACTTAAAGATCGATTAGAGCCTGGCTCGGTCTGTCGTTTCGTTCGTGGATACTGGAGAGCAGGGTCTTGTACCGCGATTTATCAATGACACGGATGAGAGAGGATGACGATTAATAGCGCTTTAATGTGGCCCGACTAAGGTGGAATTAATGGCCGTTGTATAGAGGAGATTCGTTTTCGGGAATCGTTTCGAAGCCTCCCACAAGCTTGTTCGAGGAAATGAAACACCTCGTATTATTAGAGTTTAGTTTACAGTTTGATCGTTGCACAGTGAATTCTCGATATATGTCAACAACACGGGTGTTGTCAGCGTCGTATATCGTGCAGGAGACATACCCGAACCGTGTTATGTTTACACTCTCGAGTTTCGTTGACTTTCACAGGATATACTCCGCGATAGTGGGGATAATTTCGCGACGTTTATCATCCAGGCCTTGGCGACATATATAGAGAAATCACTGTATGTGCCGGTGATTGTTAAAGTGAAGTAACTCGTGTTTTATATTTTCGAGATATTTACATTTTTACGTCTAATTTGATAGAAAAATATGTTAAATAAATTTTCGTTTCAGAATTACTCATATTCAGAGTGTTGTCACTTCATGAAAAAACGTGGTAGGATATTCGTTCTGGTTTTATTTTAAAGTTTGAACCTTCTCGTTTCGAAACCCGTTGTTTGTTTCAAATTGTTTACAGTATCGAGCGGGTGAGAAAGTAAACAAGCTTTTTTATTTCAAACATACGTTCGTGCCGACGTGAATAATTCCTTTTAATGAATAAATCTAACACGGTTATGAATATTCGAGTGTCGTCTTTAAAATGAGCCCTCGTTGCTGAACAAGTCATTGAACATTTAATGAAAAGTGTGAACGAAATGCGACTAGTTTACATTATTGTATAAAAATAACAAGAATATTTCTATCCAAATTTTTACAGAAGAAATAAAGTTGAATAATTCCCTATCGGTGCATCTTTACACTCTAGTAAATTAAAAATATTATACCACGTTTGAACGGGTCCCGTAAACCTAGTGTAAATGTTATTTGAATAATTGCCAAATGCCTGGTATAACAATGAATGTTACAATTAGTGTTCTGAAATCTAGTCTTGTGTTCAGCTGTTCTTGAAATAAGAAGTTTTGATTGTAACAATATTGTAACAATATAAGTGTATACACTGCATCCATGTTCCTTTTTGATCTTCAACGTACATTTTGTAAATTGAGACGTATAGAGAGGTAAGGTAAACTTTGGCTATGTTTAGCTTCAGCATGAACAAAGCCGCATAATGATCTTAAGATTGTCTTGGTGCAGTGCAGGATAGAAATACGAAGCAGTACTTAAAACATTATCACTGAAAATAGACAACGTAATAATTAAGTTTTTATTGTAAATAAAAAGGGAAAACATAATTTTTATAGATTTGAGACATCCATTACACGTACTTCTATTACACTATATGTACCCATACGGTTGACTAATAAACAATTTAGCACGAAGCTTAGCGCTAGAATTGATTGGTATTTGCCAACCATGTCCAAAAGTGGCTAACCATTATCGATTGATTATCAGTGGCGGTCGGACGGAAAATTAGATATTCTATAACAAAAACACAAGTCTTATGGATTATATCATGTCACATATTACGGTATCCTGAATAGGTACAGTGAATTCTCTCTCATTTATCATTTATTTCATTTTATTCATTTATTTATTTAAAAAAATTTTTTTTATCATTTGTCATTTATTTTCCTTTTTTTTTTTAGGAAAAATTATTTTATACTTCTTAGTCCGTCTTAGGGACGTGGTATATCAAAAATTTATTTTATTTAAATAATTATTTTCTGCTTTTTAGTCTCGTGTGTGTTTAAAGTTTCAAGTCTCCAGCTCATCGGGAAGTTAGTTTAAAATCAATTGCAAAATTTGAATCAATTGTAAAATAATAAGAATGGTTAGGTTTCGGATGAATAATTCATTGATTCTGTGTGAAATCGTACATTTGTTTCAAGCGCCCGAATAATTCGAACGGCCACTGTATAGATCTCGAAATATTCAAATGCGGTTGTACGATCCGATACGGATCAAAGGATCTCATCTCGTGTCTACATTTGTCATCGGATCCCGTCCAAGAACATGCGACGGGGAAATAGCTACTGTATGGAAATCCGCGATCGATCGACGAAAAATTACACTCGCTCGTGTAATCAGAATCCACCTGGCCACGTTTCAGACGAAGAAGTGCGGATATTAATCACGAAACGACGGGCACGAAATGAAAAACATTTCACGTTCCTTTGACTAGCTCGTGGGTCCCCGGCAGGAGAACGTACCTCGCCCGTAATTCCACGATCCGACGCACACACATATATTCCCCGCGGTACGGTGGTAATATTTCCGCCGCGCGGATACATTAAACGCGTGTTATGCAAATTTTTCAACCCATTAGACGTCCGTTCCTCTGTCGCCAACGTCGCGCTTCCATTTTGGATCTGTGCATTAGTTACCCGGACGAATGGCGCTCATCGCGGCAACGTTCGATAACGCCCGCCATTACGTTCCCATAATATTTCGTCACGTTCCTGTTCGCGTTCGCGTTCCCGTCCCGATGATTACCAGCTACCACTGCGATAATATTTCCCGCGTTTCGGGAAACAGGGCTGTCCGCCGCGAGACTTGGAACACACATTACGGGACTCCAGAGTTGCCAGATCGGAGGATTTCAGGGGACACAATTACCCTCTCTCTACTGGATTAGTCACGTGACATTATTTAGGAGAGAGTCCCCAGATTAAAGGTTGTCTCCCCACTCTACCTTCCCCTTCAACGACGCTATTCCCCCACGCTTCCGCTGCGGCCCGATCACGTGACGCGTTTTGTCTCTGTAGTGCATTAGTCTCACGTGACTAATCCGGTGCTGGCAGAGAGAGGGTAACTGTATTCCCCCCAATTCCCCTAATATAGCTATTCTGCTTTTCTCCCCACTCTACCTTCCCCTTCAACGATGCTATTCCCCCACACTTCCGCTGCGGCCCGATCACGTGACGCGTTTTGTCTCTATAGTGCATTAGTCTCACGTGACTAATCCGGTGCTGGCAGAGAGAGGGTAACTGTATTCCCCTCAATTCCCCTGGTTTAGCGACACTGCTTTTCTCCCCACTCTACCTTCCCCTTCCAGGACGGTATTCCCCCACGCTTCCGCTGCGGCCCGATCACGTGACGCGTTTTGTCTCTGTCGTGCGTGTGTCACAATGTCACGTGACTAATCCGGTACTGGCAGAGAGAGGGTAACTTTTCCCCCTCTATTCGAGTCAATTCCCCTGATCTGGAGACACTGTCTGTACGGGAGACCGGGTATGGTTGTCACACGTTGTAGGTGGTAATAATTTATTAATAACACAGGATCATCCGTTGACTACCGTTTCCCCTAAACTGTCATAGTTTACTGTACAGATGCATCAAGATAGGACGTATTATTCTTTGTTTTACAGTCTTATAATTTATGGCCCACACTTTATGACGGAATAACTTTTTTTGTAGATGGACCAAAGGATTTCGGGGTTTCTACCAAACTGGATGTATTGGTTTAGTGACATCTAATGAAAATGCTGGAAAAATTGCATTTAGTCTGAACCGCGAAAAAAATAGTCAAATTTGCTCTTCACAACTTTTTCCTTTGGGCTTGCAACGAAAATTTAAAAAGTGCGTATAAGTTATTGAAAATTTCATCGAATTTGGTTAATTGTTTTACCATTTATTTTAATGAGTATAAAGCTTGAGCTGAAAAATAAGGTTGCTAGAATGTTAATGGCTAAAATAGTATTGTAGAATTTTAAATAATGAAGCAGATCAAGAGAGAGGAAAAGTAGTGTGGTTTTGCTGTATTTTAATAAGAATAGTAGAAATATCTGAAATAGATGGTTATGTGCGTAGATGCGTAACTTCACCTTGACTTACTATTAGTCTTTCTTGAGTTAATAATATTGTCAGTAGAATGTAAGAATGTCTGAACATATGTATGTTAGCGTACTATAAAGAACTCTCGATGTCACGGCGGAACGGCAGATTCCGCGAGTCATCAATTTTCTCGGATATTGTCGGGGAGAGTATAATTCAGTATGATGCTGAAACACGAACAATATTCTTCCGTCTACATCGGGCCTTATCGAACTTATACCTACTTCTTATTGTTCACGACGAAAACAACGATAACTAATAGGTTCGTTACCAATAAAAGGTTCATTAACCAATCAGTAAATCAAATGTAATTCAGCATCAAACTGTATGCTAAAATTAGAATGAAATTAAAACGCATTTAACGTGTCAAAATCGAATGTATTGACATTGACAATTCAAGAATAAACGTGTAAATGCCAGTCTTACTTCGAAAATATTTATTTTTCATCCCAATTTTGCTACTAGCCTGTAGACATTCAGGAAATTATAATGTTTGAAAAACATTACACAAAAATCTATAGTAGAAAAAATATAAACAATTTTTTAGAAAAAGCATAAACGTCAAGTCTATTTATATCTATGCATTTTTCTTTTGAGAAAATGCAACCACCACCCACAAATAAGTGAATAAAAATACAAACTGTCTCAACCTAACCTTATCTGTTTAATTCCAGTTCCACAGACACAAACAGAAAACTGGTCGGTACATAATAGGAAGATGGTTTCGAACAAGAACCATTATCTTGCTCTCGCGTTTTCGTTTTATTTCTTGCGCCAGACTCGCTCGTCGAATTTGCACACGCGGCGGAAGAAAGAAATAATTATCATCCGACCGTTCCATTCTCTTTTTCTCATCGGTCTTTCCGCCTCTGAAGCACGACAAACCGCCGGCAGCCGACCACAGGATCGTTCTCTTGAAACAATTGAACCTCTCTTAATTTATCACCCGGCTAGAATGCAACGAATTTCATGGGAAATAAATTATTGTAGGTGGTCGGTGTCGGGCTGGGTCGGGCCGGGCCGGGCCGGGGCGACGCCGGGCCACGCCGAGTCGGGTCGGGTCGGGTCGGGAATTCGAGAAGGCAAGTAATTCACGAACGAATTTGTTCTGGCTCTACCCCGCCCCCTGGGTAGGAGAGGCTAGGTGCTCGAAGAAAGTAACGTGACTCACGTTAAGTCGGAGATTTATGTCGTCACCGTACCCTTTTCGCCCCTGTGTTTAGAGCGTCCGGTTCCGGCGCGGTGGCGCGCGGTGCCTCAAGTGACGCGCAACGACGCGCTCGAATCGAGGAACCATGCTACCACGGCCGGTCATTACGGTGATGATCGACCAGATAAGCGTTACGATATTGGGATTCCTGGAGCCATCGATCGCCTGCTAATCCAGTTCCGATAACGTCCGTCAGCGCGGTGCACAGTGCGTTAAAAAGTCGGTTTTCTGGACAAAATTCATAGACATAGAAGAAACATTACAATTTTATTTGTTTGACATTGCAGTCACCTTGAAAAGCTCCGTAGAGATTACAATTTAAATTTTTCATGGAAACCTATATTTCGAATTACGAATTTTTGGTTTTAAGTGACATTGCAGTCACCTTGAAATGCTCTGTAGAGATTACAAGTGAAACTTTTGGTGGAAGTAAATATATTCTTGATTACATATTCTTCAACACGAATTCTTGATTTTATTTAGTTGACATTACAGTGACCTTGAAAAGCTCTGTAGAGATTACAACTGAAATTTTGTATGGAAAACTATATTTCTAATTACGTGTTCTTAAACACGAATTCTTGATTTTATTTATTTGACATTGCAGTGACCTTGAAAAGCTCCGTAGAGATTACAATTGAAATTTTTCATGGAAACCTAAATTTCGAATTACGAATT
>CM052117.1:1818649-1833899 GCA_028454245.1 Halictus quadricinctus | reverse complement strand
TCTTTCCCGATTTCTCTATCGCAGATATTTCTTATTTACGTCTATGTCCATTTATTTTAGACACCTACGTATTTATTTTAACATTTTTTCTACAATGAACAATAAGTAAGCCTGTGTACACGCTGTACTATGAATCAAAGTACTGTCTGTGCACTCGATTCTTCTGGGACATCTTTTTACAAAAAATATATTGATAAAATCTGGATTCTTTAGTGCTTCATTATACATAGAAGCAATATGATGATACAGAACATAGACAATTTGTCATTCACACATTTTGTAACTTCCTATCATTTTTTCAGTACATATTTACAAGGCAAAGATATATTCTCAAATAAAAAATGCCCAAAATTAAAACTTCTAAAAAACTCTAGAAAACCGAGTAAAAAAGCCGTGAATCAATCGATACGCAACAGTAGGTGCATTCGTATTAAGCTAAAGCAAATATATAATAGAGAACGCAATTTGAAATACGCAATTGCACTGTACAACAACAGTTTACTGAATAAACACGGTGAAAAAACAGTAATGTGTTACGGAAAATAGGAAAAATATTTTCACACAAATTGACATTTTATTCACCAAAAATCGTATAAGAGTGAATAATGTAAAAAAAAAAAGTACCGAATTGAATGAACATAATAAATAAACGTCTGAACAGGGTAAAATGTAGATAAACAAATTCTTGCAGTTGGGAATTCAGTAGCGTGATATTGAAAGATTAGATTTCTGTGATCAGTTGCGTAACAATAAGTGTTAAGATTCATCCCTCTGGAATGTAACACACAGAACAGGAACACGCAAACGCGTCCAGCGGAACCCCTTTCCATTTGACGCGCGTTGCTTTAATTAAATTCCCGTCGATCTCGCGCGTTTCTCGTGCGGCCAAGTCGGAATTCTCATTGTCTATGCGCGTGAAAAAGAAAGAAAAAAAGAAAAGAGAATAGAATGAACGGTCGAAAGAAACGAGGAGGAAAAGCCACGGAAGCGAAGAATGACGTCTGAGACCCGTCGAAGACGTGGACTCTGCTGAATACAGATAAGAAAAAGAATAAATTGAATCATAATTCAACTGGTCTCGAATAATAGAGTCTCCCGTCATTTGAAAATAGAACAGAATATTTCCTAGGCGTAGACTCGAAAAATCCGTAATTGTCTATAAATTATACATAGGTATATTTAATTGTCACCTAAATAACATTCACGGAAACGCTGCAACGAAATGTCCACATTAAAAAATAACTTATTAAACCGCATTGCCATGTACAACCAGCATACTAACGAAAATGAGAAATTAAATATTGAAAAACTGATCGTAACAGTGAATGAAATCTGAATAAAAGTTCTTTTTTTTTAAATTTCAAAAATTCAAATTTTAAAAGTGATTATCACGATGTCAATCGTAATTTACTCATTACTTATTGTTGGATTAATTATAATATCTTTTTATATTGCGAACTAACATTTCCGATAGTTAAATGACTTTTTATACGGTTACATGTTTTACGTACTTATTGTAATTCAATTACGTCATAGAAACAACGCTTGTACTTAAATATATTTTAAAAAAGGAGAAATTTATTTTTTGGAAATGAAATACCAAAACTTCTCCTCTTAAATAAGACCAGCAATCCCTTCATAACCACGAAACAGTGCTAAAAATGAAATTATTAAATCAATGTCATAAATGAAATTATTAAATCTCACTATATTATGAAGGGGTTTACCGACCTATCTTGGTCTGCTGCACCATTTTCGCAGCGTTACTTTCGGGAACAATCGGTGTACTGTCAACGAAACAACTCGGGAGGAAGGGGGACTAGACTAGGTCGGAGATCCGCTCAAATATCGCAATATCCGGCCATATCTGATGGAAGTTTCCACCTTTCGAAAGTCGAGTCCCCGTCACAGTTTTGGCGACCGTATAACTACTTTGAACAAGAGAGGGCGAGCAGGAAGTGGAGTTTCTAGGTCAACAGAGTACAGTATTCTCTCCGTAACTGTCGGAAAGATCTCCATCGCAACTGTCCAAATTTTATCCCCACCACTGGACAGATTCCCCGTGGAACCGATCAAGCAGTAAACACTCTACGACCGAGCCTTCGAGAACCGAGTATCGGTGAGACTCACACTAATACGAAAAAACCAAAAGATTGCAACTTTTCTAATTTTTAATTTTTTAGAAAAAGACTTGTACCATCGTATTCGTCTCTTTTTTCTTATTAAAACGATACCAAACACGGTATAGTAACAATCATAATTACTTGTGAAACAAGGGAAGTGAAGAATTCGTGTACCTCTACCGTAAATGTCAAATTCGAAACTTGAATCGCTTGTTACACAAGTACTCATGATCGTAACTATGCCGTGTTTGGTGTCATTTTAATTAGAAAGACGAGACGAATACGATGGTAATAGTTTCATGAACGAAAAACCAAAAATCAGAAATTTCGATTTTTGAATTTAAAAGTCCTTTGATGTTGGGCCAGACGCTCGAACTACAGTTACTTTTTCATTCTCAATCGCTGACCTTCTGTATGTTCGGCATATTACAAAGAATGTAGCACCTCTTCTAGAACTGTCGTTCGGCAGACCCGACGATGCGACAATTACGGAGAGAACACTGTAATAGACTGGGCAGGGACTGGGCGGGAAAGGCTTACATTGTGGAAAGAAGACGAATCAATTCAGATCTTGGCTGTAAATTAGAATCGCCCTGATATAAAGCAGGAAATCTTTGGAGGGGGGGCTTGGTTGATACAGAACGCTGGAAACCGAAGTGAATGCCAGCCAACCGCTTGGCTCTCTTTCCCTTTGAACCCACAGATTGTTAGTGGACATTCAGGACTTCCCACTCGTAACTATTGCTTCCCCTTCGAAGTTTTCTCGATGTTTTCAAGTCACCGCAACCATGGAAGTCACATCGACTGGCTTCCAACCCTTTCCAATACTACGTCGCATTCCCTTCCTATTCTGGTGGTGTTGCATATTTGATCGTGCGCATTCGAGTTTCTATACTTTGAAGAAAACCGTCTGCATCAGAGTGTCATGGCGGATAAAGTCTGCCGACTTTCTTCTATTTTGACTTTAGCGTTCTTATTATTCGTATAGCGTTGATTATTATTCTTCGTTTTCAGCTTCGTACATTCTGTCAGGTAAGTAAACTTGTTTCTCAGTATCAATTACAGTCAAACCTGTTTTTGTGCGGTCCTTTTCTATGCGAATTTTATTTTGCGCAATTTGTTTTGTGCGATTTCCTTTTATGCGCTATTATATCAATGTCAAGAGTGCAATACCGACACGTCTATTTCGAAATGCGTACATACATATCTTTTGACCATTAAGGATTCGTTTCATAGTGAGATTAAAGGTAAATTGATTATGGTAACAAAAAATCAATCAACTCTAATATCTTTAATTGACGAAAACGATATCGGACCAGTTCGTCACAAGAAGATGCGCCTTTTGGACTATGACGAGCAGTATTGAATTATGTGTATTTTGAAAATATTTCCATGTTTAAAATGAGAAATTAAATTTTTTTGAAATGTTTCCATGAGTAACTTAATTATTTATTTCGTTTGGAAAGCACTTTCTCGCTGTTTCGTAAATCTTTGACATATTTTCTAAGTGAGACTTTTTTTATGCGGTCCCCCTCCACCGCATAAAAAATTTTCTTTAATTTGTGAAAAATTATTTATTATAACTATTTATGAAGTTTCTGAATATGTTTTTCCTGCGATTTTTTTTTATGTCGTCCCTATCTACCGCACAAAACCAGGTTTGACTGTACTATAGTTTTCACTTGTCTTGTAGTTTAAAGTATTTTCTATAAGGTTGCTGCGCATGAAATGTCCGATTTTAGAATGCAAGGTTATAAAGCTTTTTGAAAATCACTTTAAAGTGCACAACTGAATGACGATTGCAACTTCAATTTTTATTGAAACATCCAATTTCACCTTTAAATCAATTTTATTGTAACGTCGAGCAGTCCGGATGTCGCGCATACTTTTTGTAGGTCTGAAAAAACAACATATTAATGATAGCATTACGTGAATTTTGGTGAAAATGTGGGGTTTAATCGACGTGAAATTATTGTATGCTGTGCCTGAAAAATCTCTTTAAATTTTGAAAATAAGTCCAAAACGTGTTCAATACAGTGAATTCTCGATATATGTCAACAACACGGGTCTTGCCAGCGTCATGTATCGTCCAGGAGACATACTCGAGTCGTGTTATGTTTACACTCCTCAGCATGCGAGGCCTCTCGAGCTTCGTAAACCCTCACGGGGTGTACCCCGCAGTAGTGGGGATAATTCCGCGACGTTTATCATGCAGGTCTTAGTGACATATATAGAGAAATCACTGTAAATACATTAGGCAACTTTATACCGTCACGAAATGACCTGCAAATTTCTAGTGAATATTTGTTGTATATTTACATTATAGGAACGTTTAAAAAATGATAAGAGACAATTCAATTTAGTAAAATTTCACGTACGTACAAGTAAAATCAATTCTTTTTCAAATTTCACTGAAAAAATGACTTACTGGAATAAATAACTGGACCGAAACATGCTACGAAGGGATTTCGGTTTTAAAAATGTCACTCTCGGCATAGTTAAGGCAAAACACAAATATTTCCCGTACAATTAATTGACGAAGCTGCGTGCATCCTCATAAGTATCTATCATAATCAAGCATCCCATTTACATTTAGAATGCTAATGCCTAAGCAATCATTCACCTCATTATCTTTCGTTTCCAGCCGCGTGGCAGTGGTCGCGCTGAAATTCCGTCTTATTCTTATTTTTTTTCTCCCCCTCCCGTCGCGAAATAAAATTAGTCACGATTCCGTCAGTGGACCGTGAGAAAGTGTGTAATGAAGCGGTTCAGTGAAAATCGGAACCACAGTGGAATCGTCGTGCATCCCGCGCGGCAGGCACGTCCGAGGAAGAGTTAATTCCAGTGTCAATAAAGCAGAATCATCCAATTACAGACGGTGCTCCGGTAGCGTCGTCGTCGGGACGGGACGGGGCGCAACGTTGCTGGTCGATTTCTAAATCAGAAAGCTCGGAGATACAGCTCCGGCCGAGAGGAAAGGAGGCGGAACGGCTGGAAAAAGACGAGAGGATCTGGGAAAAGAGTTCAAGGAGCTAATGCTGAAATTAAAGCCAATGAACCGATTTGTAGGGAGAACGAAAACACTCGCGTCTCCCGTCGTCCTTGAAAAGTTTCCAGGGATCCTTCAATTGCACAGTAGGTTTAATAAGCTTCGAAAATCTGACTCGACGAAATAACTCGCGTGGAAAATCGAACTTTTACTCATTGATTCGGCGCAGTCATCGCCGTTATCGGCATGCTAAAAAAGACACCACACTGAATTCTCTATATATGTCGCCGAGGCATGGCTGATAAATGTCGCGGAATTATCCCCACTACTGCGGGGTGTACCCTGTGACGAGCCAGGAAGCTCGAAAAACCTCGGTCAACGAGGAGTGTGAGACCATGAGACCACTACTGATCAAATAAAAAAACTTGTTTGTTTTTCATTATTTTTTTATGGGACTCTCACCAACATATTTGTGGAATTATTCTAAGGAAAAAGATACCAAATATGATATAATTCCTATGATATTTACGTGTGCAACGGTCGATGAAGATAGTATCTCCTGGACGATAAACGACACCAAGACCCGTGTTGCTGACATATATCGAGAATTCACTGTATACGAAACGACACAGATCTACACAGATATACACAGATATACAAAATTAAATGGACACCGTTAAAAATCTAACTTTTTGAAAATTGGACCGAACCACTTAAGTTTTTTAACCACGTAAAAAATATATTTCAGAACAGTTTCGCGAGCAATAAAGAGTTCGTACATAGATTTCGATGCTAACAACAAATATGATCGTCATTATATAAGTTAGGTGGAACACATTGTACAGTGATTTCTCTATACATGTCACCAAGGCCTGCATGATAAGCGTCGCGGAATTATCCCCACTACCTTGGGCATATCCTGTGTGGGGTCTCGAAGATCGATAGGCCTCAAACGCCGACGAGTGTAAACATAACTCGGTTCGGGTATGTCTCCTGGAAGATATACGACGCAGGCAAGACCTGTGTTGTTGACATATATCGAGAATTCACTGTATAACTATTCTGCCACATCGAGAAGAAAAGGAAGGCGTTGAGAACGTCGCCGGAGAGTTATCAACGTCTTTTATACAGTTGTACAGCGCCATCGGATCGTGGCTTATTGAATATTTGAAGTTTATTTGACACGTTATTTCTCAGCGGAACAACGGGAGCGCTTGTCACTCGGGACTTGATGGAGCCTTACGATAACAGCTTCGTGGAACGTTGTATATGTCGGGGTTGGGCAAATTTCATTTAAAATAAGATAACAAATAATCATTTAACCCTTTGCACTCGAGTGATGACTCTGTAGCGCCACTAGAAATTGTTGTGGCATTATTTCAAAGAAATTACAAAATATTTGTTACATTACAAAATTTGTATTTAATAGATTACTAAACATTTAAATATTATGTGTGTTAATCGCAGCAGTTTCGTATGAATAAAATGAAAATATTCTAAGACGGAAGAAAAATTTAGTTTTACTATGAAAATAACGCCGAGTGCAAAGGGTTAATATAACGAATTACTTAAAATACTTTATCATTTGTATTTTATAAGTAACACGAAGAATTAGTTTTCATTTGGAGTGTAAATAAAATAAACTGTTTTCAAATAATAAATAATTTCACCTAAAGAAGGGGCGTTTGAAGTAAGTAAATTAATTGATAAATTTTCATATGCTAATGTTTGTAGCATAATGATTAAAGTTGATCTGCATTCGCTTTTAAAATTATTCTGTAATACACGAAATAAATGGAATTTTGGAGTGTACGAGTTATTTGATGAAATGAAAAATTTCAAATAAAATTGAAGAAATGAAATAATTTTGAACAAATTATTTGTGGTTCGTTCGACATATAGCAAAATAGAATAATATAGTATCTTAACGATTATTTTGCAAATAATTTATTCCGATAATGCTCAATCCTGGTATATGTATTTTCCGTGGTTCGATCGCTTCGAAGCATCCGCTGGGAAATGGGATCGAAGGAATCGAGCAGTTACAAACAGAATTTGATAATGCGGGTGGTTTCAATAGATTAGCCTTCAACGATTGTAAAATACAGTAACATTAATGCACATCTCAGTAAGTGTTACTTTTTCACCGTATATATCCCTATAATTTTTTATTCAGGGTTCAATTCTCCCTTCAATCAGTGGACCCTTAAGTCCCTAACTTATAAAATTTACCCTTTAAAGAAACTCAAGGTAACTTCTATATCTCGATGAAAAAGCAAAATGGAAAGAAACTGCCTATTAAATTGTACGCTACTCTTAAAACTATGTAACTTTCGTTTCAACCAATTTCTCATATATCAAATAGTTTACATGTTACTTGAGTGTCACACTTACAGAGGAGTAGGTAAGTGTTACAAGTGTCACACCATTACCCAGGTGTAATACGTCAATTTTAATGAGATCTTTTGGACAATATATTAGGGTTCGTTGAAAAATATTTGACACGTATTTTTTTATCTGCAAGGATTCATTTTTAGGGGGGGGGGGTGAAATAAATCCTCAGACTTAGGGATAAAAATCAAATTTTTGAGTACATCGGAAACTAGATGACGTAGAATAATGGTTTCTTTTTTCAAATTATGCGGTTTTGATCGTCGAATTTAGTGGCATGAGAAAATAACAGGAAAAGTTATTTGTTTAAACAATATACTGGGTGTTGCCGGACAGGGGATGATTCTACATGTAAAAATAAGTTGGAAAAAACGAATAACAATTTTTCGTTCAACGCTTCACTTTCGAGAAAACCGATTTTGAAAATGCGACAAATATACATGTTATTAGCCAGGAATCGTCTGACGCGTCTGACCATGGCCAACCAATTCTACTTCCTGCATATACCAAAGCACACGAAACCGACAGGATCTTTAAACTTGATTTTCTCGAAAACCAGGGGTCAAACGAAAAAATGTTATTCCTTCTTTTCGAATTAGTTTTATATGTAGAATCATCCCCTGCCCGTTTGTACCACCCGTCCGGCCACACCCCGTATAAAAATAAACATTTTTGCAATTTTTTCCTATTTTCATGTACACTCGTATATGTAGTGAATCACTCTGTATATGTTGCTTCCTTGGAGAACAGTTCTCCGTCTCACGATACCGATCTTGTTTTCAATGATCGTTACTGTTGATTATAACACGCGACGGCATAACAAATGTTATGCATCTCGCCGTGCCGACTGTATTGTTTGGCGCGTGTTCTGCCAAATATTGGGGAATCGAATCGCATAACGGATTGTTTATTTCCTGTGTATAGTATGGTCAACATAAACTAGGATTAATAGCCGTCGGGCGAGCTGCAGTTATACCTCAAAGTATTTACATGTATCGAGCTCGATTACGCGTTCGCGTTAATTGTACGGGGGCCACCATTAATGTTTATTAGCCCCCGCCGCCCCTCTCCGACTCGAGTTAATCTTCGTACGAATGAATTTTTCTATCCGCGAGAATCGGACGAATTTTGTTGCTTGTCAATAGATATTAAATGCACCGGCATGATATGAGCCACGCTTCGAGATTAAATAATCGAATAATGTTATGCAAACAAGATTGCACGTACAGATACATGTACACATATATATGTACATATCAATTGGTATACTATTAGCGCGAACATTTTAATTGCATGCGATGCGACTTTTCGTTATTGTAAAGGATATTATCAAATTACGTTAATGATATTATGCAAACGTAGGCTCGCAAGTGTGTATCATTATTATATTATATTCGGGGAAACATTTTAACTGTGTGGGTTGCCTTTGTTAGGCTGGATTGATATTGCATTGCGGTTATGACCACGTGAATTTCAATATTCGATACGTTGAAGATTTTAAATAATATTGAAAGAATTTAATTTTAAATAATCTGAATTCTTAACGTACGATCAGAATACCCGACGGAGCTTCATGAATTTTTAATTTTATAAACTTTCTGAAATATTTGAAGGATGAAAAAAATTAATTACTATTAACTGGCGAGTTCTGCATATTGTGGCAAATTAATTGCTAAACGATTCATCGTCTTTGTGCTTATTTGCACATACATACGGTTACATATTATCTCCGTATAACTTCACCTTAGAAAATTCGTTCTTGTAAAAATGAACTGAAAATACTATTTAGTTTTGTAAATTATGATTCTTTACAACACTGTTAGTTAAACATTATTTTTATTTTTCATAACTTCCTAAAGCATTGATTAAGGAGACTAATTGAGTGAATCCAACACTTTTTTTGTATATAAGAATACTGCAAAAAAGAACAAGATTTTTGTAGAAAAGCAACATCTTGAATCTATTTTTATATTTTTTTATTGTTTTAGAGTCACAAAATTAGAATTGTACTTGATTAAAAATATATTATCTTTACGGTAGCATACGAGATCTCATTTTGACAAAAATGTAAAATTGGCGACTCGTTAAAGACAGAACGTTTTGTTCTGCCAGAAAAAATCAACTTTAATTATTTACAAGAATTCAAAGAATCAATCTGTATTCTAACCAATGAAATTACTTTGTAGATTATTTCATAGAAAATAATGTTTTAAAACTTCATGTTAAGTTTTCAGTTAACCTTCCTCTATCGTTTTACCATTCTATCATTTCAGTTCGCACAGGAGAATATAATTTGTTAATACAACTAGAAAATACAGTGAATTCTCGATATATGTCAACAACACGGGTCTTGCCAGCGTCGTGTATCGTCCAGGAGACATACTCTTGATCTTCGCGACCCCTCACAGGGTGTGACGTTTATCATGCAGGCCTTGGCGACGTATACAGAGAAATCACTGTACATGGTAAGACGGTTTTCTGTTAAACATTGAAAACTGTTAAACATTGAATCTAATGAAGAAGAATTAAAAATAAATCATTCCTTTTCGGATCAGGTATTGTTGCGCGACATGGCACGGTTATAACTTCGTTATTTTTTTTTTGAATTTCGAAAAATCCTTTTGCCACAGTGTCTTACGCATTCGAAACTTTCAAAACGAGCAAAACGAATTATCGATTTTTTGGAGCCTACAACGTTGCGCGCAACCCTCTTAAATTTCAATCTGCATCGACGAAAAACTAGCGCGCCTTTGTTTTCGGTAATACAGTACAAACTTGGAAAGTTTGATAAAAGTCGAAGGAGGAGGATGCGCGGGTAAATGTTCTTTGTTAGGTCCCGGAGGAACTAATTCACCGGCAATACATTCCCGTAATTATTTCGAACGTGGTTGCACTTTCAATTAATACGAACACACTGTCCGTTATTTTTGTTTGTTAGGTTATTTGCTCGCGGGTCCGGGACAGAGAATCTCATTCGGGAACGAGATAGTCGTTCTAATTTAAAAGTACACGCGGAATTCCGGTCGATGGCATATAAAAGTCTGGCGGGAAGAAGTTACGGGCGGTGGGAATGCGGCTCCGCGCGTGCACCCGTGGCATTTAATAAGTAGGTTAGAGAATGCATTGGAAATTATGGGACGGAACATCCGCCCGATGCCGATCGAAACAGATCCCGGCGGAAGATACGCGCATAGGTGTCCTCCCCTTTCCCTTCTTTTTATCAGTTTTCCGTGACCGGTGAATCAGCGAGATTCGCCGCTCGTTGCCCGAAACTTTGCCAATTCCCGAGGACGCTCGAGCGTTTGCCATTCAACGAATCATGCACGCGAAACTTGACGGACGATCCTCGAGGGCAATACAGATTCCATTGTGAAACATTCGAGGGGCGTGTTCCCCTAGCAACACTTAAGATTTTGCTGAAATAAATCCACAAATATCATGGAAAAAGTCTTGATTTTCGGTTTATCTCTAATTGGCTCTTTACAGGTTTGTTCCGATATAAGGCGAAGGCTCGGGACCGTCTTTCGCCGTATTTCGGATTAAGATACCTATGCATCTTGACTTTATTCTCGAGTGGACACGTGCCAACTACAAAGTGGTTGGTCGACCTAACCCAGAATCTGCCCACTGTAGCCGCGTTTTGATTGGTCCGTGGTTTTCGTCAATAATTTCTTAACAGAGTGGAAAAAATTTCGGTGAAGGAAAAAGTTACTTCGAATGACCTCTGGAATCAACCCTCTCAAATAAGTACGACATTTTCGGGACTGTATACCATTTGTTCAATGCAGTGTCGCCAGATGAGGGGAGGGAGCACGAATCGAGGGGAACAGGTTACCCCCTCTCTGCCAGTACCGGATTAGTCACGTGACATTGTGACACGCGCACGATAGGGACGAAATCATCACGTGACCGGGCCGAGGCGGTAGCGTGGTAGAAGGGGAAATTAGAGTGGGGGAAGTCTTGATCTGGCGACTCTGGTTCAATGCAATCCCACTGTTAGAGGAATAACGCTATCTGGAAGAAACGTATGAAGACTTTTGCAATGACCCGATACTTGAGACTTCCCCCTTAAGTCTTCTGCTGATCAAATGAACTAGAAATTGATAGTAATGGTGATGGGTGACGAAATAGCGAAAAATGTGGGTCAATGAGACGAGGGGACTGCTAGCGCTGAGGAATCCCAGCAGCCTAGTATTGGTAGGACGCCGTCTATAGATTAGTAATAAAATCTTGGTGTACAATAATTGGGGTGGGTGGCGGTATAACCAGATAGCCAGCCGAACTTAGGGACCCGGGAATGTGTACATTAATGGGATTTTAGGATCAAACCCGAATGAAATATGCAAAATGACACCGCGATACGATGACCATTTGCAGTCGAACCGCCTGCATAGCTGAACCGAAAGTCAGGATCATGGCAATATCGAAATATTGGATAGTTCATTAAATGCGCCAACGTCCACGTACACATAGTCGATTGGAATAATAAGCCAGCGTTGTATGTACGAAAATACAGATCAATATTATGGGATACAATAACTTATATTTCAAGCGAATGTATGTAAACTAACCAGTGTATGCTGGTATTGCATTTCAAAATCGCTGTGTAACCGTTCTTGTCGTGATAAACAATCTATCGTATTCGGAAATATACAATTTCCATCGGTTAAATAATTGGTCCTGCGAACTTTACGCAAGTTAACAAACATGCTCAAACCGCAACACCAGATATTGCCTGTGTCTGACAGGTATACAGTTTCCGGGTGAGACTGTTTGAAAAGCACGGAGGAATTGCTGGTCTAGCCACTTTCTTAACTCGTGTCGTTCTAAACAATATGAACGTGGTAATGAAGGTTATGGTATCGTGCGTATTCGTTTCTCGTGACAGGATTGTTACAGTATTAGATAAAGATTATACTATTTTTGGCACAATTTTTTACCCTCGAACGGCAATGATTTCATTGAGCAAATTAATATTAAAAGAACGACTTTTTTTGTTCCAGAAACATTTCGCAAATCGCATAATTCGCACAGAAACTACAAACTACCACGTCGGTCGTTCCACGTGGAATCGGACATTTTTTGGAGTAATGTTTCGGATTTTGTTCCTATATGAATATGTTGTAGTCTTTAGTGATCTTTGTACGAATCTCGAAGGATTTTTCGATATCTTGAAAATTGTTGATTTTGAAACGATTTTTTTACATGCGTGTAAAGAAAAGTGTTACCCCTTTTTCATTAAATTACAAGACTAGAACGAACAAACCGATGAAAATGAGTTTCTGGGAGCTTATAGTGAGAATATAAGGGCTTCTACTAAAGATGCCGTTTGGGAAAAATGTTTTTTCCACCATTTATTTTACAATTATTTTAAACAAATGTAATGTTTTCATAGCGGGGCCATTTTTAAAAATTAGAAAAAAGGGAGGATATTGCCCCAAGTGCCCCCTTTACGGACCTGTTCTTAAAAAAGCGGACACTGTAGGACATTGCGGACATTGTGGTGAATGCTGCACGCAATATACAGTCTCAGACGTATAGTATACCCCGCGGTAGTGCGGATAACGACGTTTATCGTCCAGGCCTTGGCGACACATATAGAGAAATCACTGTATACACAGCAACCTGCCGGCCGAAGCATTTGGGGCTATATTTCTCATTCTTTCCTTTCAAATTTTTAAAAATATCCCTGCTATGAAAACATTGCAGTTATTTGCAACAATTGCAAAATAAATGGCGAAAGAAAACATTTTTTTCAAATGACAACATTTTCAGTAGTTGCTCTTATGTTTTCACTATAAGCTCCCAAAAACTCATTTTCCTCGGTTTGTTAGTTCTAGTCTTATAATTTAATGAAAAAGGGGTGACACTTTTGTTTACACGTGAAATCGACAATCTTTAGCACTTGAACTACCGGACGAGTCAAAATGACTTGTTCCTAATTTTTTCTTTTACAATTACTGAAATTGTAAAAATGTTTCCATCGGAAATTTTTTAACGAACCTCTTCATTGAAGCACATATTACAATAAAAGTGGTATGAAGTCTGAATGGGCACAGTCTTGTCACTGTTACAAAGTAATATACGTCAGTCGCATTTATTGCTCGGTAGTTCTAGTGTTAAGATATCGAAAAATCTTTCGAGATTCGTTCGGAGATCATTAAAGACAACAACACAATCAAATTGGAACAAAATCCGAAACATCACTCGAAAAAGTGACCGATTTCCCGTGTAATCACCCCAGTAAGATTGATAAGTTGCGAAGCCTGTCGAGCGCGTGGGTGTGGGGGGGGGGGGGGAGGAAGGGTTTGTACACTCCCAAAGAAAAAGATAGCACACGCGTGCTATCTTTAATTTCTCGCGTTATAATTATGGTATAGGAAATGTGCCAATGATACGGAAAGACTACCTTCTACCAATATATAAACATAACTTTTATTGACTTTTCTTCAACGAATTCTCGTCGTAAAAATACAAATACCCAAATGAA
This sequence comes from Halictus quadricinctus, assembly GCA_028454245.1. Classification (NCBI taxonomy): domain Eukaryota; kingdom Metazoa; phylum Arthropoda; class Insecta; order Hymenoptera; family Halictidae; genus Halictus; species Halictus quadricinctus. The sequence continues at coordinate 1,819,906 of CM052117.1, read as the reverse complement.
TACAGACAAAATGATAGCACATCTGAAAAATATTCCATATTATATAAATTTTAAATAGACAAATATGAAAATGATATAACTGTACCTGTGTTTAATAATGTGTGGAACCTCCGTGGTTCTCAATTACTTCTATCATCCTTTTTGGTAAGGATTTATACAGTACTTTAATTGAAGATTGTGATAAATTTTTCCATTCCTCTTTAATACTGATTTTTAAGTCATTTAAATTTTCAAATTGTCTACCTTCTGCGTAGACAGCTCTTGATAATAATCCCCAACAATTTTCAATTATATTTAAGTCCGGGGAGGGCGCCGGCCATTCCAACACAGGAATTTTCTCTTTTGAAAAATATTCATGAATAATTTTTGCCGTGTGTACGGCAGAATTATCTTGCCGGAACACAAATTTTGGACCTGCAATACATTGTGCATACTTATCAATTTGGTTTTTTATTAATTTCAAATACTTGCACTATTAATTTTTCCGTGTATAAAATTAATATCCGTTTTTCCTTTGTAACCTATGCTGCCCCAAATCATTATTCCACCTCCTTTCATTTGTCGTCTAATTCTTGTTAATTGTCCTTTTCGAATGTCATGATAATAGTATGCAGTATTATCTGGACCACCCAGACAAAACCGTTTTTCATCTGTAAAGATTATATTCCTCCAGGTTTTCCTCCAGTGTATATGTTTCTTCGCAAATTCAAGGCGTGCTTCCTTATGCTTCTTTGTTAATCGTGGCTTGGCTTTTATTCTTGATCGGTTCATAATATTACTCATTTGCAGCACACGTCGAACATTTTGAATATTAGTTTGTACACCAGCTTTGCAAGCAATTTCTCTTGCAGTAGCACAAGAATTAGATGCAGCACGAAGTATTGCTGTTGTGTCACGGTGCGATAGGGCTGCTGGCCTTCCAGTGCTTTTCCTTTTACCGTAGTTATCCACATCTTTTAATACGTTATATACAGCTTTTCTGCTTCGACCAATTTCTTTCGCAATTTCTGTAATCGTTACTTTGCGTTTTCTTAAAATAAGAATTGCGTTTATTTCACTGTCAGATAATCTTTTACCACGGCCCATCACGAAATGCGACAGATACCAATATCAAGAAGCACTGAACACCGACTGACCACTTTAACTTCTTTAAACCTCGCGACATATTGAAGAAAATCAAAATAAACCTTGAGTGTGCTATCATTTTGTCTCTGTCTATTCGTGTGTTTACATTCCTCCTAAGAGAATATCTCGTAG
>CM052117.1:1807270-1818549 GCA_028454245.1 Halictus quadricinctus | reverse complement strand
GTGCTATCTTTTTCTTTGGGAGTGTAGGGGAAGATCAACGGACTGTTGGAGGGGTTAAATTACGTTCTGCGTATCCCATATATAAAATCTGGAAGGATCGTAACGGAACTGTGTCAGCTGCGAAACAGAACATAGTGAGCTATCCCCCCGAATGTAAATATATTTCCCTATCCGGTACGTATTTCGTCGCGATTCACGGCCGTATAATTTCGAAAACGATCGGATTCACCGCGAGATAAATCTTTAGAACGTACTTATCCCACGGGAGGGGTCCCGCAGTATAAATGCACGCTGTTCCCGATGTTTTGAGTTATTTCGATAAATCTGGCCAGCACAGCGGCGCGTCGCGGCGAGCCGGCAATGTTCAATTTGCCATTCTTTTGGCAATTCGATATTCGAACATTTTCTAGATCTTTCGGCGTTCGAAGATTTACGGGCTCGGGGGATTTTCGGTGCGATATTTATCCGGCTGTCGGCTCTTCGTCGAGCTGACGTCGTCCGCAGAACGGCGGATATACGCGACTTGGTGTGCTCGGGCTCGCGCGTCTACCTGTTCGTGACGCTTCGATCGTGACAATTCGATTCGGCTTTATCCACAGTTAATTCTGGCAAGTCTGCGTCGTCAGTTCGTAATTGAATCGTCACGCACCGTGTAGGGCCATCGATTACTTCCCGCGGATGTCGAACCGCTGTGCACCTAGCTGCACGGCCAAATACCTTGGTGTTTGCTCGATATACGTGGCGTGAGCGCGCGCGCGCGCGCTCGCCCGCGTCAGAGAACGGCCATCTACCTCTGTTACGATATCGTACACCGCTGCTCATGCTTATCACATTCAATTACAGCCACGGCGTCGGAAACTTCCTCCCGGAATTCACGCGTCCCACTGAATACCGATGATACCTGTTTCCGTGTTTTTCAATCTTCCGCGATGCACCGGAAAAATGGCTTTCACACGATAGCTCATGAGTATCGGGACACCTGCTTGTACGTCAGGAAAATGTATTTCATGTCAACTACACATATACACACACTCGCGCGCACACACTTTACGCTACAGATGTATCTGCAGTTGTCTAGCTCATCCGGTTTCTTTTTCCGTTATTGAGCGTTGAGAGTACAATGAGCATTACGATTGTATTGGACGATTGCATACATTTTTTATCATATTGATCAATTTTTGAGACCATGACACCTTCTTTATAAATGAAGTTTGTGAACGACCAAAACATTCAATTTTTTTAACGACCGAAATACAGTGAATTCTCGATATATGTCATTCAGGCCTTAGCGACGAATATAGAGAAATCACTGTATAGGGTAAGGGACCCAATTATTGTGGGGTAATAAAATTACTACTATATTAATTATACTTATTTTTAAAGTATAATGAATATTAAAACAGAGATATTGAATTTTTTTCATTAAAATCAGTTAGTCTATATGGTATATTTTTTCATATTCTTTAAGCTTTAGAAATGAGTATTATTAATATAGACACAGTAATTGGGTCCCTTACCCTAGTCAAGAAACTTCTAATTCATTGACAGAATAGGTTGCTCACAATTGTGCTCGCTTTGATTAATAAATAGATTGCAGATCTTTATACAAAATAAAAAATGTTTGCATCGATTGCAAGACAGGAGCGAAATAAAAATGTCTTTCTTCTTTTAATTACTTTATTAAGCTGGAAACAACACGCTGATATCCTTAAATCTTTTTCATATGTCCACTGCTTTAAATTGCAGTTACCCCTTTTTATCATAAATGCATAAAATCTGCAGTCTATTAATAAGTTTATTTGGAAAAACTTGTGCTTGTTAACACTAGGTTTACGGAGCATTAAAAGTGACTATTTCAAATAACAAGAATATGTCTATACAAATTGTTAGTTTTTCTTTTTAGAATATGTACCCAAAAAATTAATTTGTTGAATAACAAAGGTTTTGTTGAATATATGTTGAATTAGAAATATAAATTTTAAAAAAGCATAAATCTAGCGTCAAATGTTACCGTTAAAAATCGGACATTTCATGTGCAACAACCTAATATGCGCAGCAAGTAGAATTGGTTGACTATGGTCAGACACCCGCCAGACGATTCCCATTTAACACTAAACCTACCACCGTCGGTCAAAATGACTCGTTCCAGATTTTTTATTTCACAATTACTGAAATTATAAAGGTGCTTTCGTGGGAAATGATTAAATAGATATATTTATTAGAGCATGTAATATAATACGAACCGCACCAAATCTAAATAAATTCAATCTCATCATTTTTATAAGACATGTATCAGTTACTTTTAAGGCTTGGTAGGTTTAGTGTTAATAGCACCCTTTTTCGCTGCATTTTCAAATTGGACTTTCTCGAAAACGATGCGTCAAAGGAAAAAATGTTATTCCCTTCTTTCGACTTGTTTCTACATGTCGAATCATCGACTGTCCGGTTGTACGGATCCGGCTACACCCGGTACATATAAAACGTTAGACAATTTGCCGCTGTATTGTAAGCAGGGGTGTACGAGAATCCGAAATATCGGGTTCCCGAAAATTTCGATTTCCCTTTAGAGAATCCCGATTATTTTGAGAATCCCGATAAATACGAGAATCCCGACTTTTTTGGAAATCCCGACTTTTTCGGGAATCTCGAAATTTTCGGGTACCCGTCCCGAACCCGAAAAAATTTCGTGTTCCCCACCCGACCCGATATTTCGGGTTCTCGCACACCCCTAATTATAAGCGAATATCGAGCCTCAATAGGAAAAAAAGAGACACGCTATTTCATTATACCTGGGTCTGAATCGACCGGGCACCGTGATGCGAAGGTGAATGCAGAAAACATTGATTGGTAAAACCAAATCGCTTCTGCTAACAAGATTCTGCTAACGAGCTACTAAATTTCTGAGGGACCTCGGGTTTCTGTCCTTGATGAACCATTAAAATGGCCCTCGAATCTCTTAATTGGAAAAGCAGATTTCCGTTTTAAAGAAATTATCAATTAAAGTAATATCATTTGCAATTCTTGTTTAACGTTTGACGAACCATTAAACGGGCATAAAAGAATTCGCGTCCGAAAAAACAAGTCAGAGTTTAACAAGTTGTTTAAATGGCGCCCTGCACGAAGTGAGATTAGAGTTCTACGGTGTATTACACCAGTGTTTAAAAGTTTCAGCAGATGTGCTGTTGGGGAAAGTATTTTTGAACTTGTATTGCAACGTTAATACATGTGCAGTAACTTACACATGCATACACACGACGAATTACGTGTAGGTTGGGAGAAATAGAATATTCAGATCGTACTTACAATAAGATTAACTCAATAATACCTACATTATTTCCTTTGTTTTAGATTCGCCATGGTACGTTAGCATTAATAATAAAAATAAAATTTTTCTTCAAAATAAATATCTTTTCGTTTCAAAATAAAAATTTTCTTCATCAATTGCAACAAATAGAAACCAGATAGAAAAGTCCTTATCTCTTTAATAATTTTAATAGATTGAAAATAATCTATTCTCATGCTTCAAATCTTGTAGTCCTACTATTTTCAATTTCATCAACTCAATTTTGTCATAAGTGCATAAAATCCGCAATCTAGCAATTATCTTTTGCCTTTATATACCTGATACGGCCTGTCGTTCAAAAAAATAAGTTGTCTCATTTTACATGTATTTTTTTTTTATCATATATAAAAATATATTGCATATAATATATAAATTGTTTAACAGGTGTCAAGATAAAATTACGGTATGCAGTACAAGAGAAACATACTCGCCCAGCATGTAACGTTTGTAAAGACTCATTCTGAAACTTCATCAACAGTTATGAACAAATTAGAGACCTGTCGACCGTGATTAACTGATTCTATGCAATCGTTAAACAACATCGACACGAACTTAAGGATTATACCTGGAAATGTCAGGGAAGTAATTATTTTGAAATGAAATGCAATTTTAGAGAGAAATCCTAAATTCGAAACCACGTTACAAATATCCTGACATTCCAAAGGTAAAGTTGTTGACAAGCTCACAGAAACTAATCAATGCTGCCGCAGTAAATATAAATGTGTTCCAATTACACTTTGTGATATTGAACGATCATTTTCCGCTTGAAAATTAATTTCAATTGACAAATGCCACCGCGCAACTACTGTTAATAGAAAATCCGCTAATCGTATAGGATAATATAAATTGAAATCAAAATAAATATGCAATTAAATTATAATTAATATAAATAAACATTTTACATTTCTTAATGCATTTACACATGTTGACACACCTCAAAGAAATATCCGCGATTTTCTGTATTGACTTTTCTTTTCCGAAAACGGGCACTGCACTCGTGCGCATGCGCAGCACACTGTATACGTACGACGGACAAAACAAAAAGTATGCTGAAGCTTCTGATTATGTTCACAAAGAACCCACGCGATTTCGATTTGTATGAAACTTCCCAGGCTTGAAGAGCTGCCAACAATATCGGACACATACTTCTTGAACTGTGACAACTCAAGTTTAAGAATTCCAACCACTCTCCAACGTTCGACTCCTCGACAGTAACTCACAAACTGTTGGAAATAGAAAGATGTAACAAAAATTCAACGATAATACCTTCTTCCATATTGCTCCAAACTTCAAGAATTCTCTAAAATTGTTATTGCATTTGCTCTAAGCTCACTGCTAATTTTTCTCCATAAATGCTCCATGGGGTTCATGTCAGAATTTTAAAGTGGTCTTAAAACATGTAAGATCTTAAAATTGTTTTTTAAGAGAACGGCTGACTGGAGATCTATAGTTCGTTTGAGATTTTTGTTCTTCGCGATGGGTACTATAGGATGCAAAGGAAAAAGAAGTTTGACCTTGGAAAAACGGTCAAGGTCGATTCTCCAGAGGTGCTGGAGAATATATAATTTTGAAACACCCTGTACGTTCGACGTTTCGCTGGACTAGATACCCTCGTAAATATAAATATCGGGGAGTGGGGGAAGGTGAACACCTGATTGATATACCAGCGGTGGAGGTGCAACTGTATCGGTGATGGGAAAGAAGCCTCGGAAGTGGTACAAGCAAAGCGTAATTGATTACAACGAAAGCTGGAAAACGGTGGAACCAATTAAACGTGCCAGCAAACCAGCCGCGGGGCATGCACACTTGAAAGGTCAAAGATTGCCGCCGATCGATCCCAATTAACTTTCCAGAAAAGATTCCTCGGGACCTTTACAGGTTCCGAACGAAGTTCGTTACTAAGTCATCTCATTATTGCGGATTTCATCGATCTCGGCAGCGATGGGGGGACACGCAGCTGCACATTGGAAACCCTTCTCTGAAGGGGCCTGTGTACCGCGGCTGCACGTGAACGGAAAAGAACGACGTCGGAGGGGGGAGGGGGCAGAGGGTACAGTCTGGCCAGAGAGAAAATGCCTCGGCACGTTATGCAAATCTTAGGAAAAGGTAGTAAAACGGAAATGTAAAGGCTGCCTGGTCCCTTATTCTTACGCCCGGTAACTCCCATAAATTCGCCCCCTGTCCTCTATCAACGAGACCCCTGTGCCCCTCCCCTCACTAGTTTCGCTTTCCTTTCGTATCTGTTTTACGCGGGCCATTGTCAGACCGGCTGCCGCACAGCCTTCTGAACCTCTCACTGTTTTTCTTTTATTTTTATTTCTACCAGGCCATCCCTTTCCCTTGATCATCCTTGCACCCCTCGTGAAAATCGTGTTGAAGTTATTTAAATCGTACCAAAAAAGAAAAACAAATAGATTATGATATTTTAGGGGAAGTTGATATTTCTATTCGGACACCATTTCGGCACTCTTTTAGATTCTAAATGAAATGAAAATGTTATTATCATAAATGTTTATACGTCCGTAGTTTAATAATTGTATGAACCGTAGAGTGTATTAATTCTCATTTATTAACGAAATGAGTGTCCGCAAAGATCTATAATTTACGAACAGAATATTTTTACAACGTTTGCAAAGTTTCACAACGTGTCCACATTGTATGCAAAAATTATAGGAAGGAATCTAACAAGTTCTTTGAACAGCTCGTAAATAGAAATGACTGAACTGTGTTTATTATACGCAACAGAGTGAAATAGACTTTTTTGGACAGGGTTTACCGTTCTGTGTTCTATTTGGAGGTTTTATTGACTCTACATAACTAGACTGTCTATTTCCCGAACGAATTTAACTGTCCCTGGTGGCGAAATTCCTATCCGGTATGCCACGGTACCTTTGCCACCCCTTATTTAACATGTTCCGTAGACTATTATCAGGCTGCTGCACATGAAACAGTAAATTGTTTAATGCAACTCCAAACTATGTTATATTAACATTTTAACTTTCAATTGATGATATTAGTCGAAATAACTTTTGACAGATGCAATACATGCATTCTCATCCTGCCCGTGAAAGTCTCCGAATCTGAATTAGCATGAAACAAACTGTGCTTTCCTGAATCCCATTGTTATGCGTTGCTTGTTAATTTTAGTCGTTTATGTTCTGTAATACAAGATTTATCAGTGAAACATATTAGATATTTTCAATCATCGTGTGAATTATTATTAATTATTCGCTGCTTTGTACGTCTCATCGCGCATAAATATGTCGGAATTTACAATATACATATATGTATATATTCCAACGCTCTGTACAAAATATCTCCTAAACCAATGATTTTTCGACATAAATAGTTTCATACTTCTTTTTATAGAAAATAACGAATTTTTAAAAAATATACAATTCAGTTTTAAAAAAACGTAAGTCACCTTCATATGACCTCTACGCGTGCATCTACTGAAAAAACGATTTACATCAAATTGTGGCTCCCTCGAAATCATTTATTTCTTATCCGACCTATATTTTTATATAATACATAGTGTATGAGCAATTTGTACTTATGGATCAAAAACCGGTCACCCTATATATAACCTATTATAACTTATGTATAACCTATTATAAATCAATTAAATGCAGGAATTATTAACAATAATAATGATAACCGTATTTATTATTTGGATGCACTGCTAAATTATGATCACTAGTGAGCAGATTTGATGCATTTATGGCAAAGATGGGTAGGTGCAATTCGGAAGAGTACAAAGCGTTGAACGAACCTTTTCTGCTCTAAAATGAACGTTAGATGATTTTGCGGTGTAATTTGTCAGGAGAAAATTTGGAAAAACTCATGTTTGTCACATTATATTTTGATTGTAGCAAATAACTTTACGAATACAAAATTGATTAAATAATTGAACGTCTACCATGTGAAAGTTGTACTATTTAATAATAACTATTTCAAATTTCCTTCATCAATAACTGTTATGAGCGATCGAAATGAACTTCTCTCATTGATAACTGTTATGAGCGACCGAAATAAAATTCCAACAAGAGAAAAAATTTTCGGTTACTTATAATCCTTATTTGCAACCAATACGATTTTAGTCGATACCTGTTATTCCATGACTTTGTTTCTGTTTGGTTATAACAGTTATGGTCCCTGAGACGAAGAATTGCGTTACCCACGCACGACCAACGTGGCAACGTGTTAAAAAATTGGTGTCCCTAATTTAGGAGCGCGCAGTTTCATTGCTTCGTCAGCTAATTCTGTTCGTTTTAGGAGCCCTCGTCATCCCCTACTTTATACCGGCCCGACCGGTGCATCGTAGCCATAAATTCGGTCAACTGATCAAAGTCCTATCAGCAGAGAAAACCGTGCTGCCAGTTCCATAGGCACACGATCGAAGTGATTACCCTTTGTTGCAGGGATGAATAACATCCCCTCTAGTTTCGCCTCTCGTTCCGCTTCTTTCGTCCGATTCAGTCGGTAACGTTATTCTCGACGGTGCAAGCACAACGCGCGTCGCTCGCTTATTAGATACGAAACATTAAAAAGAGAGGTCGGGGAATTTCTCTCTCTCTCTCTCCCTCTCTCTCTCGCGCACGGTTGTTTCGATGTCAACTCTGAAACGCGCCTCGAAACAAAGCGGAGAGACCGTGACACGGTTGGCGAAGCGTGTAAAACTTGCAAAGTTTAGCTTCACCGGCACCCTCCGTTTGAACGATATTCGCGTTTCATTCTATAGAGCAATTATGCGAACTCCGGGCTTTATTGCCTGTAACGTTCGATATCTCTCCCCGCACAGTTCTATTCTGTTCTCGTTTTTACTTCCGAAATAAGCGTTCGCTGATACACGATCCCCGCCGGTATGCAAACAGAAGGATTGATACGATCGGGTAACGATCAGCGCGAAAGTATTCGGCGTCCAATTATCGTATTACTCGAATAACCAACAAAATCCGTGAATGCTCAAGCTAATTAATTCATACTTCGCTGACAGTTTAATCTTTTCATAATTTATCCGATGCTGATTTACGACGGTAATGCGAGTTTGGTAACCTATGGCGCTGCGCCGTCCCTGACCGGTACTTCGTAATTTTTATCGGGATTTTCCTCGTGCAAACATTTAAGTAACCTGATTGATGAAACGGATATGGGGGGAGGGGCAGTGCTCTGGGTTATTACGGATATAAAAGAGAAGCGATGGAGAAATTATGATCCTGTAATATTAGTCTACCTGTTAACCAGTTACGCTAGGGAACTTTTTTTTAACGAAACAAAATTCAATTTGTTTCGTTGGTATTAGTGCAACACTGGTAACAATATTAACAACGTAGTACACATCTTTCGAATTTGTTATAATTTACTGGCAACGCATTTTATCGATGCTTAACTTTTCACATTTAATGCACATATCCATAATAATTTGAATTAATGTCGTTGCGTACCTCCTAGGTAACGTAAATTCATACCCGAATCAATTTGGAAATATGACATCGAGTTTCTCTAACATATGCACAAACAAGAGATCGATTAACAACTTTTTGAGAGGCAACACTTTAAGGGGCGATTTTCATATTGTAGATATTAATATTGATAAGAAAAGAAAATAGTAATATATACAAATAAATATGCTGGCTACAAAACCGACTAGAAACACAGGGTGTTCCCAAAAAAAAAGTAGTATTTCCTTGGAAAGGCTGATTCCTGACATCATTTGAACTAACTTTTTCCTGTGCGAAAATTTTCTCCGCGGCTTTTTTAAGCGGTTATTACCAAAAAACACAGACCAATCAGAGCGAGGATACAGCGGGCATCATTCCGGCTCAACCAATGCTATCGCCGAGCCGGAATCCCTCTGCTATAACCGCGCTCTGATTGGTCCGTGTTTTTCGTTAATAACTCCTTAATAAAGTCGTGGAGAACATTTTCACAAGGAAATAGTTAATACAAATGATCTCAGGAATTACCCCTTTGAAGGAAGTACAACATTTTTGGGACACCTTGTATAACTAGACTCAAAGAATCTCTAAACAACGGCTGGTTAGAAAACAATGTAAACCCTTAGTATGAGAGAGGATCGTCCTGTAATCAAAGGACGATCTATTTAAAATAGAACAATTTAGAAAAGACTGCCATTGTGGTTTTCCCATCTTAATCCTTTAATGCCAACTTTCCTTATCTTTCCTCTGCTCCAAATATTCTATTCTCGTCTACCGTATCTTTGTCGGCGGCAAAGTGGGCCAATGACTGCAATCAACTAACAGTTGATGATGATCACCGTTTATATTTCGCTTCGTTCTTACGCTTTCATTTCCCTGATCTTTTTTCTCTGGTTGCCAGCACCGATAAGCCACTTTAACAGTTACGCAGCCAATCTGCTCGTCTTCACCTTATCAATCGTATTCACATTATCAATAGTAGTACCAATTCTTCCTAATTTTGATTGTTAAATTCTGCTGTTATTGTACTGACATTACAGTAAAGCCAAACCCTCGTGTGACATACATCGTGTAGTTCTTCATTTTAATCAGAAAAATACCACAAATAAGTTGGCAAAAGTCCCATAAAAAAATAATTCAAAATAAAGAAGTTTTGCAATTGGATCAGTAGTGGTTCACAACGATATACCCGACCTGGTATCGAATTACGCATGTTTACACTACTCGGCGACCGAGGCGAACTGACTAAAATCGCGTAGCTCCGTTCGGCTTAGATCAAGGCTTTACTGCACTTTGTTAATCTTGATACCTTCTCATTTGTTGCCTTCTAGAATTTCGTAGAAGTGACTATTGTGGATAAAAATATATTTTTATCAGTTCTAACCACAAAAGTTTAAAGAATATGAGATGCGCTATGGTGACCTGTCCAATGAATGAACATCAATTTCTAATTAATGAATATAGGTACCTCGGTAAATGATAATTATCCAAACAAACTTATTATAGAACCACCTCAAAACAAAAATTTGTTAATCGGTTACGATTACACGATAGATTTTATTGGACGACAATAATATTTACCTTGAATACGTGAATAGGTTATAAAGAAAATTAGATCTCTATAAAATTTACAATTACTGCATAAATTTCCACACGAGGAGGGCATCATAAATGTTATATTTTCGTTTAATAATCATTATGCTAATTCGTAGAACAGGTCACCCTATCTTTTTCGGTGTGTACGATCTCCAGAATCCATGGTAAAACTACGAATCTCGAATCGCCTTCCATGTGCCAGCTTTCGAGATCAGAATGTCGACTAAAACGAAGAGAGAAAAAGTGAAACTTTGCAAAGCCTCTTACGTTCCACTTAGCCAATTAACAGGTTCATCCGGCAGTGCTGATTACCATCTAAGCCTGTGAGAGGGTTTCGAGCGACTTTTGGATACGGGATTGCGAACGAAGAGTGGGAACGCGAAATCACTGTAAATTTCGAGCCGCTTTCGATGAAGGGATATACTACTTTCGTGAAGGACGCGCCGGAATAGACCGTTGCCAATGTGTCCGGACGTCGATGCAATTAGGAAACAACTGCGTTGGCGGACAGCCACTCGCTCCGCTAGATAATTGGTTTCCTCTTACCTCGTTGTCTCGATTGCCGCTCAAGCGACGTCCGCGAACTGCTAATTGGCATCGCGCGTATTCCAACCCACCTATCTTTCCCTATTTCTTGCCAGTCTTTCTTCCTTACTTTGCGCCGCGGCTGAAGCACGCGCCCGCTTGATTAACAGGAAGGCGAATCAAGCCGTGCTCCAAGGGAAACTACACGAGCCTTTGATCGATTAACTTACTAACAACGATCGAAGCTTTTTCGGTCAAATTGTAGCTTTCTGCGCCCGGTGAAAAATGGGATAAGTCCTCTCGGGAAAGAACAAGTTCGAACTACGGAGTTTAGTTTCTCGTCAGCGCTTGATTCATCGACAGAGAGGCCGGCGACT
>CM052117.1:1791528-1801739 GCA_028454245.1 Halictus quadricinctus | reverse complement strand
CTCGCCGCACTGTGGTCCAGATCGAGGAATTAGCTGTTCATTTGATAAAAAAGCAGAAAACGGTGAAATTAACGAGATTTATTAAAAATTTTGGTAAGAAACAAGCATGTAAAAATCAACGCTTTATGAATCCTATTTTTCACCGAAAAAATTACCTGATTTCTTATTGATATCCTGGAGGATCTACTTAATATTATGTGTCCATTTTTGTTGCGAATGAATAGTATTTGTCTATATTGAGAGTATATCTTGTGTACTAAGATTTAATATTTATAATTTATTGAAATAACAATGCTTAGTAAACTAAAGAGGATCTTCAAGGTTTTCTATCATTGGTAAAGGGTATCTTTTGAGTTCCATACGTCAATTAGTTTATAATTAATAAGTCAATTAGTTTCAGTACAAAAGTTATTGTTGTTTAAAGCGCCACTGTGACCGGAACTGCGCGGAGCGTTAAGGTTGTCATATGATTCTTTTCAGATAAGATGGCCAAATAATTGAAATTTAAGATAAAAAAGCACATTATCTCCAGAATTAAAGATTATTTTGTTATTTCAAGACCTGATAACAGCTAAGGTCAAAACCTGAAAGTCGAGTATCTTGGAAACTACTGCAGATAGGAAAATGGTGTACATGACAAAATTGTGTGTCTTTTTATAAGTAATACACCTGTGAAGATAGATTTCAAATATCACTATTTTTTTCAATAATGTACTAAATATCATTCATTATTCACATGTTATCGCAATCTTTCGGGCATTTCCGGTACTCTGACAAAAAAAATGTGTCAAACAAAAATTAATCAGTAATTACTCTTCTATAAAGTTCAATATAAAAAATTAAAAAAATTTTTTAAAATAATAAATTAATGTCACCTTGATGGTTTAATTGTCGCTATATATTTTTTACTCAATAATGTTATAGTTGACGTCAAGACTAATCCAATGGCCTCCTTTGCTATGGCTATAAGTCTTGAAACAATGCTAAAATATTTGTGAATAGCTAATTCCTTAATCTGGATCACAGCGCGCCGTCCATAAAATTTAAACCAACATAGAGAAATTTCATTTTTTGTTCAATATAATTTTAACCGATGTTTTCTTCAATCTACTACCGCTGGCAAAATTATTCACATGTCTATCATTGTAATTATTCATGTATTCAACGTGGAAAATATTTAAATTATCGATAAAGGCGAAAGTAATGACACAACTCGTCATATGTTTAATTTTGTTGAAACTTTGCACATTTATAGTTTAACCAAAAATATTTTATACGTATCCTTTTATCGGCGGAAAAACGGATTTAGGGGCTGAAATTACCCCTCAAACTGGGGGTTCGAAAATCTTTCAAGCTCAATAACTCGAAAATTAGCAGAGATTTCAGAAATGATATAAATGAAAATTAATAGTTATATTGCGAGAATTCGTAATAAATTATTCCTTTGTAATACCACCAAACAGACAACAGCACTTTTTTTCAGGTACAGTACAGCTTCGACAATTGTTAGTGATTTTTATCCTGGCTTTCGTTCTTTTTTTACTTTGCACTGTCAGAAATGACCCATTTTTCACTACCAGTAACAAGTTGTTCTAAAAATGGACGGTCCCTGTGTCGTTTTAACAAGGAATCGCAAATTGAAACACGGTCGAACAAATTCTTCTCCATAAATTCGTGTGGAAGCCAAATACACCTATTCGTCATTCTGAGTTTTTTTTTGTGGGCAATCAAACTGATTTTTATATAATTTTTCACATGTTCGAAATCGTCTTTGTTATGTATCTTGGATTTCATTCGATTAAATATTTAATTCCGTGAACTTTAATGTATATTGGCCTACCATTTCGTTTTCGGATTTCCAGATTGAAATCTCCGATATTTTTTAACTCGCTTTTAGGACGTTTGGTAATGGTATCCTCACCATTTAAGTAACAAAGTTTTTCTTTTTTTTTCTCGATATTTTCGTTCATCCGAAAATAAAAAAAAGACATTAGTTTAAACTTGATCTTAAATATAATATCTTTAATTTAGGTTAAACTTAAATTTAAATGTGGTAACTTTAACTTAGGTTAAACTTGAATTTAAATTCGAACTGAGATGCATCTCTAAACTTATTGCTGGACTGTGGATGTCATGTACTTATGGCAAAAACGAGCTGTTGTAATTGAAAATAGCCGAGAGGTTAATTGAATTTGAAAAGAAACTAGCGAAGATTATTAAAAATAAAGGTAAGTTTCTCTATGGCTTCTGCTTCTTGCAATCGATACAGACAATTTTTCTTTTGCCCAAGTCCCATAAAAAAATAATGAAAAATAAAGAAGTTTTGTTATTGGATTAGTAGTGGTGTCACACCGATATACCCGAGGCGACCGAGGTCTCTCGAGCTTCTTGGCCCCCACGAGGTATACCCCGCGGTAGTGAGGATAATACCGTGACATTTATCAGCCATGCTTCAACGACATATATAGAGAATTCACTGTATTGTCATCGACGCGTCTGCTCCAAGATGAAAGACCTTTTAAATACGACCGAGGATTGCTCGAACGAAATGTACAATTTGACGACTGGTTCACGATGTGCGAAAATTCAAGCACACGTGTCTCTCGGAGACACGTCGCGAGAAATATTAACGTGTGAACAAGTATCGCTTCGCTTTTACTAACCGGAAGAAGTTCCCGATGCGCGACAGCCAGTCGTGAAGCGTCCAAATATTAAATGCGCGACGTATGCGAACAATTACGTTTGCGCGCGTGTTATCTGCCGCCAATAACATCCAACTTTAATAGTACCACCCTCGACTTACAGCTACCCTCACGGCGCGACAACGCTTCCGCACGCGTGTACGTGGGACCACTTACACGAACATGTCGACCGTAGGAGTTATCTTGTGACGTAATTATAACTTGTAGTTTCTAGTACTTTAGTTCACGGAGGTTAGTGTAAGGAGAAAAGGGGGACGAAGGGGGAGGAGGGAGAACAGCCCAGACCCCGAACTTTGAGAGATCGTCATTTGCCTGCCGCCTCCGCCGAACACACGGAACAGAGATAGGGGATGCGAGCAGGATAAACAGATGAAGGAAGATGCTGCTGAACGAGGACGGGGAATGTCGCGACGAGGAGCGACGGAGATCAGAGGAACGGAACCGAGGCAACAGAAAGAGAGCGTGAAAGGAAGTGCCGATAGAGGGGAGCAACGAAGATAAATTCGCACGACGAAGAAGAGTAAAGTTAGAAGATCAGAACTAAAGGAGGAAGTGCAACAGACAGAAGACATCCGACTGTGCTTAGAAGCACGGCAACATCCTCTTTACTAGCAACGACTTGATGACTTCGAAGTCCTCTGTCGGGAAGTTAGTAGTCGCTCCCCCCCCCCCCCCCCCCCCCTGTCACCAGGTAACATCTTCTCTGCGCGTATGCTCGTAACTGTCGAGGGAAACGCAACCAGACCTCCAAGAACCGGCACTTGTTAGAACATATTTTGTGATAACCGCACCGTGAAACCATTTTATCGATGCAAACTCGTGGGATCCAAGACGTATAGACTACTGCCAAATACAGACATACCTATAACAAATAGTTGATTCTACCCGTAACATAAAACGCAGGTTTAGTGCTTCGTTGAGAAGTTAAAGTAACTTACACCTCGAGATTTGGACTAAGACATTGAAGATCAGATTATAAATAACATTCTAAAATTTTCTACGATAAAAATCATTAATAAAAAGTTGATTCTTATTAAAATTTACGATAGTTTACATGAAATATAAAGAAACAAATTCGAAGAACAAAATGATTAAAAAATATCGATTACTTTTTGGTTACAGTTATTAGTGTCCAAAAAATTGGATCCTCCTCCATAACTGTTATCGATGAAGAAAAACTGTTTCGATTGATCAAAGCAGTTATCAATGAAAGAAATTTATTTCGATCCAGCATAACATTCGTCGATGATCGAATTTATTTTCATTTGTTCATAATAATTATTGAAGCGAAAATACATGGAATGAACTTCTCTCGTTGATAACTGTTATGAGCGACCGAAATGAATTTCTCTCATTGATAACTGTTATAAGTGATCGAAATGAATTTCTCTCAACGATAACATTTACCAGCAAGTAATTTTCGGTTACTTATAATCCTTATTTGTAAGCAATACGATTTTAGTCGATGAAATACCTGTTATTCCATGACTTTTTTTCTTTTTGATTATAACAGTTATGGTTCCTGGTTAGAAGACGACGCTTTTCATTTCGAAATAAGAAAATTGCTATCACCTCTTCTTCATCTTCATCTGAAATACGAGGAAAGCCGGTCCCGAGTAATCGCCTTATATCGAAAGCAAACTGTAGTAAAATATCGGTGTGGGTCAGAAATGACTCCGCCTCCGGTCGGCTAGAACTCGTCGGGGTCCGAGGGTTAATATTTATGCAAGAGTTCCGTTTCGCACACAGCTAAGTCTCCTTCGCAAGTATTAGCTTATCCCGAAAGTTTGTGTCGTAATGTGCATGTTTCATATTGTTCGATAAGACGGTCATACACGACCAACGCGTTCATTTGTTTGTTAATATTTTATTACTGGTAAGCCTCCTCTTACTGAACTATACCCTTTATTTTCTTAGTAAACTACGTATTCTGAATTTTCATTCTGCACATCAATCGAAAACGACACCAACTTTTGGCATAATCATGTTTCCTGTTATTCTGGATAATTCTCGTTTGGATAATTCATCTCTCAACTTTGGATAACTTTGTTCGACAAGTAGTGTTCCTATTTCTTTAATCCTACGCTAGATGTTTCTGTTCATAATTGTCACTTGATTCTGGTACTGATTACGTTCCCGTAAACAAAGTCCAATTTCTTGCGGCTGAAATAAAGTATATATTAGTATTATTATTAGTACTACTATATTTCATTTTTAATGTACGCCGAACGACTCTTTTAATAGTAATATTCACGATTTTGTTAAAATATTTTCTGACAGAGTTAGTGCGCCTATTTCGATATCGGACGAGCTGTAATAAAGCAAATTCTAGAACCAATTGTTTCAAACAATATACTATCTGTTCGCACTGTACGGAAATAATTGGCGTTTTGTCATGAGCGTGTGAACGGAACGACAAAATATGATGAAGCGAGAACACTGAATGTGAAGCATTTAATTCACGTTGCGCGCAACATTGAACCGTGAAAAATAATGGAGGACGTAATGTACAAAAGTAGTGGTATTTTGAGGTTGCACGGTTGTTCTTTGAAAGCCCATTGAACCATGAAACCTCCGGACACACAGCCACGCTTCCACTCGACTCGACACTTCAAGCATTGTTGACCGTTGGAAAACGGACAACCAGCAGTTTTCATGGCGCTCCTTTTTGCTTTGAAACACCCCCCCGGGATGTACGGCCAAGGCGCAATTAGCGATTGTCCGCGTTTTCAGCAATTAAGGGCGAAACGATGTTGAAAAACCGCTGGGGTTGACTGTCACTACTAATTTCGCTCTTTCCCTCTGCTCTTTAAGCGACAGTTTCACGGCTTTTAGTTTGTAAGACACTTTAGGAAGCACGGTAAGCAGTCCACAAAAATATGTGATTCGTAAACGTTTCGCAATTATCTATCCGTGCACCATGGGCTGAGGCGAAATACTAATATATAGACTGCGGATCTATATGCAAAATAAAAATGCTCTCAGTCAATTGTAAGAAATGGAGGTCGGATAAAAATGTATTTCTTTCAATAATTTTAGTACATCGAAGAAAAGGTAACAATATTCTCAAATTTTTCTAGTGAATTCTTCACTGATACATTTTTGCCATAATTGCATAAAATTCGCACTCTACTAGTAAATAATAATAATAACTATTGTTTTAGCAGATTTAGTATTTAATTGCCTAGAAAATCTTATGAAGGTATTTCTAAAATCAAAATGTAAGATTTTTTGACTGCGGATCTGTATGCAAAATAAAACTTTTCTACATCTGTTGCAAGAAATAAGAGTGACGTAGGAATTTCTTCCTTCATTCAGTAATCTTAGGAGGACGAAAATAATATATTGACACTCTAATTCTTTTAATCTTTTCACGGTTTAAAATTACAGCTAGTCAGTTTCACTACCAAAGTGAACACTATTTATGTAGGTGAGAAATGTGTAATTACGAGCAATCTATGAAATTAACAAATTAAAATAATGCAAGATCTATCTTTAATGACACATTTCTTTGCAGCTTGCAGTGGGATTTACCACATCCCACCTAAGCGAGAAAGAATTAAATTGAGAAAGTTTGTGCTTAATAAGATACCCAATTTAAATATGAAAATTTTGTTTAAATTGATAGAAAGGAAAGATATTAAAATATACAGTTACGTAGACTAATTCACGGAATCAAACAAACATTTGTTTACTTTATTGCAAGCTTCGTTAAGTTCCAAATAAAAGATAGAAGTCATAGACCGAGGATCTTTATGGCAAATAAAAAATGCCTGCGTCGTTTACGACAAGCGGGGTGTAAATAAAAATGTATTTGTAATAATTTTAATAATATGAGACGATATAATTATGTTTTCACTGTTTTATGTATCGTCAACATTCCCACTGGCACTGTGCAGAGTGAAAAATTGATTTCTCAATTCTGTACCCGCAATAAATAAATACAGCTTAGTAATAATAAATTGAAACGACAACATGCCGGTATATAAAGATCAAAAATATATGTGAAACGATACCCAGTAACCGAAAAAAAAATTAATCGTGTTTGAACAAATGATTGAAGGCTGTCAGGTTAATTGAAAATTGCTCGTCCATTGGGAAACTTGTTGGACACGAGCAACAGTAACACGCGCAGTCGACGCGCTCAATTCAGTTTCCGGTTACAGTAACGCGAGAACGGTGTCGTCTTACCAAGCAAAATAGCTGGCTGTGTGTATTCGTAATTTCGTAACAGAATACGCAGGGAGCGCGTGCTGGACGATTGACAAATTTTCGAGATGGTTGCGGCGACACGGTTTCTATTAATTTTACGCTATCGTTAATAATACGACGCCGTCCGGAAACTTTCCGGTACGGCTGATTAATTTAACTCGGGGTTACGGGATTGCACCCGAAGCGAGGTTTATTCATGCAGATCCCGGGAATGTTCTGGAACAAACAACGGGCAACTCCGCGATGGAGGTGCGGGTCGCAGGACCGAACAATTCCCGTGGATCCGCGTTGATTTCTCGACGGTGAGATCGCAGCGTATCGTGGCCACCGAGATTTATCGTTCTGGTAACAGAATGCCCGGGAAAAAAAGCATATGTCGCCGAGGCTTGGATGATAAACGTCGCGGAATTATCCCCACTACCGCGGGGTATAGGGGCCACGAAGCTCAAGAGGCCTCGGACACCAAAGAGTGTAAACTAAAGAGTGTTGTTGACATATATCGAAAATTCACTGTACAGTGTTTACACGATACATGTCGAAAACATGGGTCTAGCCAGGGACAAGTATTGGCCAGGAGAAGAATCTCACCAGATCACTCAATGAAAAAAAATACATTAGGGGGAGTTGACCATCATTTCAGAATGTCTAAAGAACATGCAGTGAGCACAAAGTAATCTTTTTTCTGTAAAACGTGTTTTTATTCATTGTATGTTCAAAATATTAAATATTTAAAAAAATAAAAATTGATACAAATAAGAAAGTAGCATTTATAATTCTCGAATTTAATAGCTTTATATGTTTTAATAATAAATATCAGTAGATATAGATATGCATAACGTTAGTATTTACCTTGCATTAGTATTTTCTCTTTCACTCAAACAATGTAAAATTTGATTTAATACGAAACCAACGAAATTGATAAAGAAGGGTGTAGGTTGTAACATGTGAAGAGCGATAAAAAAAAGATTGACGATAGAGTTCGTTAGTTTCTAAGAATCAATGATAATTTCAAGGATCAGAGATTAATAAAAATTATGGGAATTCAATCAAGGAAACTCATGTGGATTAATAAATAACATCCGATCGGTTGGGAATGAGAATTCTAACAGTTCTCGCAGTTTCGATTTTAATACTTCGTGCTCGATCATTTGTGACGTTCGTCAGCGTGTGTTTGAATATTATAACGCAATTATTGTGAAAATTATACAATGGCAGCGTAATAATCTTCGAAGGGGATAATGCGAATGCGTTTGTAATTGTCACGTCGCCCGTTTGACGGTTGTCCCTACATGAAGTAATTTTGCAACGGGCGTGGCATCAATCTCGTTAATAAATAATTACAATTACCGAGTCGTATAATACGGAATATTAATCACGTGTTCCCGTTGTTTACGAAACTTTGTTGAAACGATCGCACGGAAACGTTCAGTATTAAATATCGTCAAGGGAAGGGCAACACGGCGAAAGGCACGAATAATCGCGCACCTCCGACTTTTTAATTAATAATACCGCGAACGATTAATTAGGGAGAAGCGGCGAAAAGAGTTTCGAGCGGTACGCGACGGAGCTTTTTAACGCAGACGTTGCGTTCAGTAGTTTGCTACAATTTCCACGTAATTACTGAAAAGTAATTTCGAGACAGCTCCCAGTTAAAGCAATCGCGTTCAAAAGGCGAAACGCTGTCCAATGGTAAGGGAAATTAAGATTTTGGTCGAGATGAATGGAAGAAACGAGCGCAGCAATTTTTACTGTCCCTGTTTTAATGAAATTATAAAACGATACGTTCGACTAATTTTAATTAATGATTTTTTCTTGTTACATTCTCTCATAAAATTCACTAATACGTGTATGTTAAACCACGGATTTTTGAAACATGTATTTGCAATGGTTTCACAGATTCTTTCATTTTTCTTGGAAACTTGCTAAATGTGCATTAATCACTTAAATCGTGTAGCGTGAATGAATTCTATATCATTTTTCACATGCACCATCTAGAATTATCTGAGAAACGTACCTACATGTTTTCCTATTGCATCTTGAAAATGCATTTGAGTGTACCAATAATGTGATGTGTAACTTCCCTAGTAGCATAAATATATTTAAAATTGTACTATTTATAATTATAAATATAAATACATTTAAAATTATAACCAAGTATATTGGTTAAATATCTTTTTCAAATATTCGAAAAATATTTCAAATACATATTAATCGCTCAAATCGTATACCGTGAATTAATTCATTATTATTTATCTCATGCACTATCTAGCGATAAATATAGTGTCTGCAGTCTTGCTATAATATATTTCACAGCAATGTATCGTTTTACGAAAAGTTAAGTAGCTTTGATAAGTAATAAGTAATAACACTTTCATTATATTTCCATGCAACTTCATTCAATTATTCGTATTTTATATTACTTAGGGATTCCTTGCATAGTACATTAATGTCCATCTCGAACTTAAATTAAACATTTTAGAAACATTAAACGAAAGTAAAACGTTTTAATGAGTGCTGTAAAAAATTTCAAACAACTAAACGTACAATTAAAGGACTCTTTATTCTTAAAGTTCTATACCTTCTTTAAAGAATAATTAATTTTATTTTTCATGTTTTAATATCCGTACACCAAATGTTACTTTTTCAGTCGTAGGATTTATAGAAGTCGTAGAATAATATAGAATAATAAGTCATTAATAGTTTATTGTCTTGGAATATTAAAATAAACATTGTATGCTACTCTGTTATTTGGTCGACATAGTTTAAGAAAAAAACATACTTCTGACGCTCCTAAATGACTACATTTTAAATTGTATGTGTTCACGTGTTTACCAATCTTCTTCTTCCAATATTTCCATACCAAACCAAACAATTTTTTATGTTATTTAAAATTCAAATACTATGTTTTCCAATGGGAAAGCTCATAACCGTTTAAAAAATTGAACGAAAAGGAGGAAGTTTTCAATACATTTAGGTTTGAACACAGTGAATAACAATAAAACTATGTTGTTTAGCATTAATAGACAGACGAGAACTGAAATGAGTATTTCATTAAATGTTTAAAAATAAAGTGTTAACATTTCGTTGCCACTTTTACGTTCAAGCATTTAGATGTTTATAATATCGAAAGGATAAACATTTCTGCACAATCCTGTGTCAGCACTTCTACAGTTAGCCTCGATTGTCCTTTTAGTACCACTCTAACCAGCTGAATTCGTTGAAATTCTACGCAGCAGCAAAAAGAGACAAATAAAGATCTGAACGCGTAATGGACAAGGCGCATCGAAAGGCTTCTCC
>CM052117.1:1775311-1791028 GCA_028454245.1 Halictus quadricinctus | reverse complement strand
TCATATTTGTCTATTTTAAATTTATATAATATGGAATATTTTTCAGAGGTGCTATCATTTTGTCTGTATTCATTTGGGTATTTGTATTTTTACGACGAGAATTCGTTGAAGAAAAGTCAATAAAAGTTATGTTTATATATTAGTAGAAGGCAGTCTTTCTGTATCATTGCCACATTTCCTGTACCATAATTATAACGCGAGAAATTGAAGATAGCACGCGTGTGTTATCTTTTTCTTTGGGAGTGTACATCGAGTTCGCTTCGCACTGTTAAATATCGGATTAGTGCGCGCGGAACGAGTCACGTGACGACACCTTGGTGGTTACACGAAGTCTGGCCGAAAAATACAGTGAATTCGCGATATATGTCAGCGAGACGGATCTTAATGTCGTTTGTTCTCCAGGAGGATTCTTTGATCCGCGCCGAACGTAGAAAAGGACAGTGATGCTAACCACCGAGGAGTGTAAATACATTCGTCCTATATTTTATTAGTCAAAGTCACAGCGGCAAATGTTGTCGATGAGATCCTATTATTCTTTGTATTATGTTACACTCCTCGGCGACCGAGGTCTCTGGCATCTTGGCCCCTCATACCCCGCGGCAGAGGGGATAATTCCGCGACATTTATCATCCAGACCTCGGCGACATATATCGCGAATTCACTGTACGTAGGAGTACAGTACAGTCTACCTTCCTGTGCGGAAGCGGTTTGCTTTGTTTAACGCCTAGGACTCGAATGGCGACTAAAAATTACTATACCAAGATATCTTTTGCGTCAGTTTCGTATGCATAAAATGAAGAAAAAAGTATCTAGGTAGGTAGAAATGTATGGTTTCTGAGTTAAAATAGTTCCGAATGCAAAGAGCTAACCGGTTAAGAACGTTTGACGTGTATACACGTCATCCAAAATTGCGGTGCTGTTGACGTTAACGAATTGTTAATTTCTTATCGAATAAAAATGTAACTCTTTCTCATTTTGCTTTCCTGTTTTCGTAAAATTTATAATGGCGGCATTTGGCCTGCATTCGACGTATATATTCGTTATTGCTCGATTTTAATTCCGCGCCGTGAGGAATTTTTAAAAATTAAATTCCACAGTTAACTGGTTAAAGCTGGCGATTTCAACCTTGGCCACGAAGAACGCCCAGGTGTACCCTCTACCACTGATGAAGATCAAATCAAAACACGAGTATAACTCACGCTACGCGGCACGTGAAATACGCAGAAATGTTAAAAATATCAAAAACCGCCATTCACGAGCATTTTGTTAATCTTGAATACGTAAACCGTTTTGATTTTACCATACAGTTTAACGGACAAAAATCTGACGGATCACGTTTCCATCAGCGGCTCGCGCTACAGGCGAAAAAACACCATTTTCGAAGCAAATAGCGACGGATAATGAGAAATGAATTATTTATAATAATGTTGAGGACAAAATATCCCAGAGTAAGCGTAATGAACCACCATTACCCACCCGAAAAGCCGGTTCATGAAAAGCCACATTGCAAAGTTTTTCTGTGAAAGATGAAGAAAGGCGTGGAAGAAAATGGTGTTTAGATAATTGAATAAATATGTATATACATACACTGGCCCACGAAAGTATTTAAACGCCCTTTAAAACAGTATAAACTTTTTTAAAATCGGTCTGAAAGCCTGACTTTTTTTGAGCAGCTAGAAGAATTGGTTTACCGAATGACGTGCAAAAAAGATTTTGAAAAAATTGCAATTGCTAGGAATTATAAAAGCAAATAAAAAAGGCACTTTTCAAAACTTTTTTATTTGAGCCTGCAATGAAATTTTAAAATATGCGTTTTGTAGATCTATGTTAGTTATACACACACTGAAAATTTCATCGAAACCGCTTGACGCGGATAAAAATGGCACGCATCGAAAAATGTTAGAATCTGTGGATTTTAAACAGAAACTGACCAAAAGTCGTGTATAACAACGATTTTCACCATTTTTAACTACTTGTAGCTATTTTTTTCGTTTTTTTTTTTTGTTGTTTCAAGGTTTCAATTCACAGCAAATTGTTCGTTATAACTCTGTAACTATGCGCAATGAAATAAAGGTTCAAGTAGATAATATTCAGGTTAATGAGAGTTACCACAATAACAAAAACTCAATAATACTTTCCATTTAAAAAAATGTTGATGGCCCCTTTTTTTCCCCCCAAAAAATTGAATACATACTAAAATATTGGCCCTCCTTCACCATTTAATTTAAAAAAAAATTAAGTGGACATCTTCATTAGATTCTGAGAAAACAGTTTGTAACATTTTATCTGTACACCCGGTATACATATATATACATCTCGAGTATTAATAATAAACACAAGTTGTTATCACCCATTCAGATTGCATTTCACCCAAGCAGTTTGTCATTTTTGTTGAAATTTCCATTTTTTTGTCTTCAAGGTCATCCGAAGGTCATGGTATACAAGGTCGTTGTTTCGTCTTGATTAAGATGGCCTTGACAATAGTAAAAAAAATGTTCGAACTTTTTCTATTGCAATGTATGACCTGTCGAAAACTGATCAACTTTTTTTAAAAATATTTTTTGTCACGTTATCGCAAATACTTGAAAAATTGTGAAAAGCGTTACGTGGAACACCCTGTGTATATATACATATATATATACATGCATGTACATATCAATTGAAATGCTTTGAATATTCCTTAAAAATCGGCACGAACTTTCCGAACCAATACATCGCGGATGAATCGTCCTCAAATAAAGTGAACGATGAAAACTGTGGTTATGCTTCTTCAATGACGGAATTCGATTCACTAATTCCCAAAATGAATCTGAACAATAAAAATGTCCACCGTTCATTTGTTCAGACAGGATTAGATTTGGATGCTCATTTGCGATGACACATTTTCATTGTCGAAAGAAAATTAAAATATAATTAGATTCTCAACGTTAAGAGCCTCGGCAGGCGAAAGGTGCAGTACGACCAAATATAATTCGCAGCTCAGTAATCGAATTGCGCCATAAACTTCCGTGTTTCCCGTTAGTGAAAAATAACACGCTCAACCAGAGAAACAGGTACACGGACTGGTGTAAATTTTCAAAGTCATTTCGTCGAAATTCGAAATACTGGCGATTCTCGGCGCGAGATATCACGAGAATCGTCACCGGGTTAATTGTTTGGTATACCCCCGTCGTTGCAAATAAAATGTTTGCCCTCGGTCCGTCAGTGGAGCCAGGTCACGGTTCGACCCCCGATAAATCGAGAGGACAAAAGCCTCGAGTTTATTAGATCCATAATATTTTACAGGAAATTGTTTCTACGTGAAGCCATTTTTCACGGGTAGCCGATATGATGTATTATCGGCGCGCGAGACCCGATACACCGTCATCGTTATTGTTTTTCAAACGGATTCTGTTTTTCCGGCGACGCCACGACGAAGCTGTTTCCCGCACCCTCTGCTCCGCTCTGCTCTGCTCCGCTCCGATCTATTTCGTCCACGAATTTCTTTCTCTTCCCCTTTGCTGCCGCTGAAGAAGACACGACCCTGCCGCGACAAAAAGGATAAATCAGACTGTTACGTCGCGTCGAGAGAGAGCCAACGATCTCTCCACCACGAAACTCTATACGAATCAAGGGGAAACGGGTAAAAATGAAAGAAATACAGATCGCAGGTGCGTCCAGGTAACGACGCCCGGAGGTACATAGGTACGAACTTGCCAAGTTTTATTGAAGCATCTGTTGTGTAGGAGAGCCAGCCGATGCGATGGTCGAAACTGAGCCGAAAAGTCGGACGAACGTGGACACTGGAGGATCCTTCAGAAAGCCATTCGATGTGCGCGAGGATATTCCAAGGGGAGAGAACAAAGTCGAAAGGAGGTGGAAGAATCAAGGAGAACAAGCGAAATCCTGGGGGCCAGCAAATAGGAATCGTTATTACGCTTCCGAAGGAGGATAAAGAAATTCTGCAAGAGAAGTTGCCGGGACGCGAAACGAGCGCCAAGAGTTATATGTATACATATACGTGGCTTGCTAAGGGTGAATGCAAAGGCGAAACGAAACTGTCCAGAAGCGCACTGCGTTGAAAACCCCGTTTTTCGGACAAAAATCCATTACCCGGAAATTCTGATTGATAGAAACAAATGTTTCAGATGAAAATTCTAGGATATACAGAGCGGTCCACGCAATTGTTTCAGGTCGTAACTCCGTTATTAATGCATTTACGAAAAAATATCAAAAGAGAAAGATGAATGGTTCCAAGAGCGCTATATTCGTAGGATTCTTTTAGGTGCAACCGTGTATGTGCAATTTACAATTGCATCATTTCTTTAAATAGAATCAAAAAATCAACTTAGTAAGATCATTAGAGAATTTTTTGGCTCCTGTTTCTTGCAATTGACGTCCAACATTTTTATTTTGCATAAAGATCTTCTGCCTAGTTGTCACGCGCATCTTTTGTTTACGTCTGGCGACTCGTCTCGTCGAACAGGCTAAGTACAGTGCTTTGAACTCGTCCTTGGAACGACCTTCAAGAACACGTAAACAAAAATATAGGTTTCCACTCAAAATCTCAATTGTAACCTCTACGGAGCTTATCAAGGTGACTTCAATGTCAAACAAATATCATGTACTTACTCGCTTCTACAGGATGGTCCACGCAATTGTTTCAGGCCGTAACCCCGTTATTAATGCATTTACGAAAAAATATCAAAAGAGCAATTAGCAATTGCATCATTTCTTTAAATAGAAATGCATATTTTTTATTGCACTAATCGATTCCTCTGTTCATTCTACGTAAAAAATTATTAGGGTACCATGGCAACGAAATTATTAGTTCTTGAAATATTTTCAAAACCTGCCTTTATTGAAGAAGATGCTCAAGCAAGGACTAAAAATAACAGTTATTCTAAAATTTTCTACGATAAAAATCATTAATAAAAAGTTGAGTATTATTGTAATTTAAGATAATCTACGCGAAATATAAAAAAGAAATTCGAAGAACAAAATGATTGAGAAGTATCGATTTTTATACTTTTTGGTTACAAATAGCAGTTATTAGTGTGCAAAAAATTGAATCTTCCTCGATAACTGTTATCGATGAAGAAAAACTGTTTCGATTGCTCATAGCACTTATCAACGAGAGAAGTTCATTTCGATCACTCATAACAGTTATCAATTATCATAACTGTTACGAGCAATCAAAATGAACTTCTCTCATTGATAACTGTTATGAGCGATCGAAATAAATTTTTCGTATCGATAACTGTTATGAATGATCGAAATAAATTTCTGTCATCCACAACATTTATCAACAAGAGAAAAAATTATTAGTTACTTATAATCTACTTGTTATTCCATGACTTTTTTTCTTTTTGGTTATAACAGTTATAATTTTTTGCTTAGCGTAGTATGAACAGATGAATCGATTAGTGCAACAAAAAATATGCATTTCTATTTAAAGAACTGATGCAATTATTCATTGCACATGCACGCTTGCATCTAACAAAAAGTACAAATAATTTATTTTCGAATGTAGCGATCTTCGAACCATTTATCATTCTCTTTTGATATTTTTTCGCAAATGCGCTAATAACGTGGTTACGGACTGAAACAATTGCGTGGACCACCCTGTAGAAGCGAGTAAGTACATGGTACTTGTTTGACATTGAAGTCACCTCGAAAAGCTCCGTAGAGGTTACAATTGAGATTTTGGGTGGAAACTTATATTTTTGTTTACGTGTTCTCGAAGGTCGTTCCAAGGACGTTTTCAAAACACTGTAGTCTGTTCGACGAGACGAGTCGCCGGACGTAAACAAAAGATCTTTATGCAAAATAAAAATGTTGGACGTCAATTGCAAGAAACAGGAGCCAAAAAATTCTTTAATGATATTACGAAGTTGAAAATAGTATGACGAAAAAAAAGAAAAAAAATTCTCTTCACCTCTCCACTATTTTAAATTACACCAAATTGTTAAACACTAGTCAACTATTAATTACAGGGCAGACTTTGTATCAGCTGTGTACAGGGTGTATAAAAATTATATGTCACGACCACCATAGCGTGATTCTACACCTCTCGATCTGTTTAAAAAATGCATCGCAAAATTGACCTCGACCTTGAAAGTCAAGGTCAAAGTTAAGGTCAATCTACTCGTCACTCAAATTTTTCGACAGTTTGACCTTAATTTCCAAGGTCGAGGTCAATTTTGCGGTGCATTTTTTTAACAGATCTCCACCGATCCACAAGGCTAGAGTCACATAATTTTGGTCGTGGCACATAATTTTTATACACCCTGTACAATTTTAAGCAGCGGATGTACCAAACAGATTCAAGGCCATCGGTGTACTGGTTTCACAGCTGAATGAGATAACTAAAAGAGGAGATAAATCTCTAATTGGCTCCCATGTCTAGCAATCTATGCAAACATTCTTTATTTTGCATAAAAATCCGCGGATTATTGCTCACCGTTGCAACAGATATCTAGGAACGCTTCTACGAAGGTTCCACCAACGTAAAAGTTGTTCTCCCGATTTTTGTCCATTGTCGACGCACTGTGGCGACGTTCGAGAATAATAATAGAGGACACTGGAAAATGACTCGAACAGGGGCCGTTTCTTTTCATGAAAGTAGCCTCGAGATCGTTTAACCGGAACTTGTTGAAAGCGTCTCGGCTCGAACGCGAGACGAGACCAAACAAGACGGAAGACAGAACAGAGCACGGGTTTCGAACGGTACGGACGCGGCGGCGCACGAAAATTAGTCGTTCTGTGTCGCTCTGGAAGTTCACCAGGGGGGAAAGGCAATATCAATGACGGGAAGATATTTAATTGTCGCTCGTTGCTTTGCTATCGCTTTTGCGAAGCGCTCTCTTCTTCGGAAACAACAGGAGAGTTCGTGAAGAACGGCGCGGCGGTCCTCTCTCGTCCCCTCGTTATCGTCCCAGCGAGACGGAACTAATAAAATACTTTGCTCCGACGAGAAAATGTGGGATAAAATTGCGTTAGTTTTTAAATGTGGCGCGCAAGTTCATCACGCGTGCATCCGTGAACACAAACGTGTTCCTGTGCGTGCGCGCGCGCGTGTGTGTCAACAATGCACTCTCGCGAGCCTGTGTAACCTAACACGGTTACGTTAATCAAGTTTTCATAACGAGGTGGTCTGAAAAAATGGGGAAACATTTCCAACAAAAGTAAAGAGAGGTAGAGGGTGGGAAAATAAATCATACAGGAGAAACATACCGTGCGCGCCCGTCAAAGGCTCATTTTCTCCGGTAAGGATGAGATTAAACTGGAAAGAGAGAATACGGCCACGGGTTATCCGCTTTCAAAGTGCACTTTCTAAAACCGAACTAGAAAATGTCCGGCGGACGAAAAATCAATGTTGTTAGAGACAACAGCCATTTTCAGTTACTCCTGCTCGAACGATTTTCTTTCTGCTGGTCCCGCATGTAACACGGAATTAATGGTCTTCCGGTTACAATAGAAGCCGCAGCGAAGCTGCATCGAACGCTCAGCGTCAACCAACGCTGAATCATGTCGAAGAGTTACGACACCGAACCCGAACACACGCCTACGAATAAGAACGTCATATACTAAGCACTCTTTTATAATTCCTGGCTGGTTATTCTGCCGGGAAACTTCGGTTGTAAGAGACCCAAACACTTTATACTCCCCTGTGTAATTGCTTCTACGAAAATTCCGAGCCAAAAGTTTAAATTTTCGCATATTTTAAATTTTCATTACAGGCTCAAATAAAAAAGTTTTCGAAAGTGCCTATTCTATTTGCTCTTCTAATTCCTAGCAATTGCAATGTTTCTGTTGTAATATGGTAAATATAGCAATCACAACAACACTTTTGAATTGGCGCCCTTCGCGCCATTTCCTGGTACGCGACGATGCCGTGCGGCGTGACGAGCGCGGGTGTGAGTGACCGGTTTGGTATAACTCTCACTCTGTCTAGAGATGTGCCTGCATGTACAACAGATTTTGTGTTCCAACGTTATAGAAATAAAATCGCACCTATTGGTGAAGTACTTCGATATGAAGCCTACTCTTCTTATTTTTGTTCATCCTGTGTATATTAACATTTTCAAAATCTTTTTTGCACGTCGTTCGGTAAATCAATTCTTCTAATTGCTCAAAAAAAAAAGTCAGGTCGTTTGGTCCAATTTAAAAACAGGTATACTGTTTTAAAGGGCGCACGGTGGTGTATTTGCCCTGAAAATGCGGTCAAAAGTGAATTTTTTAAATTGTACATAAATTGTGAAACTTTTGATTCTTAAGTTAGTTGAATATCTCAGGAACAATTTATCAATATTCGTTTTCTCATTCATGTACTCATAAAGCACAGTGATTTGTCGGAAGTTCAATATTCTGGTAACACGCTTTCCTTTCTCAACGAATTCACCTATTAGCAATTTTTAACATATTCACATAAAGTAAATAAATTTTTGTTTTATACAAGTTTCTTTAGCTAAGTGTATGGTATACTTTTAAGAAAACTTTACTTGTTTACTGTATACATTGTTGCAGTTATTGACATTTGAAGATTACCAACGATTCAGTAATTTTATTTATGATTCTAAGACTTTGTTAGTGATTTCGTTATAGTTCCGGATGACTCCCGGGGTTCATTCCAGTGTCATTGTGTTTTATGAAGTCTAATGATTAACACTAACCTACCACGGCCGGTGAAATTGACCTTTTTAAACTTCTGCGTACAATTTCATACATGAAACATGATCACATCGCTATTTACCTTTACGACTTTTCTTCAAGTACGTATACAATGTATTTTTCAATCTTTATTTCTCGTTTTATTTTTTTTCCAAGAAATATTTGTAGCCTGTTCTACCTACCGCGGCCGGTCAATTTGACCGCACGAGATAATATTTAAATAGCTCTTCTAAACCTAAACAATCAGTATAAAAGAAAGACTATTCTCAATGTGGCATGGCCAACTCAAAATAAATAAACCGCCTGATTGAATGAGACACTATCAAGCTACGTTTCATGGCAAACACATCCAAACCGTAATGGTGGACGACGCAATACAAGTTTGTAAATCGAGGAGAGAGCATCGGAGTATTTTTTAGATAATTAAAATTATATAAAAATAAATTTGTATCGTCATTTTATGGAAGTTGTTCATCTACTAATTCATTCGGCAACAAATCGACTATTGTCTACGTTTAGTTATATTAACAAGAACCTTTTTTAAGGACCGGTCATTTTGACCGCGCACGGTAGGAATAGGTACACAAAAATTGTCGGTAAGTTTAGTGTTAATCGACCGAGTTTACCCGACAATCACCGATTTTCTCCGGTTTTCGTTTCGGCGAATCGATCGTTCCTGTCGTTTGTCTTAACAGGCCGTGTAATCGTATTGAATTTGATGAAAAGACTGAGTACCCGTTGAAATAATTATTATAGTATCCTGACCGCGCTTACTGCGACTGTCCGTCGCGTCGCGTCGTCGGCGAAACGAACGAGGACAAGCGCGCGACGTCGAGCGAGTATTACCGTCTACGAGAAAGAAGCTGGGGCGGCAAAAAAAATACGAAACGAGAAGTAAGGCCGAGGGAAAGATAGAAAAGAAGTCCTCCTTAATAAAAGAGACACAGAGAGAGAGAGAGAGAGAGATAAGGGAAGGAGGAAGGAAAAACAAGGGAATATCAGCCATCTCACACCCATCGCGACAACGTCCGCGTCCCATTCTGGCTTCAACGTCCTTTGAGCCAAACCACCGCACCGTTCACGCCCTCTTTGCCACCCTCTCTCACCCCCTTACTTCCCACCCTCGACTGGTCCACCGGCAGCCCCGTGCACAGACTGGATACAACGAGCCGACACAAGGGAAGGGGTTTATATTCCGTTGTATCGTCCCCTGCCTTTTCACGATGCGTCGCGTATATCCCGGCTAAACAGGCCATTTCATCACGTTTCGTTTCCTTGTGCCACGTTACGTCCGTCTCTTTTTCTCATCCTATCTTGTTCTTTCACTGCTGTTCGAGCGTCCTCGTCCATCCAACTACCCGCGATACGCCATTACTACCTTCTTACCGGCCTACTTTCTACAGTCCAAACTCTCTCAACGATTCGTGTTAATCTCTGCCGCGCGAAATCCAGCGGAGATGATATTAGGTTGTTGCGCATGGTCTTTCGAGCATTGTCCAGTCCAATCTTGCCGCTGGTTCGGAGGCAATATGATCAAATTTCAAATATGATCGGAAAGTTCAGTCCCTGTTCAAAATCACGTTCATAAAGACGCGGAAAGTTCAAGTTCAAGGTCAATGTGAAATGTCTTGATCGAAGGTCGAGATTCAACAAGTTCAACAGTCCTTGATCAAATTCAAGGTCAACTTGTTCAATGTCCAGGATCAAGACACAAAGTACAAAGTCCAAGTCAAGCACAATTTCCAAAGTCAAGATCCAACAAGTTCAAAGTCTTTGATCAAGGTCCAAGATCAACTTGCTCAAAGTCCAAGATCAAAACCTAAAATCCAAATACAAGATCAAAGCAAGATCCGACAAAGTTCAAAAGTTCATGATCAAGGTTCAAGATCAACTTGTTCAAAAGTCCAGGATCAAAGCCGCGATCAAAGTACAAATTCTAAAGCCAAGATCCAATAGATTCAAAAGTCCATGATCAAGGTTCAAGATCAACTTGTTCAAAAGTCCAGGATCAAAACCTAAGATCCAAATACAAGATCAAAGCAAGATCCGACAAAGTTCAAAAGTCCATGATCAAGGTTCAAGATCAACTTATTCAAAAGTCCAGGATCAAAGCCACGATCAAAATACAAATTCAAAAGCCAAGGTCCAACAAGTTTAAAAGTCCATGATCGAGATTCAAGATCAACTTGTTCAATGTCCAGGATCAAGACACAAAATATAAAGTCAAAAATGTAAAGTCCAAATGTAAAGTTCACAACATTTCACCTTGCTTTAAGAACTACAGTGGTTGCTCTATATATGTCCCAAAAGCCTAACAGATAAAAGTCCCAGAACTATCCCCACTGCCGCGGGGTATACCCCGAGAGGGGCTATGAAGCTCGAGTGTAACATAATATGGATCGAGTATATCAATGTTGTACACATGCTCGCGGAAGTATTCAAACGTCCTTCAAAACAGTATATGTAACTGTTTTTAAATTGGATCAAACGATTTGACTTTTTTTTAGCAATTAAATGAATGGGGTTTCCAGATGACGTGCAAAATTGCAATTGGTAAAAATTATATGAGAAAATAAAAATTACACTTTTTACAACTTTTTTATTTGAGCCTGTAATGCAATTTTAAAATATGCAGTTTGTAGATCTATGTTAGTTATACACACATGCTGAAAATTTCATATTTTAAATTTTCATTACAGGCTCAAATAAAAAAGTTTTGGAAAGTGCCTTTCTTATTTGCTCTTCTAGTTCCTAGCAACTGTAATTTTTTCAAAATCTTTTCTGCGCGTCATTCGGTAAACCAATTCTTCTAATTGCTAAAAAAAAAGTCAGGTCGTTTGGTCCAATTTAAAAATAGGCATACTGTTTTAAAGGGCGTTTGAATACTTTCGTGAGCCTGTGTATGTTCGACGTGGATTATAGAATAGTATCTCCTATCTGATATATGTCCCTGGCTAAACCCGTGTTTTGGACATATATCGAGTAACCATTGTACACTTCCTGTAGTTATGTCGATTCGTGATGTTCTCAACGCGACAGTTCAAAGTCAAATCAGCTCGTACTCTCATGAAGGTTCGTAATATTCTGAATCTAATTCTCGCACAAATCCCTAACAACAGATCGGAAAAAGATCATCCCTTTGTCACGGATAGACAGGGGGCCAATCACCAGTTCGGGGCATCATCCAAAATTGTGCAACGCCTACTTGTCATTGGGTGGATAATTAGATCCTGAGATACGAAGATCACAATAGTTTCGGTTAGTCTATTGTTGAATTTTATCTTTGTAAATGCGTATCAATATCCTCCAAATACAAATTATCAAATAATTACATCAACCAGCGTTAAACTATAAAGCTGCAGCGATCCCAATAATAACGATAAGGATCAAAATTATAGGCGAACCGCGCGTTATCTCTGTATTATGATTAACGTTTTCAGCAATAATTATTCAATTCTCTGACGTTTCACTCGGTTTTTAAATCGGAAAATTCTGACTTTTCGTGAATCATATTGAATGGAAGAAAGGGAGCAAAAAACAAATGAGTGATTTTTATGATTTGATTAGACATATCTAGACAGATTAAAGCAGTTTTAGTATATTGCAATTAATACTATCGCATTATTAAAATAAAATGTCTTTCTTAGACATTTGTTAATTTTCCATCCCTTCATTCCAAAACTTGTCATCAGAATTATTTACCGCAGTCACATTTCTGTTTTAAATCATGCGATTATTTTTATAAACAAAATACTGGGTCAAAACGTAAAACGGAAATAGATGAAAACTATCGAAAGATATTTTGTACACCTATTTTTAAAGAATGTACGAGGGTTAATACATATATCACTTCAATCATTCATTCGTAACGATTGACGCGTTTTAAAATTGCAGGAAGGTGTGACACAATTGCGATACTACAAACAAATGTATTATAGAATTAACAAAATGCTGGTTGGGTTAAAACGTAAAACGGGAATAGATGAAAACTATCGAAAAATATTTTGTACAACTATTTTTAAAGAATGTACGAGGGTTAATATATATATTTATTCGTAACGTTTGACGCGTTTTAAAATTGCAGGATGGTGTGACACAATTGCGATACTACAAATAAATATATTATAGAATTAATCAAATTCCAATTCGAGGATGTCGAACTGCCTAGGCCTGAACATTTAACCGGAAATATCACATTTTTTGTAGTAGTAGAATGCAACAACTCCTGGAGTTTAACCGTAGTTTTTAAGAAGCGTTTACAAGATAATAAGGCATTTTAACGTGCATCCCCCACCCTTTGAGGATCATACGTCCCCTTTTTATTCCTAAATTCAAAGAAAATATCCTTGCAAGATTCCGTTTCGCATCCAGAACACTTTATTGCATATTAAATATTATTAGGACCTTGAATAAGTTCTCGCTGTTTCTTCAAAGACGGCAGTAGCAGTACCCCGTTCGTGGAATTTCGAATGGTAACACACATGCAAGGCAGTAGTGTATCTAACCTTAAATTTCAGTGTATTTTAGTTCACTTTAGTGTAATCAAAGTAATTTTTTCTTAATTCTGAAAATGTCTACTTTTGTGCCAAATAAAGTGTATTTGCGGGGAATTTTATTGCACTACTTTATTCAAAAGAAAACTGCAGCTGAAGCACATAGAATTCTTGTTGAGACTTATGGTGACAATGCTTTGTCGGATACGACATGCAGAGACTGGTTTCGACGCTTCAAAAATAATGATTTTGAACTTGAGGATAAAGAACGTTCTGGCGCACCGAAAAAATTTGAAGACGAAAAGTTGGAGGAATTACTCGATCAAGACCGATGTCAGACGCTAGCAGAACTTGGAGAAACATTACAAGTAGAAAAAACATTACATTTTAAGTCAAGCCTTAAAAGAAAAACGGATTTTGCTACATGACAACGCTCGGCCTCATGTTGCAAAACCATTGAAAACCTACCTGTAAACGCTTCAATGGGAAGTTCTACCCCACCCGCCGTATTCACCTGACGTAGCCCCTTCTGATTTTCACCTATTCTATTATATGAATTCATATACTGCCAGAAAGATGGGAGAAAGTGGTCGCTAGTGATGGGCAATACTTTGAATGAAATGTTTTTGTTCCTTATAATTGAAATAAAGCTTTTATTTTGTAAAAGAAACAGCGAGAACTTATTCAAGGTCCTAATACCATGGTGAAATATTTGATACGAAGGATCTCGAAGAAATACAACACGATTTACTAGACGTTCTTGTCTATCACTTGTCGCATCTCGTTGGCCGAACGTCGTGGAAACAATACGCGCCGAACCGCGATGCAAAGAGAATGGGATTTTTATCGCAACAGAGCGCGTTCGAATCAACCGAAGGAATCAACCGGTACTTTGGAAGCAATTAAACACATTCTAGCGTACAGTCGAACGAAAGTCACTCGGTTAGACAAGTACGGCGGAATTCCTGCTATTTCCTCGAACACGCTAAGCGCCGGCAATTATTATGCGACTGTGTGTTTCGTCTGCGATGATCGCGCGAAATTCCACCGGCGGATAATCGACCGTTCCGATTCGAAGGGAATTTAAATTTCGATAAGGGAGAGCTTACTCGGAAAATAGAGTTCCTCAAATGTTTCCAGTGTCGCGGGACAATATTTAGAGTGAAAGCAAGAAGATCGTAACGGCATAGTTTTTACAACAATAAGCGATGTTTTCAGTAAAAATACGAGCGAGTATGGCGCAAGTCGTTTCGACGAGACGATAGGGTTCTCTCATCCGTGAGATCTATTACAGATGTGTTTCTACTACGAAAATACTCCTCTTATCGTCTATCCTTGGCCAAATTTTCAAGACGAACGTATCACGGACAAGAGTATAGTCTTCGGACGCGTCGCCAACAGAGAATTGCTTCCTCGAATCTATCGATATTACGCTTCGACCACTGTAACACGTATTCGATACAACGTGATCTTAAATAACGATATCGTCTAACCACTTTGATCAGCGTGTTATCACTATCAATATTAATATAGGTTTACATAGTGTACTCACGTGTCGCCTGTGAGGTCTCGCAGTACAAGACGACCAAGAGTAATCCACCCACGAGGAGCGTAGCCAGATAGCACGAACCCGAGCTGCAGCCCATCACGGCATCACTACTGATTTGCTACAATTTTCACAGTAATCCTCACCGTATCACACCGTGGGGGGGGGGGGGGGCCGATCACGATCGGTGTCGTTCTTTCTCCACCGGGTAAAAGGTAAACTATTTCGCACTGTCACTTAGCAAAACAGCCGGCTGTCATCCGTGGCAGAGGGTCCATTCGAATGCCGACCACGTCGTTGTCGTCCAGCATCCAGCATCCAGCATCCAGCGTCCGTGTAGAACGGTGTCGCACGGGATTTCAGTTTACTCGGTTTCGGTTGCACGCGTCACATGGCTTCGTCAACTTTTCACGCGCATCGTAACTCCTCGTGGCCCGTTGTATCTCGCCGTGAATCGATCCCAACTTCCCTGCGATTCGTCACCACCCCGCCGGATACTATTCATCGAAGATTCATCATCGAGTTCACCCTCGAACGTTGCCGATTCACCCTCACCGTCGACTCCACGCTCATCGTTTCACCATTCTGCAAATCCCGTAAAGATACTTTACACCGATTCACGATCAAACCGGCGCGGCGCGCGCCGTTTCTCGTTAGAGGATCGTCAAACTTTACGGAGCCCATCCGCATCCCCCGAACACTCGCAACCCCCGGATCCCGACCCCGACTCCAGGCTCCGGAACCCGTTCCTCTTTCCTCCCCCAGTGATTAGAATTCTATACGGACTCAGACCCGACGACGGAAAAGCAGATTCGGGCACAGTTTTCTTTGTACGCGCGAATCGCCGTACGAGCTACCAATGCGATTCCACTGAATGCATACAGCCCGGGCCAATTATCGAAGTTTAAGGGGCCCGGTTCAATCTCCTCGGGCGGAACGTCGCGGCGGCCGAGCGGACACGTTCAACTTTCCCGCTGAAGCGCAGTTCCCGATGATGCGACGAGCACGAG
Organism: Halictus quadricinctus; assembly: GCA_028454245.1. Lineage (NCBI taxonomy): Eukaryota > Metazoa > Arthropoda > Insecta > Hymenoptera > Halictidae > Halictus > Halictus quadricinctus. The sequence continues at coordinate 1,775,327 of CM052117.1, read as the reverse complement.
TCTGTCCCGATCGTTC